>LR738711.1:140013898-140078628 GCA_902687465.1 Secale cereale | reverse complement strand
CCCCCCCCCGGCGCGGCCAGGGGTGGGGCCGCCCCCCCCAGGGCGCCTCGAGCCCCTCTGGCCCCCCTCTGGCCCTACTTCTGCCGCATGGAAGCTTCTGGAGCGCCTATTTTTTATATATTTTTCCCGGAATTTTTCTGGCAATTTAAGTAATGGGAAAACCTGAAATACAAAAACAGAAGAAAACAGAAACTGGCACTGGGGTGCACTGAGTTAATAGTTAGTCCAAATATGATCAAAAGTATATGGAAGTGCATAAATATCATAGCAATATCACACAAAAGAGGCATGGAGCAAGCAGAAATTATAGATACGTTTTGGACGTATCAACTACCCTTGCAAATGTTGAACCAGCATTCTTTAAACCGAAAGGCATCCGTATGAAACAGTACGTGCCACATGGAGTGATGAATGCGGTCTTCTCCTCATCCTCTTCTGCCATGAAGATCTGATGGTATCCTGAGTATGCGTCAAGAAATGAAAGCAAGTCACATCCGGCCATGGAGTCAACAATCTGGTCAATGCGCGGCAAGGGAAATGGGTCTTTGGGACAAGCTTTGTTAACATCGGCAAAGTCGATACAAAGCCTCCATTTCCCATTTGCCTTGCGCACGACTATAGGATTGGCCAACCACGTAGGATGGAGCACTCCTCTGACAAGGCCTGCTGCTTCAAACTTCTTGATCTCTTCTGCGATGAATTCTTGGCGCTCCACTGCTTGCTTCCTGAACTTCTGCTTGACGGGCCGCGCATGAGGACAGACGGCAAGATGGTGCTCAATTACTTTCCTGGGAACACCGGGGATGTCAAACGGTTGCCACGCAAACACGTCAACGTTCCCCCGTAGGAAAGCAATGAGCGCGCTTTCCTATTTAGGGTCAAGAGTGGCACTGATGGTGAAGGTACCACCAGTGCCGTCCTCCTTGGCGGACACCTTCTTGGTCTCTGGCGGAGCTGCCATTTTCTTCTTACACTTGCCGGTGGAGCTCGATGGTGCGTCCTCGACGGTAGCGCAGCACTCCGAAGAGGTGCGCTTGCCGGAGTGGGCATCAGAACTCTCGCCGGACATGGTCTTCTTCTTCCCCTCGGGAGCTTCAACGGCAGGTGACTTGCGATCTGTTGCGGCTGTCGCTTCCCGGTAGATCTTGTCGGTGCAGATAAGAGCATCCTTCTTGTCGCCAGGGACAGAGATGACACTTATCGGGCCTGGCATCTTCAACATGTTGTATGCGTAGTGAGAGGCTGCCATGAACTTGGCGAGTGCTGGACGGTTGAGTATCCCATTGTAAGGCAACGGAAAATCTGCAACGTCAAAAGTGACCCTCTCAGCCCTGAAGTTCAACTCGCTGCCAAATGTCACCGGCAACATGACCTTCCCCTTCGGCTTGCTCCTTCCCAGGTTGATTCCTTGGAATGTGCCGGTCTCTTCAAGCTCGCTGTCAGGGATCTGGAGTTTCTGGAGTACAGCGGAGGAGATCAGGTTCAAGCCGGCCCCGCCGTCAACTAGCATCTTAGTGACCTTGAGGTTGCGGATAGTTGGTGAAACCAACATCGGCAAGCACCCGACCGCAGTTGTGAGATCAGGGTGGTCCTCAATATCAAAGATGATAGGCGTGCTGGACCATTTCAGAAGCTTGCGTGACTCGACAGGTGGTTCCGCCGCATTGACTTCCCACACCCACTGCTTGAGTTGGCGGTGTGAAGTATGCAGAGAAGCACCGCCGTGAACGCACAAGACCTCTGTGGCTTTCTGGAACTCCTGCTCACTGGTCTCGACATCATCCATGTCTTCATCGTCGTCGTCATCTTCATCCTTGTCGCGGCCGCAGGGAGGTCTCTCTCCTTGCCGCTGCTTGGCCTTGCCGCGGCGTCCTCCCCGGCTGGTGCGCTTCTTGCTGCATCCTCCAGCACCTCCTTGGGCCTTCTCCTTGTCGCGTCGCTCGTATTCAACCTTTTGCTGCTCGACAAGCTGCTCGACCTTCTTGCAGCTCTGGAGGTCGTGGCCCTTGGTGCGGTGGATCTTGCAGTACTGCTTGTCGGTGTCATCCTGCTTGTCGGCGACCGCCACAGCCTGGCAGTTGGTGCATGCGGCAATCTCCTTGCCGGAGCTACCAGCTTTGGCTTTCTTGGCGCCACCTTCGTTGCCGGACTGCTCAATGACTAGCACATCTTTGCTTTTCTTCTTCCTGTTGTTCCGCCGCCAGCTTTTCTTTGCCGGGGCAGCATCCTCGCTGTCAGATCCTCCTGCTCCTGTATTCTCTCCGGGGAGTTTCCTCCTTTCCTCAGCACGTGCACACTTGTCGGCCAGGGCATACAGCTCACTGACGTCTCTGATCTTGCACATCGCCATCTCCTCCCGCATCATGCGGTTACGCACGTTCTGATGGACATCTGGGATGTTGTGCTGTACACGGCTGAATCTCTGAATGTATTTGCGCAGGGGCTCTCCTTCCTTCTGGGCGAGCAGACCATGAGGTTTGTGGCCGCCTGTAAAGGCGCCGACAAACTGATGGCATAGGTCTGCCCAGGAGGATATGGAGTTGTCCGGCAAGTGCATGAGCCAGGACCTGACGTTGGGCTTGAGCACCAGCGGGAAGTAGTTGGCAAGGATCTTGTCGTCCCGCCCCCCGGCAGCTTGCACCGCGATGGTGTAGATGTTGAGGAACTCCGACGGATGCGACTTGCCGTCGTACTTCTCTGGTACGTCTGGCTTGAAATTCTTCGTGCTGGGCCACTGGACTTGCCGTAGCTCACGAGTAAACGCAGGGCAACCTACCGCGTACGGCAAGTCGCCTGGTTCCCCTGGCGCATGCATGTCGACAGAGGGCCCAGCGCGCTGGTCCGATTGACACCGCGCTTCTCTTCGGTGCTTGATGCGGGTACGAGCGTCTTCTTGCTGTCGTTCGTGAAGAACTTGGCGCTGATCGCGACGAGCTCGTGGATCTGATGACGCGGTGGAGTCGCGGTCGAGGTGGATCCGGCAGGTCAGAGGTCTTGGTCTTCGGGGCGGAGAGTGCACGGTGGTTGCACCCCCACCGATCTTGTCGCCATCGGCTCGTGCCTGGCTGACTTGCCGCGGCTGCGCTGTACACGGCTGCCGTGGAGTGTCGCCTTTGGCGAAGCCGATGAGACTCTGAATGGTGGCCCTCTAGTCGTCGATCTTGTCTGCTGTTGGAGGGTAGTCCAGGAGCAGTTGAGCTCGCGCCAAAGCTTCTGCTGAAGTGGCGGGTGGCGGTGGCGAACGGTGTGAGGAGCGGGATATGCTCGGACTTCTAACTATGTTAGAAGGAGCAGTATCCCGTCCAGGCGACCGTGCCTCGCTCGTGCCAGCATGTTGGCGTGCATGCTGGTCTTGAGCACTCCGAGATCCACCAGCTCGATCTTGGTCCAGAAAACGTATGGTACCGTGAGTACCATGACGATGCCGGTCCCGCGCCTCCTGAGATGGGCGCGGTGCATGTACGGACACCGAGGTCTTGGAGTGCGCCCGGTCGTTGTGGGAGCCGACCGCGCCGCCGATGGGCAGCGCAGCCTTGTCCTTGGACCTGGCAGCACCGTGAGTTCCCTCGTCGACGCCCGTTCTTCTGCCGGCGTCTACGCCACCAGCCGTTTGCTCCGGCGGTGGTGGGTTCGGCGCGGACGGAGCAGCCGCCTCCAAAGCCTTCTTCTTCGGTGGCATGTCGATGAAGACGATGAAGATCTAGCTCGTGTGAACGCCGAATCAGGTTCACACAACCTCGATTTCTCCTACCTGGCGCGCCAAAGATGTCGGGGAACGAATCCACGAGCACCTATGGGACCGGCGGACCGAGCCCCTTTCGGTTCGGCGAGGGGTGAAGATCGCACGAAGAGCGGATCGAGGCGAAACACACGAGCAGTTTACCCAGGTTCGGGCCGCACGGATGCGTAAAACCCTACTCCTGCTCTGTGGTTTGTATTGAGTTCTTGCTCGGGAGCGCTGAGTGCTACAGTACACACCAGCAGCTAACGAGACCGAGCGTGAGTGTTCTCCCCCCCCCCCTCTACGTTGCGCATGGGCCTCCTTTTATATGCTCAAGGGGTCACCGACAGGTGGCAACGTAGACAAGGGTAAAAATGGAAAGGTGTTGCAGTTGGTACAACTACCTGTACAGTGTATCATACCTAACTCTGACGGCAGGGGACAAGGGCATTAATTGCCAATCCGCGTTGCCCAAATAGTGCAGAAAGGGACCGTCAGGGACGCCACCGCTTGCCACGATGGCAATCTTGTCAGCACCGCTTGCCACCGTGCACCGCTGGCTGCACAGCCTCCCGCCACGTACGCCTGGAAGGGTCCTAGAGCGACACGTTGGTGGATGTGCTGGAACGCAGGTACAGAGTGGTAGCTTGCCGCGGCAAGCACCTTGCCGCGGTCGTTGTCTTGTCGCGTCCGGGAGCTCGTCGCTCACCGGGCCTTGCCGGGACGCGTGGCGCGCCGCGGCAAGTTCCTTGAGATGCCTTGGTTGGCCTTCCCGGCAAGCTCCTCTTGCCGGGGTCTTGTCTCCTTGGCTTGAATACTTTGTTCTTGAATGGCTCCAAAGGAACCACGGACGACCTTGGCGGTCACCCGGCATGCCTTGCCGCGGGATGCTGCGACTGCCCGTGCACAAGTTCGGGATACTAGGGTACCCCTACTCTTGTACACCGACACTTTCAAATATGCATAACTGCTATATTCTCAAATTTTTGTGATAAGATTATAAAGGTTTTCATGGATGACTATTCTGTTTATGGGAACTCCTTTCATGATTTTTTTAAGAAATCTTGATTGAGTTTTGCCGAGATGTGAGCAAACTAATCTTGTCTTGAATTGGGAGAAGTGCCACTTTATGGTTAACGAAGGTATTGTTTTGGACCATAAAATTTTTGAAAAGGGTATTGAAGTGGAAAAGGCTAAGTTTGATGCAAATGAGAAAATGTCATGCCCTAAAGATATCAAAGGTATTCCTAGTTTCCTAGGTCATGCTGGTTTCTATAGGAGACTTATCAAAGACTTTTCTAAATTGTCTAGGCCCCTTACAATTCTTTTGCAAAAGGATAATCCTTTTGTTTTTTATGATGATTGTTTAGAAGCCTTTGAAACACTCAAGAAAACCTTAATTTCTGCACCTATTGTTCAACCACGTGATTGGAACCTACCTTTTGAAATTATGTGTGATGCTAGTGATTATGTTGTTGGTGATGTTCTAGGACAAAGAGTTGATAAGAAACTAAATGTTATTCATTATGCTAGTAAAACTCTAATAGTGCTCAAAGAAATTATGCTACTACTAAAAAAGAATTTCTAGCAGTGGTGTTTGCTTGTGATAAATTTAGATCTTACATTGTTGATTCAAAAGTAATTGTTCACACCGACCAT
The DNA here is from genome assembly GCA_902687465.1 of Secale cereale. NCBI lineage: Eukaryota > Viridiplantae > Streptophyta > Magnoliopsida > Poales > Poaceae > Secale > Secale cereale. The sequence continues at coordinate 140,073,248 of LR738711.1, read as the reverse complement.
GTTGCTATAAAATATCTTATGGAAAAGAAAGATGCTAAACCTGGATGTATTTGATGGGTTCTCTTGCTACAAGAATTTGATTTAAATATCATTGATAGACAAGGAGCAGAGAACCCCATAGATGATAATTTGTCTAGGCTTGAAAATGTGCTTGATCACCCACTACATATTGATGATAGTTTTCCTGGTGAGCAGTTAGTTGCAATAAATGTTTCTCATAACACTCCTTGGTATGCTGACTATGCTAATTATATTGTTGCTAAATATTTACCACCTAGCTTTACTTACCAACAAAAGAAAAAAATCTTCTATGATTTAAGACACTACTTTTGGGATGACCCACATATTTATGAAGGAGTAGATGGTATTACAAGACGTTGTGTACCTGAGCATGAACAGGAACAAATCCTAGGAAAAGGTCACTCCAAAGCTTATGGAGGACATCATGCGGGAGACAGAACTGCTCATAAGGTATTGCAATCTGGTTTTTATTGGCCTACTCTCTTCCAGGATGCTCGTAAGTTCATCTTATCTTGTGATGAATGCCAAAGAATAGGTAATATCTGTAAGCATCAAGAAATGCCTACAAATTATTCTCTTGCTATTGAACCATTAGATGTTTGGGGTTTTGATTACATGGGACCTTTTCCTTCTTCTAATGGGTATACACATATTTTGGTTGTTGTCGATTATGTTACTAAGTGGGTAGAAGATATTCCAACTAGTAGTGTTGATCACAACACCTCTATTAAAATGCTTAAGGAAGTTATTTTCCCAAGGTTTGGAGTCCCTAGATATTTAATGACTGACGATGGTTCACACTTTATTCATGGTGCTTTCCGTAAAATGCTTGTCAAGTATGATGTTAACCATATAATTGCATCACCCTATTATCCTCAGTCTAGTGGTCAAGTTGAACTTAGCAATAGGGAGATAAAATTGATATTGCAAAAGACTGTCAATAGGTGTTGAAAGAATTGGTCCAAGAAATTGGATCATGCACTTTGGGCTTATAGAATAGCCTACAAAAATCCTATGGGTATGTCTCCTTATAAGATGGTTTATGGAAAAGCTTGTCATTTGCCTCTTGAATTAGAACATATAGCATATTGGGCAATTAAAGAACTGAATTATGATTTAAAACTTGCCGGTGAAAAGAGATTATTTGATATTAGCTCACTAGATGAATGGAGAACCCATGCTTATGAAAATGCCAAGTTATTCAAAGAAAAAGTTAAAATATGGCATCATAAAAGAATCCAAAAACGTGAGTTCAAAGTTGGAGAATATGTTTTATTATACAACTCTCATTTCAGATTCTTTGCAGGAAAACTACTCTCCAAATGGGAAGGGGCCTATGTTATCGAGAAGGTTTATCGGTCTGGAGCTGTCAAAATAAATAATGTCGAAGGTACTAACCCGAAGGTTGTTAATGGGAAACGAATAAAACATTATATCTCAGGTACGCCCGTTAATGTTGAAAGTAATATTATCCAAACTATGACACCAGAAGAAATCATAAAAGAGACCTTCCGGAACACTCCAGAATCGTGAAAAGGAGGAGGTACGTGATACGGTAAGTAAACAGACTCCGAAAAATCTGCAAAAATATTTTTTGGCCGTTTTGAATATAATAAAAATTAGGAAAATAAGAAACTACCGGGAAGGTCACCCTGGTGGGCACGCCAGGCGCGCCCAGGTGGGTTGTGCCCACCTTGTGTACCTTCCGGACTCTGTTTTTCTTCCGTTTGCTTGTTTCCCAAGATAAAAATTCTTTATATACCCCCCGAACCTATTGACCACCGCTTCACGGAGAAATCTTCTGTTTTCTTTTCTTGTTGTCTTCTTTCAGTTCTATCGGGCCAGGTACCATGGATTTTTCCTTATCCAATTATGAGGAAGGTGATGCTTGGTTGCCAAAGGGGGGGCTAAGGGAAGAAGGAGTTGAGGAGGTGGCCATGGAGGAAGATGAAGGAAACTCTCTTGGAGTTCACCTTCCAGCTTCCGAAAGAGGCACACTAGCTGGAATCTCTACTCGTCCTAATCCTCATCAAGCCATGAGATCATCAAATAATCAAGAGAGCCTCGAGTTGCACGAAGGACTCCCTCTAAGGAGGCCTTTACACAGGTTACATCGTAACAATTTTCATAATTTGATACACAATTATGGGTTCGAAAATACTCCCTGTATGCACATACTGTCCAATTGGGACATATCTCGTCAGAGAAAGTGATGCAGGAACAAGTTCTTGGGGCCAGAGAATAAACATATTACGGTTGAAGTGGAGAAAAACACTGAATTACTTCATAAAGCCCTTCGTGAGATTCAAGGCTTGAAGGAGGCTGATGTCTACTACACAACTTGTTCTTGTAGACTCATGTTGAACCTCCAAGCACAGAGTTTTGTAGGACAGTAGCAAATTTCCCTCAAGTGGATGACCTAAGGTTTATCAATCCGTGGGAGGTGTAGGATGAAGATGGTCTCTCTCAAACAACCCTGCAACCAAATAATAAAAAGTCTCTTGTGTCCCCAACACACTAAATACAATGGGAAATTGTATAGGTGCACTAGTTCGGCGAAGAGATGGTGATACAAGTGTAGTAATTTTAGTAGATATTGGTTTTTATAATAGTAACAATAAAAATAGCAACGTAGCAAGTAACAAAAGTGAGCACTTGCAATGCTTGAAAACAAGGTCTAGAGTCCATACTTTCGCTAGTGCAATCTCTTAGCAATGCTAACATGGTTGGATCATATGATTATCCCTCAAAGTGCAATAAAGAATCACTCCCGAGTTCCTATTAGCGGAGAACAAAAGATATAAATTGTTTGTAGGTTACAAAACCACCTCAAAGCTATTCTTTCCAATCAATCTATCCTAGAGTTTGTACTAAAATAACACAAGGCTATTCTTTTCGATCAATCTAACCAAGAGTTTGTACTACAATAACACACATCAACCAACTATAATGTCACCTAGATATTCCAATGTCACCACAAATATCCATGAGTTGATTCTACGATTGTATCAAACAACTTCATGACCATAATATTTAATCCATGCAAAGAACTACAAGGAGACCCCAAAGTTTCTATCGAAGAAAAGATAATAAAACATGCATCAACCCCTATGCATAGATTACCCCAATGTCACCGTGGGAATCCGCAAGTTGAGTGCCATAACATACATAAAGTGAATCAATATGATAACCCATTGTCACCACGAGTAGTCAATTGCAAGACATATATCAAGTGTTCTCAAACCTGAACATTCAATCCGACATGACAAAACTTCAAAGGATAAATATTCAATTCATCACAACAAGAGTAGAGAGGGGAGAAACATCGTATGATCCATCTATGTTAACAAAGCCCATGATATATCAAGATCGTGACATCTCGATATCGCGCGAGAGAGAGAGATTAAACACATAGCTAATGGTACAAACCATTAGCCCCGAGGGTGGACTACTCCCTCCTCACCATGGTGGCCGCTGGCATGATGAAGATGGCCATCGGTGATGATTTCCCTTTCCGGCAGAGTGTCGGAAAGGGTTCTAGATTGGATCTCATGGACTATAGAGCCTTGCGGAGGTGGAATTTCTGATCTAGGTACACCCCGAGGGTTTTCGGAATATTTGGTAATTTATAGGGTAAAGAGGGAGTGCGGGAAGCCACCGAGGTGGGCACAACCCACCTGGGCACGCCAGGGGGGGCTGGCGCACCCTGGTGGGTTATGCCCCCCTCGGGGCACCCCCTAGGTGCAGCTCTGGCCCAATGTATGTCTTCTGGCCCAAAAAAATCTCCAAAAAGTTTTGCGGTGTTTGGACTCCGTTTGATATTGATTTACTGCGATGTAAAAAACATGCAGAAAATAGCAACTGGCACTTGGCACTATGTCATTAGTTAGTCCCAAAAGATGATATAAAGTTGCTATAAAATGATTGTAAAACATCCAAGAATGATAATATAACAGCATGAATACTTCATAAATTATAGATATGTTGGAGACGTATCATCATCCCCAAGCTTAATTCCTACTCGTCCTCGAGTAGGTAAATGATAAAAGAAATCATTTATGAAGTGTGAATGCTAGCAAAGTGCACAAGTTTGATCAATGAAAATTTCAATCACTTTTCCTAGCATCATAACAACAATTCTTCCTTATAAAACTTCTCATGTTAGAGTAGCAACCAATTCACATGTTAAGGTTCAAACAATGAATTCTCTTGAAACTCAACAACCTATGTTCTCAGTCACCAAGCAATTGTAATTCAACTTATTCAACAGAGTTTAAGTAAGAGCTCCACATACTCAACAATCATATATTCTTCTATGATTGCTAACACTCAATGCATACACATGAGCAAACCGTTTCAACCGGACACATAGAAAGATATGGGCTTGTAATTTCGCATCCCAACGTATTCACCTTTGTGTGCTATCAACAATAATAACTCATGCTACCTATATTCAGCTGGACATATGTGCCTAGATCTTTCCTCGCCACATGATGCTTGCCAAAAGAGGAAAATAAAAAGGAATAGAGAGAAAAACTTTGTCTCTTTGCATAAAAGTAAATACTAAAAAGTAAAAGATAGGCCCTTCGCAGAGGGAAGAAGAGGTTGCCATGCACTTATTTGTTTGTGTGCTCAATCCCTTAGTGCAAAAGAACGTTACGTTATATTGCCCCTTATGATAGCAACCTTTATTATGCAGTATGTCGCTTTTATTCTTTGCCATCACAAGTTCGTACAACGCTCAATTTTCTCTTACACTAAATGATCTAACACTTTTAGAAGCAATTTTTATTGCCTTTTTGCACCGATGACAACTTAGTTGAAGGATTTTTCTCAATCCTTAGGTAGGTATGGTGGACTCCTAAAGATAAGATTTGGGTTTAAGGGTTTTTGGATGCACAAGTAGTATCTCTACTTGGTGCGGAATTTTTGGCTAGCAAATATGGGGGCAAGCACCACATGTTGAAGGATCTATGACAATATAACTTCTATGTGAATATAAACAAACATAAACCATTACGTTGTCTTCCTTGTCCAACGTCAACAATTTTGGCATATAATATTTTGATGGGGGCTCACAATCACAAAAGATTTCTAAGATAGTGTATTTGCATGTGAAAGTTCTCTTCCTTATACTAATTATTCGTGAATTGCTTGTATGACCAATATTGTGATTGTCAAGTGTCGGTGTACTAGAGTAGGGGTACCCTAGTATCCTGAACTTGTGCACGGGCAGTCACAGCATCCCGCGGCAAGGCTTGCCGCGGTGACCGTCAAGGTCCTCCGTGGTTCCTTTGGAGCCATTCAAGAACAAAGTATTCAAGCCAAGGGGACAAGACCCCGGCAAGAGGAGCTTGCCGGGAAGGCCAACCAAGGCATCTCAAGGAACTTGCCGCGACGCGCCACGCGTCCCGGCAAGGCCCGGTGAGCGGCAAGCTCCCAGACGCGACAAGACAACGACCGCGGCAAGGCGCTTGCCGCGGCAAGCTACCACTCTGTACCTGCGCTCCAGCACATCCACCAACGTGTCGCTCTGGGACCCTTCCAGGCGTACGTGGCGGGAGGCTGTGCAGCCAGGGGTGCGCGGTGGCAAGCGGTGCTGACAAGATTGCCATCGTGGCGAGCGGTGGCGTCCCTAACGGTCCCTTTTGCACTATTTGGGCGACGCAGACGGGCATTTAATGCCCTTGTCCCCTGCCGTCAGGGTTAGGTATGATACACTGTAACAGGTAGTTGTACCAACCGCAACACCTTTCCATTTTTACCCTTGTCTACGTTGCCACCTGTCGGTGACCCCTTGAGCATATAAAAGGAGGCCCATGCACAACGTAGAGGGGGGGAGGACACTCACGCTCGGTCTCGTTAGCTGCTGGTGTGTACTGTAGCACTCAGCGCTCCCGAGCAAGAACTCAATACAAACCACCAAGCAGGAGTACGGTTTTACGCATCCGTGCGGCCCGAACCTGGGTAAACTACTCGTGTGTTTCGCCTCGATCTGCTCTTTGTGCGATCTTTGCCCCTGCCGAACCGAAAGGGGCTCGGTCCGCCGGTCCAATAGGTGCTCGTGGATTCATTCCCCGACATCTTTGGCGCGCCAGGTAGGGGCGTCGAGGTTGTGTGAACCTGATCCGGCGTTCACACGCGCTAGATCTTCATCGTCTTCATCGACATGCCGCCGAAGAAGAAGGCTTCGGAGGCGGCTGCTCCATCCGCGATGAACCCACCACCGCCGGAGCAAACGGCTGGTGGGGTAGATGCCGGCGGAAGAACGGGCATCGACGAGGGAGCTCACGGTGCTGCCAGGTCCAAGGACAAGGCTGCGCTGCCCATCGGCGGCGTAGTCGGCTCCCACAACGACCGGGCGCACTCCAAGACCTCGACGTCCGTGCATGCACCGCGCCCATCTCAGGAGGCGCGAGACCGGCAGCGTCATGGTACTCACGGTACCATACGTTTGCTGGACCAAGATCAAGCTGGTGGATCTCGGAATGCTCAAGACCAGCATGCACGCCAACATGCCGGCACGAGCGAGGCACGGTCGCCTGGACGGGATACTGCTCCTTCTAACATAGTTAGAAGTTCGAGCATATCCTGCTCCTCACACTGTTCGCCACCGCCACCCGCCACTTCAGCAGAAGCTTTGGTGCAAGCTCAACTGCTCCTGGACTACCCTCCAACGGCAGACAAGATCGACGACTGGAGGGCCGCCATTCAGAGTATCATCGGCTTCGCCAACGGCGACACTCCACGGCAGCCGAGTACATCGCAGCCGCGGCAAGTCAGCCAGGCACGAGCCGGTGGTGACAAGACCGGTGGAGGTGCAACCACCGTGCACTCTTCGTCCCGAAGACAAAGATCGCCGACTCGCCGGATCCACCTCGACAGCGACTCCACCGCGTCATCAGATCCACGAGCTCATCGCGATCAACGCCAAGTTCTTCACGAACGGCAGCAAGAAGACGCTCGTACTCACATCGAGCGCCCAAGAGAAGCGCGGCGTCAATCGGACCAGCGCGCTGGGCCCTCTGTCGACATGCATGCGCCAGGGGAACCAGGCGACTTGCCGTACGCGGTAGGTTGCCCTGCGTTTACTCGTGAGTTGCGGCAAGTCCAGTGGCCCAGCACGAAGAATTTCAAGCCAGACGTACCAGAGAAGTACGACGGCAAGTCGCATCCGTTGGAGTTCCTCAGCATCTACACCATCGTGGTGCAAGCTGCCGGGGGGCGGGACGACAAGATCCTTGCCAACTACTTCCCGCTGGTACTCAAGCCCAACGTCAGGTCCTGGCTCATGCACTTGCCGGACAACTCCATATCCTCCTGGGCAGACCTATGCCATCAGTTTGTCGACGCCTTTACAGGCGGCCACAAACCTCATGGCCAAGAGAGTGACCTTCATCTGCTCGCCCAGAAGGAAGGAGAGCCCCTGCGCAAGTACATTCAGAGATTCAGCCGTGTACAGCACAACATCCCAGATGTCCACCCTGTAGCGGTCATCAGCACGTTCCATCAGAACGTGCGTAACCGCAGGATGCGGGAGGAGATGGCGATGTGCAAGATCAGAGACGTCAGTGAGCTGTATGCCCTGGCCGACAAGTGTGCATGTGCTGAGGAAGGGAGGAAACTCCCCGGAGAGAGTACAGGAGCAGGAGGATCTGACAGTGAGGATGCTGCCCCGGCAAAGAAAAATCGGTGGCGGAACAACAGGAAAAAGAAAGGCAAAGATGTGCTAGTCATTGAACAGTCCGGCAACGAGGGTGGCGCCAAGAAAGCCAAAGCTGGTAGCTCCGGCAAGGAGATTGCCGCATGCACCAACTGCCAGGCTGTGGCGGTCGCCGACAAGCAGGACGGCACCGACAAGCAGTACTGCAAGATTCACCGCACCAAGGGGCATGACCTCCAGAGCCCTTGTCCCCTGCCGTCAGAGCTAGGTATGATACACTGTACAGGTAGTTGTACCAACCGCAACACCTTTCCATTTTTACCCTTGTCTACGTTGCCACCTGTCGGTGACCCCTTGAGCATATAAAAGGAGGCCCATGCGCAACGTAGAGGGGGGGAGGACACTCACGCTCGGTCTCGTTAGCTGCTGGTGTGTACTGTAGCACTCAGCGCTCCCGAGCAAGAACTCAATACAAACCACCAAGCAGGAGTAGGGTTTTACGCATCGGTGCGGCCCGAACCTGGGTAAACTGCTCGTGTGTTTCGCCTCGATCTGCTCTTCGTGCGGTCTTCTCCTCATCCTCTTCTGCCATGAAGATCTGATGGTACCCTGAGTACGCATCAAGAAATGAAAGCAAGTCACATCCGGTCGTGGAGTCAACAATCTGGTCAATGCGCGGCAAGGGAAATGGGTCTTTGGGACAAGCTTTGTTAACATCGGTAAAGTCGATACAAAGCCTCCATTTCCCGTTTGCCTTGCGTACGACTACAGGATTGGCCAACCACATGGGATGGAGCACTCCTCTGACAAGGCCTGCTGCTTCCAACTTCTTGATCTCTTCTGCGATGAATTCTTGGCGCTCCACTGCTTGTTTCCTGACCTTCTGCTTGACGGGTCGCGCATGAGGACAGACGGCAAGATGGTGCTCAATTACTTTCCTGGGAACCGAAGTGCCTTCGGGCCGCACGGATGCGTAAAACCCTACTCCTGCTTGGTGGTTTGTATTGAGTTCTTGCTCGGGAGCGCTGAGTGCTACAGTACACACCAGCAGCTAACGAGACCGAGCGTGAGTGTCCTCCCCCCCCCCTCTACGTTGCGCATGGGCCTCCTTTTATTCGGTGGCAACGTAGACAAGGGTAAAAATGGAAAGGTGTTGCGGTTGGTACAACTACCTGTTATAGTGTATCATACCTAACCCTGATGGCAGGGGACAAGGGCATTAAATGCTCGTCTGCGTCGCCCAAATAGTGCAAAAGGGACCGTCAGGGATGCCACCGCTCGCCACGATGGCAATCTTGTCAGCACCGCTTGCCACCACGCACCGCTGGCTGCACAGCCTCCCGCCACGTACGCCTGGAAGGGTCCCAAAGCGACACGTTGGTGGATCTGCTGGAGCGCAGGTACAGAGTGGTAGCTTGCCGCGGCAAGCACCTTGCCGCGGTCGTTGTCTTGTCGCGTCCGGGAGCTCGTCATCTAGGTCGGAGAAGGCTCTGATACCAACTTGTAATGCCCAGGATGGGACTATATCTCCTACGTGTCGAGGCACGACTTAAAGATATAAGCCCATTCTGGAATGATCGCAAGTTTGGTATCTTTGCACGACTCATGTAAAAGAGGGATTAAATTGCAAAAGGAGATAGTTGGCTTACACTCGCCACTTCACACAATACATTACATAAGCAAAACATCATTCAAAACATCACAGCCGACTACGAGTGAAGATCCAAAAGACAAGATACCAAACAACATAAAGCCACAGGTCTAGATCGAATCCTAGTAGAGACCACTACTGATCATCGAAAACGTCACAAGCATACGGCCACTCTCTTCATCGAGCTCCCAGTGAAGTTCTGATCCATCTCCTGCATCATCTCGGCTGAATCCTGCATCTGGTGTTGTAGTATCTGTGAGCCACGAGGACTCAGCAATCCCATAACCATGGGTATCAACACTAGCAAAGCTTGTGGGTATGGAGAAGGATAGTGGTGAGGTTGCAGCAGCGGCTAAGCATAATATGGTGGCTAACTTACGAGTACAAGAATAAGATGAGCATCTACGCAAACGGTCGCAAAAGTAGTGATCGCTAAAGATCCTGAACTACATACGAATCAAACATAACCCCACCGTGTTCTCTTCTCAAAGTGAAAAGAGACAGTCACGGTTACTCACACAGTTGTGTGTTTTACTTCGGATCCTCTGTCAAGTTTTCTACAACCGGACATTAACAAATTCCAATCTGCCACATAACCGCGGGCACGGCTTTCGAAAGATTATAACCCTGCAGGGGTGTCCCAACTTAGCCCATCACAAGCTCTCACGATTAGCTGAAGTGATAAATATAATATCATCACCCCTTATCATAGGGAAATCCGATCAGGCTCGGCATCCCGGTAGCACAAGACATTTCGACAATGGTAAAACAAGTCCAGCAAGACCTCCCGGTGTGTCGACACCCTGATAGTAGCCGCGCGTATCTCGTCTCAGGCCACGACCGGATGGGCGATTCTACAGGTTATACCAGATACCTCGAGTTTCCCCGTGGCGGCCCCGCAGAACCCCCGTTTGGGACCAACAGCATCAGCATTGGCCCCCCTGCTATGTAGAATTAAGAACCCGGGGATGCGACCCCCTATGCAAATTTAATTAATTAATTAAGTTGTTATTATGAGCAAATTAAAACCAATATTGGGCCTTGCTGGAGGAGTTTTATTCAAAGTCGAACTGTCAAGGGGTCCCCATCCACCCATCGTGTAAGGAACGCAAAATCAAGGAACATAATGCCAGTTTATCGGCGCCTAAGGTGGCATGAGTGGAACAAAACACCGAGCAAAAAGGCCAAGCCTTCCACCCATGCCCAGTATATAGGTGTGTTAATAACAATTATAGATATTGTGATATGCCAACAACAAGTTCCCACCTGGAACGATCTTCATCTGCACCTGCAACTAACAACGCTATAAGAGGGGCTGAGCAAGCGGGTAACATAGCCAAACAGTGGTTTTGCTAGGAAGGTGTCAAAGGTTAGAGGTTTCATGGCAACAAGGGGAGGCTGACATAAAAGATGGGTAGCGCGACATGTAACGATAGCATCTAGACAACTAAGCATGGCAATGGTAGTAGTGGTATCCAAGGGTATGATCATCTTGCCTGGGATTCCGCAAGGGAGAAGAACGGTTCCATGAAGTAGACGAAGCAACATAGTCGAGCGAATCCTCACAACTCCGGAACGAAACCGAAGCTAACAAGAGAAGCAACCGGAAAGAAACAAACAACACGGTAAACACACAAACATAACATGGCATACGATGCACATCCAAGTATGATGCATGTCCGGTTTAACGATGCATGGCATGGCAATGAGCACAAACAAAACTACAAGTTAAGTGGAGCTCAATATGCAACGAGTTGCATATTGACGAAACACCACATTTTAATTATTTGATTGACTCTCGTTTATTTACAAGACAAGGTTTAATGTTTGTTAACATGGCAAGAGGTGAAGAAAAAACAAACTACCTATTTAGACATTATAAATGAGGCCGGAAAATAACAACAACAATTCCGGAAAAATCCCCATGAGCATGTTTAGTAATTTTTAAGCAACAACAAACCACACATATAAAGTTGTTAACATGATGCGGATGACATGATCAAGTTTTATGCAATTTTTATTAAAAGTTGACATGAAGAGATAAGAAAATGATAAGGAGTATTTGTCACCGTGGTGGAATGAAAAGGTGTCACGGCAACGATCCGAAAATGATGCAACGCAACATCTCGGTTCCGGTAACTCGTTGAGAGACCGGTGCAAAAGCAAAGGTGGAGGAGCTAGCGGAACAAGAAGATGGGGTGATCCCGTCACCGGGTTCCCACGGGTCGGCGACGAGGCAACCGAGGAGCACGACAAAAGACTAAACGGGCACGGTGCACACAAGGAAAAACATCTCATACATCACATAGCATTCGACGGGCATCGACTCGGGGTTATACCGTCGGAGCGATCGTTTCGGGGCGGTTCGAGATCGTAGTGGAAGTAGTGGTACACGGGTCGTAGAGGAAGTAGTCGTTCCGTGAGTCGTGGTACACGTCCATAGAGGGAAGTAGTCGTTCACGTTATCGTGTCGGGGTACTTGTCGCGGCATCGGACATCTTCGGGGCGACGGTAGTGGTACACGGTTCGTAGGCGTTCGGGTATCCGTAGATGTACTTGTTTCACCTCCGAGCGTAGTCGACCTTGGCGTTTTCGAAGGGGTACTTCCGTGTAATCGAACTTGAAGATCATCGGCGACGGTAGTTGTACACGTTCGTAGATGTACTCGGCGCATCCATCGTTTTCCGGGGCGACGGTAGTGGTACTTGTTCAAGAAGTCGTTCTCGTTCGTAGATGTTCACTTCTCCGAAGGGGTACTTGTCATCGTGGTACTTGGCGATCTCGGGGTTCCTCGCTGTCTCGTTGTGTAGTCGTACTCGGCGAAACCCCGTAGTTGTACATGCCCGTGTACAGAGGCAGCAGCAACAAACTTGGCGATGGAGGAGGGACGACATCGGGAGGAGAGATGGTGAGGCTCGGGGGGATCGAAGGAGGCTGGTGCTGCTCCTGGCCGAGGAGGCACCGGCGGGCGCGCAGGGCCATGGCGCGGCTGGAGCCTGGAGGCCACGGTGCTGCGGAGCTCCCGAGGCGAAGAGGAGGCGGCCTGGACGAGGCTGGGCACCGGCGCAGAGGAGCGGCGAGCCAGGTGCTGTCTGCGGAAGGAGGCGCGCGACGGAGAAGGACGGGCTTGGGGCGGCCGCCGGCAAGGACCTGCGCGGCTGGACGAGGGCGCCTACTGGAGATGATGGCGACGGAGGAGGCCGGAGGGAAGGCCATGGCGCGGCGCTGGGACTGGAGAACGGCGCGTCGGCCTGGCTGGAGGCCCGATGGCGAAGGGAGGCCGGGTTTCTGGCGCGGAGAAGCGGCGGGCGCGGCGTGCGTCTTGGAGGCGAGGGCGCGGCCTTGGCGACGCGGGGAGGAGACGGAGGCGGTCGGGCTCGAAGGGAGGAGGGAGATCGGGTGAACGATGGGAGGAGCGGAGTGAGCGATGAGGAGGTGGGGTCGGACTGCGAGATGGGATCGGGGAACGAGGGGGAGAACAGGCGGCGCTGGGAGGGAGAGTGAGGGGTCGGGGAAGATGCGGGAAGCTCAGCTAGGGTTAGGGATCGAAATGGGCCTGGAGGCCTGGATGGGCCTGCTGGGAGAGGAAGTGGCCGGCTGGGCCACCTGCGGCTATAAGGCCCAAGTGGGCTGGAATCTCTCTCTCCTGCTGATTTTCTAAATTAAACCAGAAAACAACAAGAAGAAAGAAAAGAAAGGAGGTGGCTAGGGAAGAATTAGGACATGAGGTCAATTTTACTGGACTCGCAAAATTGCGTTGGTTCCCAGAAAATTATAAAAGGGGCATGATTGGAAAATAAATTCAAATTCCTTTGAATTTATTTCAAATGGTGTGAACAAAGACTATTATTTAGAAGTGTCCAAAAATGTTCGGATTTTTGGAGGAGCCTCGATAAAATGGATAAGAATTGTTGGCAAGGTTTGGAAGTCGAAACTTGAAGTGAAAAAGGCATGGGGAATATTTGCAAGTGTGTTTGGGTGAATTCCAACAAATGGGATAATTTGATATAGCTCTCTAAATATTGAGAGGCTTTGTATAGGTTATAAAGAGAATTCACCCTGTGAATATCCCTCGATTTAAATGGACCGAAGGTCCACACAATTTATTTAAGTGAGATGCAAAAGAAAAATGACATGATGGCATGATGACTTGATGCGATGCAAAAATAAATAACACAAGCACAAAAGAAACACACGTGAGAACCCGGAACATCTGGAATCTTCTGGAATCTTCTGGGACGTCGGTCTTCGGGCGTCACAACTCTCCCACACTAACAGAGGATCTCGACCCGAGATCCTAGAGATAGCACCGGGTAAAAACGGAAGAGGAAGAGGTAAAACAAAGTTGTTTCTTTGACAGACGAGCGAAACCAAAGAACCTTGAGAGGTTGAACAATCTTGAAGGAAAGAATACAACGGAGATGAACGAATAAGAAAACACTCCGTTAGAAAAGAGGAACAAGGAACATTATGAGAACCTTGTAGGTTGAAAGACATGAAACAAGAGCTTACGAACCAAAAGAATATGAAACTGCAACGGTATAGCCAAGGAATAAGAATGACAGAGTTTGGACAGCACTCCGTCTTAAAATGGAAGGAATTGAACATGAACTTGAGGAGATGGAATGATACTTGATGAAATCAACAACATATTGTCTCCGAAACAATTGAAAGAATGGTACAAGGGGTAAGAAAGATTCAGACAGCACTCCAGTTGAAAAGACAGGCAAAACTTGATAAGATGAGAGAATTTGAATGAAGAATACCACACTCCGGTTAAATGATAAGCAAGGGAAAGAACATGATCTTGATAAAAACGAGATGATGGTCAAAGAGAGCAATATCACAATGCCTCCGGAATGAAAGAATAGCATATAAATCAACGAAAGAAATGAATGGAGAAGAAAATGACTACTTCTCCCACAAAAGAATTAGGAAAAACCTCCTTACAAAGAAGGGTTGAATGGCGTTGATGGAAAATCAACAACGAAAACGAATAAGCTTGATGTGGGCTTATGGAAAACGTCTCAAAATTATGAGGTGACAACCAGCCACTAACATAAACGAATTGCTTGGATTGAGATCAACAAGGAGACGATAAACTTATTTCATCGGAATGATAAATGAAGAACTTGGGTCATTTATAAGCACCATAATAGCAACAATCCTTAGGGAAAGCTTTTAGGTGAAATACAACCCAAGATAACTCCAACGAATAAATTGAATGGTTGGAAAGATCTCCTGAACAAAGAAAATGATGGTTTTAAAATCTCATTCTTGATAACTCGTGAATCATAATTCATGAAGGAATTGTCAAGAATGACATAACACCATCTGAAAAGATAAGGTAGAAACAATTGTAATTGGAAAGCAAGATGAAGAATGCTTGAGCTCCAACAAGAATCTTGATGAAGACTTCGAGGATGAATTAAAACATGATGAACCACCATGAAAACTCCGGTAATGAAAGCATGAGAAGTGAAAGATGAAAAGAATAAGATTCAAGGCCTGCGATGAATTAGATGGAGCTTTGAAATGATATAATTGAAATAACTTGGAGCTCCGGAAAACAAGATGAACAACTTAGAATCAAGAATATGATATGATGAACAAGCTCCGAAGGGATTAATCACCTTGAAGGAATAAGAATAGGAATTATGTCATGCATATCCTTCACCAATTTAAATTGATGACAACCAAGGATTTGGCATACTACTTATTCTCGTTGCAAAGAATTAAAGAGAGATCTAGCACAACCTCGGATAATTATACAACGAACCACCGGTAGGATTATGAAAAGAACGAGTGAATTAAAACGATAACAAGGAAGAGTAAACTTGAATGAACCACCCTAAGAAATATGGAGACGAACGAAGAGACATCAATGAAGAATATTTGGAGGACGAAGTTGCAAACAGAGAATGAAGAAATCTTCTGAAATAATGGCCTTCGGAGGATCACAAAGAAAAGAATTCATGAAGAATATTGAGAGAACGGGCCAAGATTTGAGAGAAACTCTTCTCCGGTCTTCAAAATCTAAGAAGACGATGAGATACACCACCATGAATTGTATAGGCACTCCGGAATGAAGAATTAGAAGGTTGAACCAATGATGAAAAAGAATTGAAAGCGGTCCTGGAGAAGGACTGTGGCTGATGTAATCCATTCTTACGTCACATTTGAAAAGAATTTGAGTATAACTCCAGAAAAATAGAAGAGTCAGGTAAGATCCTGGAAAAAGACCTGTGGGTTAGGGCCCACTCAAAAGAAATCACCGTTGAAAAGATTGCTTAAGAGATATAGCACTGGTTGAATTAAATGGCTTGAATAAGATGACAACTCAAAATAGCTTGAACAGATTAAGAATGGAAACATGAATCTTCTGAGGTATCTTCAACACTCCGGATATGAATAAAGAGATGTGAAGAAATAAGAGAGCCTTCGGATAAGAAATTTCAACATGTGAAAACATGTGAAACAAAAGGAAGATATATGATCAACACCGAAGCTTGAATTTATTCCACCGGAGAAGAAACGAGAACGGAGGATGATGAACTTGAAGCTCTTGAGCATCTTCACGATAATTCACCGGATAAGAACATTGGAGGAAAAGAATGAAGAAATATCACATGAATAACATGGATACTTCATTTAGAATTTCTGACTCCGAGAAGAAGAAGGGTGGGAGGGTGGGGAAAACAAAGACAATTTGGGATGAATGAAACAGACAAATCGTCATATTTCGCAACGGCGTCCGTATGGAATAACTTGAAGAGAAGGCACACCGGTTGAAAAGGATTAACATGAAGATCTCGATGGTGAAGAAGAATTAGCACTCCCATAGAAATATGAGAACACCGATTAAGAAGGTATGGAATCAACACTTGACATCGAAGCAACTCGAATACCAGAATCAAAACAAAAACAAAGGATAGATATGTTTATGAAGAAGATTATGTTGCAACATATCTATCCGAACAAAGAATTGAACGAATGAATTCCGCAGGTACATCAACTTTTCGAGAAGCCACTTGAGAGAACAAAAGATAAATAAAAGCAACAAGGATCAGATAGAAGAAATACAAGATAGAAGCTTCGTCCGACATATTCGTGTTGAAAGCTCATGGAACGTGTTACAAAAGGGTTTTGCAATCCCCGGATCAGCATAGCCAAGGACCCTTTAAGATGCAACTCCCGATCGGAACAAGCCCATAAAACTACTTCACTCAATGTAGAACCCCGAACTTCATATCATGCATTCGTTGGAAGAATGCCTATAACTACTAGATGAACCCACCTATTAATTTCCGAAAGTTTCCAGTTATGCAATCAGGTGTTGGGGATACAGGGGAAGCACCGCGCACTCAACTCTAATCCTACATCCAGCTGTATCCATCCTTCAACACATAACCAGTTGTCTCCGGAAACCGTTTACCTCGGACCTTCGAAACGCATCTACTATACAAGCTATGGTAATACTCCCGAACTACCTCCCCAGTACTGGGTGATGTCGGGGTTATCTTGCCACTAACTGCATAGGAGAGTTTTCGATGTCGGCCGTCTTAAGTATTATAGTACTGCCGCGATGGATTTGTGACGACAACACCTCGGAGCTCAACTCCCCGGGACACTGCCACAACCCCTAATGACAGGAGGCATCGAGAACAATGTTCTCGTCACAAAGACATCGGAACAATCCAAACAATACTCGCGAGATCCTAAAAAAATTTTGGTGCATTTTTTGGAAGTAGAAGAGGCAAGAGTAGTCGTCAGGAGTCCTCACCAGAATGAAAAAAGGATGAGGAGCAAAAGAAATCCTACTCTCCGATATATATATATAGGACTCAAAACATTTTCAGTGTGTGCCTAGACTCAACCGTCAATGATTCGATCAATCAGTGGGGGCTTCTAGTGTCGAGGGAAACTGTCCGCCACGAACACCTATGGGACCGGAGCCCCTTGCTTGTGCGGTAAGAGGACGGAGGGAGCACGAAGAGCAGATCGTGGAGATCACGCAGGCAGTTTACCCAGGTTCGGGCCGCAATGGACGCGTAAAACCCTACTCCTGCTTAGTTTGTATTGGGTCGGAGAGCTCGGGAGCTTGAAGAACTAGCTACACCGAGCGTATGAATGATCTAGGTTCCGAACCCTTTCTACGTTGTGCATGGGCCTCCTTTTATAGTGCAAGGGGTCACCGACAGGTGTCAACGTAGGAGAAAGGGTAAAAATGTAAAAGAGGTGGTAGTTGTAACAGTGCGGGAATAGTGGTCGCTACCTACTTTGACAGTGGCGGACAAGAGCATTTAATGCCCGTCGCCGTCGACCCCAAAAGCGCCCGCCCTTGCGTCTCCGTTTGCCACGGCGATGGCTTCACCACCGTGGAGTGCCACCGTGTCCCCCAGGCTGCACAGCCATCCGCCACGCGTCCCTGGAATGGCCCCAGTGCGACGCGTGGTTCAATGAGCTGGAGCGCGGGCACACAGCACAACTCTCCCGGCAAGCACCTTGCCGGGGTCTTGACCTTGCCGGGCCCGGGAGCTTGCCGGGCTCTGAAGCTTGTCGCTCCCCGAACCCTGCCGGGGAGCATATAGCGCCGAGGCATGTCTTCTGTAATGGAATCTTCTAGTCTTCCTGGCAAGCTCCTCTTGCCAGGGCCTTGCGTGAGCGAGGTAACCTTGAGCCTGGAACGGCCTTCCCGGCAAGCTCCACTTGCCGGGGTCTCGATCTTCTGTCTTGTATACTTTGTTTTTGAATGGTTTTATATGGAGCAGGAAGGTCTCCGGCGAGCACGTGGTAAACCCTGCCGCGGGAAGCTGCTACTGCCCGTGCACAAGTTGGGGTACTGAGGTACCCCTACCTTAGTACACCGACAGGAGCCCCCGGGCCTGGGCCACACACGGTGCCGAGCGCTGTTGGGCCAGGCCCAAAATAGTGCACGGACACACGCGGCCCACGGCGCGCCGAATCCACTTCCGCATCCGCCGCGTCCCCCCGTAACGGCACGCGTCGATTGCGGCGTCGTGGGATGGGATGTGGCCACGTTCTTTTAATGGAAAGAGCGAAACGCCCCCCACTTCCCCATAAAAGCAGAGGATGCAGGAGCGGTTCCCCTCCTACGCTTTCATTGCATCCTCTTCCATCTCCAGAGATCCCCTTTGCACTCCGCCTCCACACCTCCGCCGTCTTCTTCCGCATCTGCGGCGCCGCCGGACTCTTCGTTCCCCTTCCCTCGCCGCCTCCGCCATGGCCCCGAAGACCGAGAAGGCGAAGGTGGAGAAGACCAAGAAGGAGAAATCGGAGCAAGCGGCGAGGCTTACCTTGTTGCGGAAGCGGAACCTCGTCTTCTCGCCGAGGCTCAGCGCGCGGGAGCTCTGGAACAAGTACTACTTGTTCTGGGCCAAGAAGACCAAGGCGCATCCCCGCACCCGAGCCTATCCGGCCGCCGCCAAGGACAACTACCCCGACGGGTACTATTTCTTCGCAGCTTTCTTCCACTGCGGCCTCTGTCCCCCTTTTTCCGAATTTTTCTGCGACATAATGCACACCTACGGCCTCCACCTTCTCGACTTCACCCCCAACGCCATCCTCACGATGGAGGTTTTCGCACATATGTGTGAAAACTATATTGGGATATACCCAAACGTAGCGCTGTTTAGGCATTTCTTCACCCCTAGAGCAGAGGCCGGCGCCCCCCTCTCCGGAGGAATATCTTGGGTTTTTCGTCTGAACAAGAAGGAGTCCTACTTGCCGGGGGAGCTCCGCGGCAAGTGGGAGGAGTGGCGTGCCGACTGGTGTTGGATTGTCGAGGACCAGCCGCAATCTTTCACCGCGCCGCGCACAACACCTATCGTGCGCGGCAGGGACTGGAGCGAGCTGGATTCGGACGACAGCAAGCTCGACGTCGCCCTCATCAGGATTCTTCGTCTCCGGGTAGCAAGATTGTCTGTCGGAGAAGTAGGCACAGATTTCCTCCGCCGCCGCATCGCCCCTCTCCAAGACAGGAAGAGGCCGGCCTGGGAGTACGGCAACTCGGCGGATATAATGAGGCTGCGCCCCGGGCTCAACTTCAACTTCACGTCGCTGGAGCTGAAGGGGATGGTCCGGGAACTATTTAAGCATGACCCGGCCCACCCAGAATGGTTCAGGGGTTCCCGGGGAGTGGTGCCTCTCTGCAACAGCACGGCCCGGGATTCCCTTCGCGCCATGATGCCCGCGTGCGACTCGCACGGCGTCGACCGCACGTGGATTCCGCCCAAGCCAGACGTCGTCTTGAACTTCTTCGACAACTTGACGGAGGTGGCGAAGAACAAGAACGAGGTCCGGGAGCTGACACGGGACACCACCGACCAGGAGATAGCGTACATAGCTTCTCGGGTTGAAGAGGCCGCTGCAGCCGCAGCGGCAGGGGAATTCGGCTTCTCGCCCGAGGAGGCAGAGGCTGCGGAAGCGTCCTTCCAAGCGGAGGAGGCGGAGATCCGCAGGCTGCTGAAGCTTCCTCCCGACGAGCTCGCCGGGGTCCCTTCTCTAAGGCACTCCGGGATCCAGGGAATCTTGACCGAGGCCGCGGCGAGAGGCAACGCCGCCGGAGGAAACAGGGGCGCCGCAGGGAGCGGAGGCGCCGGAGGGAGCGGAGGCGCCGGAGGGAAAGAGGCCACAGTGCAGGGCGCTGGGCCCAGCAAGCCTGCCGGGGAGGAGGAGGAGGAGGAGGACGCCGGGGCCGACGAAGACTCCGACGGATCCCTGGGGCTCTACGCCGACGACCTCTCCTCGTCGTCGGAGACCTCCCCGCCCCGGGCAAGCCCTAGGCGTTCTCCGCTGAAGCGTCTCCGCAAGACGGCGACGGGGGCGAGGGCGCGGGCCCCCCGGCAACAACCAACTCGCCGGGCAGCGCGAGCTTCCCGGGGGAGTCAAGCTGCGACGGGGGCGCCCGGCGCACCAGCCACGGCGGAGGCGGCCCGCACGCAGGCCACGGCAGAGGCACCCCGCAAGCAGGCCACAGCAGAGGCACCCCGCAAGCAGGCCACAGCAGAGGCGCCCCGCAAGTCAGCGCCGAGCGGAAGGGACTCTTCACAGAGCGGAGCGGCGGCTCCGCCCGCTCCCCGGGCCCCGGCTACCACAGGGGCTGGGTCTTCGCAGCCCCCAGCCCCAGGGACCGCCAAGCGCCCGAGGGAGTCTTCGCCTCCTGCTCCCCGCGCGGACGCGCCTCAGGTGGAGTTTGACTTCTCCGCCTTGAGCGACGACGACGACGAGGAGGAACAGGAGTAAGAACTCGAGGCTTTGCATCTTCTTAAATTTCGTCTTGATTATTGTAGATTCTGATCTTGCTTCTTGTTTTAACTTCAGGACCTTGGCGGAGCGAGTGGCAAAGAAAGCCAAGGTGCCCGTGGTCGAAGTCGCGGACGACTCGCCCGTCGCGGCGACCGGGGACGTGGCGGAGCCAAGCCTGCCGGACCCGAGCGCTGCTCCGAGGAGCAGCCCCCAGCGCAGCCCCCAGCGTAAGTCTGGGTTCTGTACTTCCGCTCGTCGGGCGCGCTCGAAGATTTTGTCTTGTGCTAATATCCTGATGCTTGTGTCTTGTTTTGATTGTCTTTCGCAGAGGTGGAGCCACAACCGCAGGAGCGTCCGGAGGCCGCTCCCGAGGAGCCGCGGGCCCCGCCGTCCCCGCCAAGGCCGAACTCCCCGGCAAGGGAGAGCACCCCGCCAAGGGCGGGTACTCCGCCAAGGGCGAGTACCCCGCCAAGGGCGAGCAGCCCGGCGAGGGTGGCCACTCCGCCAAGGCAGAGCTCCCCGGCGAGGGAGCCCGCCGCTGAGGACGTCCGCCAAGGTAAGTTCCGTAACTTAGTCTTCTTGGACTCGTCTCTTTTTGGATATTTGCTTGAACTTCTTTTGCTTTTTCTTCTTCTTCTAGATCCTCCTCCCCCCGAGCAGATGGAGACGGAGGTCATCGACGTCGAGGAGGAGGGCGCGCAGGGCGGCGGCGGCGACGCCCCTGTCGCTGAGGACACGGCGGGAGCCGCCGAGCCGGCTGCGGAGGAGACCGCTCCGGCTGCGGACGCGGCGGCCGGGGAGGGGGACGGCGACCGCACTGCCGGCCCGGAGGCGGCAGGAGCATCGAGTGCTGCGCCGGCCGCCGACCCCTCCGCCGAAAAGGAGCAGGCCGGCTACTATCTTGAAGCTCCCAACGGCATCTTCATCCAGGTGCCGTGGGGTTCTTCTTCGCGAGCCCCTGTGGAGGGCGAGGCCTTTGATGGAGAGGTCCTCGCCTCCTCGGGTTAGAAGATCGTCGAGGCGCCCGGCGGAAGCGACGGGCCGGAAGAGGAGAAGCTGCTTCACCAGCTCCTGGCCCTTTACCGGGCCAGGCAGGCGAAGCTAGCGTCTCGGGAGGCCCTTGCCGCCAAGGCCGCCGTGGAGATGGAGAAGCGTGCGGCGGAGCTCCGCGCCGCCAACCAGGCTGCTCTCCGCGACGTGGCGGAGGAGCGCGAAAGGCTCGCCGGGGAATATCAAGAATGGTTGCTGGAGAAGGCTGAAGCTGAAGAGCAGCAGCGGCTTGCCGGGGTGGAGCTGTCCCGGCGAGAAGGAGAGCTCGCCCAGCGGAAGGTCAACCTCGACTCCCACGAGGAAGACCTTGCCGCTCGGGAGCAGGCCCTTGGCGGAGAGCTGAAGGAGGCGAAAGCCGCCGCGGCTGCCGCGGAGACCGCCAAGGAGGAGCTTGCCGCCAAGGTCGCGCAGCTGGAGGAGTCATTGAAGGCGAGCGTGGAGAGGGTCACCGCGCTCAACACGGAGCGCGAGAAGGACGCCCACACCAACTCCGAACTCCAGGTGCGCCTCTCCAAGCAGGGCGACGAGCTGAAGGCCGCCAAGGACTCCATCAAGGACCTGGAGCTGAAGGTTTCCACGTTGAAGGACTCGCTCGACGCCGTCCGGGACCGGGAAACCAAGCTGAAGGAGGAGCTCCGCAAGGAGCGAAGCTTGGTGGAGAGCGCCAATACCGCGGCCGAGAACTTCCGCCGGACCGTCGAGGTGTGGACCGAGGACCTGGTGTCTTCTGCATCCAACATCGACCAGGAGCTGCTGGCGCTGAAGTTGGAGCATCTCATCTACTCTCCGGACCCAAACCTCCCCCACAGCGCCAAGCTCAGCCTCTTCTTCAGGGGGATCGCGCCGGCCCTTGTAGATCTTCGGAAGAAGATCCCCGTGCAACTGGCCGAGGAGTCGCGCCGGCTCTGCACGGGAACCTTGGAGCGTGTGCTGACGAAGATCGTATACCGCAATCCCGGCATAAACCTCACCAACGTTCTCCGCAGCTTGCCGGCCGACGTGAACATGGAGGCGCTGAAGGAGCAGGTCGCCCACATCATCGCCAAAGTGAACAAGATCTCCAGGATTGAGGGCGACCGCGTAGATTAGGCCTCCTTTATCTTTATCTCTTTTTGTTGCTGCATAGGGTGTTATGAACTCATTAATCATTGCGACAAGTTATCCTTTGTAAGATATTTATCTTATTTTGATCAATCAGTGCAATGTTATCTTCCTTGTCTTGGTCCTTTACTTTGTATGCTTTTCACCCTACGCTCCCGGGGAGCTTGCCGGCAAGGGGCCTTTGCCGCGAGCGCTGAGTGCTGGACTCTGAGCAGCCTGCTGGCCAAGGTCTCACCGGCAAGCAACCTTGCCGCGGCTAGTCGCGACGCACTCAGCTTGTTGAGTTAACTCGGAAACGAACCAAGGGCGCGACACTTGTCGCAGCTCACTTGAATCGTTGAGTGTACTCGAAAACAAGATAAGGGTGCGGCTAGTTACGGGTAGGTTCCTCCGCGCACAGGTTTTCCATACAAAGTGTGATTGTTCAAGGAAGACAACTTAAAATTAAAAATTTGAACTGATCAAATTCTAATAACTTAGCTTTCATATATTGCTCGCTTCTCGGTAAGGCTTCTCTTTCTTGAACAGCACTTGGTTCCTCTTCCATCTCCTTCCCCCCCGGCAAACTTGTGCGCGAGGAACGTTTCTTCTGCTTGAGAGGCAAGGAAAAAGAAGATGGAAACAAGTATACGGCCTTTCGGCGTGCTAGTGCTTGCCGGATGTGTATGTTGCACAAGATGCCAAATAACACATGCAAATAGCAAAGAAAAGCATGTAAAAGGCAAATAGCGCAAAACACAAAAACTTTACTGATGCACGGGGTCCGCGCCCGGCTTTGTACAAAGGGTTACATGCAACAGCGGCAAAGCTTGTACAAAAGGTGGTTGCCGGAACGGATCACGGCAACCGCGCCTTATGGGTGAAACTTGCGAAGATGCTCTATGTTCCAGGAGTTGCTCACCGGTAAGCCTTCTTCGGTCTCGAGGCGGACAGCGCCGGGCCTCGTGACTTGTCTCACCCGATAAGGGCCTTCCCACTTTGGCGTCAACTTGTTGGAATTCTTGGCGGACTGAACACGCCGAAGAACAAGGTCGCCTTCCTCGAGACTCCTGGCCCTGACCTTGCGGCTATGGTAGCGGCGCAAGGCTTGCTGGTATCGAGCAGCTCGTACAGCAGCCTGGAGACGTTCCTCCTCAAGGAGCAATGCATCATCTTGTCGCAGTTGCTCTTGCTCGAGCTCATCATAAGCGAGCACTCGAGGAGATCCGTATACGAGTTCCGTGGGGAGAACTGCCTCTGCTCCATAGACTAGAGCAAAGGGTGTCTGTCCGGTGGCTCGACTTGGTGTCGTTCTGATTGACCAAAGAGCCGCCAGTAGCTCCTCTATCCAATTTCTTCCGCACTTGCGCAGCCTGTCAAAGGTCCTTGTCTTGAGTCCGCGCAGCACTTCAGCATTGGCCCTCTCCGCTTGCCCGTTGCTCCTCGGGTGAGCAACAGAAGCGAAACAGACCTTGGCGCCAAGGTCTTGGACATACTGAAGAACCTGACCGCTGACTGTGCTGTCACCTTTCTCACTGGCTCCACTTCTGGCCACTTTGTGAACTTGTCGATTGCAACGTACAAGTACTCAAAGCCCCCGACGGCTCGGGGGAAGGGGCCGAGGATATCGAGCCCCCAGACCGAGAAGGGCCAGGACAAAGGAATTGTTTGGAGAGCTTGAGCTGGCTGATGAATCTGCTTTGCATGGAACTGGCACGCTTCACACTTGGTTACTAGTGCAGTTGCATCTTGGAGGGCTTCTTGCCAGAAGAAGCCTTGCCGGAAAGCTTTTCCGGCAAGCGCCCTTGTGCCAATGTGGTGGCCGCATATGCCTCCGTGTATTTCTGCCAACAGCTTCTGTCCATCTTCCCTGGAGATGCACTTCAATCTGACACCATTGAGCCTTCTTCTGTACAGCTCGTTATCCACGAACTGGTACATACTTGACTGCCTGGTTATCTTCTCTATTTCTTCTGGGTCGTCGGGAAGTTCTCCAGTTTGCAGAAAACGGACAATCTGCTGCGCCCATGCCGGAGCCCGAGGCTCAACGGCAAGGACTAAAGGCATGAGGGCCGCTGCGGGGACCTCAGCTTCTACGGCGAGAACCTCTGGTTCTGCCGGAGCTGATGGTCCCCCGGCAAGCTCGCCAGGGCGAGGCTTGTCGGGAACACTTGCTTCAACTGCACAGATCCTCGGATCTACAGGAGCAGACTATCCCTCAGCGTTCTGGTCGTTGATCTTGGAGACCTTGGCGGCGGTTTCAGGAAGATCCGCCGGCAAGTAGTCACCGGAGACCAACTTTCTCTTCTTGGACTGCCCAATTGATGGTGTGACGGACGGTTGAGTCAGCTTGAGCAAGAAGGTCCCTGGTTCCATAGGTAACTTCATCGAGGCACACTTTGAAAGGCCATCTGCAATGTCATTCTGAGCTCTCGGGACGTGCTCCATCCGCAGACCTTCAAAGTGCTCTTCAAGCTTCCTCACTTCATCTACATAAGCTTCCATCAAAGGGCTCTGATAACTCTTGTTAACTTGCCGGACCACCAACTGAGAATCTCCCCGCACAATCAGCTTTCTGATCCCAAGTTCGGCCGCAATCCTGAGGCCGGCGAGCAAACCCTCATATTCAGCAGTGTTGTTTGTCGCTTGCTCTCTTGGGAAGTGCATCTGGATAACATACTTGAGGTGCTCCCCGGTGGGCGCGATGAGTACCACGCCAGCACCGGCGCCTTGCAGCGAGAAGGCACCATCGAAATACATTACCCATTCACTTGTCGCTTCTTGTACGGGTGCACTTGTTTCTTGGACTTCTTCATCGGGTGTCGGGGTCCACTCAGCTATGAATTCTGCCAAAGCTCGACTCTGTATGGTTGAAGTACTTTCAAACTTGAGTCCAAAGCTCGACAGCTCCAGTGCCCACTCAACGATCCTGCCTGTTGCTTCTGGATTGTCCAATATCCTCTTCAGCGGAAAGCGAGTGACCACCGTTATCTCATGTGCCTGGAAGTAATGGCGCAGCTTTCTCGAGGCCATGAGGAGGCCGAAAAGCAACTTTTGCACCCCGGAGTATCTTGATCTAGCCCCCTGGAGAAGGGAACTTACAAAATACACTGGGCGCTGCACCATCTTCTTCCGCACTTCATCCTGTTCCTACGCAGAGTTGTTCTTCTCGGGGCCAGAGCTTGCCGGAGCAGCCCCCTGCTTGTCGCTGGATTCGCTTGCCGGTGGTGCAGACTCCTCGTCGGCCTCCCTCTCCGCTACTAACGCAGCACTAACCACCTGGTTGGTTGCCGCTAGGTATAGCAGCAACTTTTCCTGTGGTCTAGGTGCGACAAGTATTGGAGTGGAGGATAGGTACCGTTTCAAATCTTGCAGCGCTGCCTCCGCTTCCGGAGTCCACTTCATGGGACCTGCCTTCTTCAAGATTTTGAAGAAAGGTAGGGCGCGTTCTGCAGACTTCGAAATGAACCTACTGAGGGCAGCCACACAACCTGCAAGTCTTCTGACATCCTTGACGCGCTTCGGGGCCTCGATCTGCTCAATGGCTTTAATCTTGTCAGGGTTAGCTTCAATCCCCCTCTGTGACACAAAGAACCCGAGAAGCTTGCCGGAGGGGACTCCAAAGACGCACTTCTCGGGGTTCAACTTGAGCTGTATCCTGCGCAGGTTCTGAAATGTTTCTTCCAAATCTTGGACCAGGGTTTCCTTGCTCTTACTCTTCACCACGATGTCATCCATGTAAGCCTCTACATTTCTGTGGATCAGTGGCTCGAAAGCAGTGTGCACTACCCTTGCAAATGTTGATCCTGCATTCTTCAGTCCAAATGGCATGCGTATGAAGCAATAAGTGCCACATGGAGTGATAAATGCAGTCTTCTCTTCATCTTCTTTGGCCATGAAGATCTGGTGGTAGCCTGAATATGCATCAAGAAAAGAGAGTAGCTCACATCCGGCGGTGGAGTCAACGATCTGGTCAATGCGCGGCAAAGGGAATGGATCCTTGGGGCATGCTTTATTCACATCGGTGAAGTCTATACACAGTCTCCACTTCCCGTTGGCCTTGCGCACGACGACTGGGTTTGCTAACCACGTCGGATGGATCACACCTCTAACTAGGCCTGCTACCTCTAGCTTCTTGATTTCTTCAGCAATGAATTCTTGGCGCTCCACGGCTTGCTTCCTCACTTTCTGCTTGACGGGCCGCACATGAGGACAAACAGCAAGCTTGTGCTCGATTACCTTCCTGGGAACACCGGGGATGTCAGACGGTTGCCATGCAAACACATCGACATTCGCCCGCAGGAAGGCAACGAGCGCGCTTTCCTATTTGCTGTCAAGTGTGGCACTGATGGTGAAGGTACCACCAGTGCCGTCCTCCTTGGCGGACACCTTCTTGGTTGCCGGAGGAGCGGCCATCCCCTTCTTACACTTGCCGGTGGAGCTCGATGGAACGTCCTCGACGGCAGCGCAGCACTCCGAAGAGGTGCGGTTGCCGGAGTGGGCCCCAGAGCACTTGCCGGACTTGGTCTTCGTCTTCTTCCCCCCGGGAGCTTCAGCGGCAAGTGTATCCTTCTCTGCCGCAGCTGCCGCATCCCGGTAGATCTTGTCGGCGCAGACAAGCGCATCTTTCTTGTCGCCATGGACAGTGATGACGCTTATCGGCCCCGGCATCTTGAGTACGTTGTAAGCATAGTGGGAAGCTGCCATGAACTTGGCGAGGGCGGGACGGCCGAGTATTCCATTGTATGGCAATGGAATATCAGCGACGTCGAAAGTGATGCACTCAGTTCTGAAGTTGAGCTCCCCGCCAAAGGTCACCGGCAGAGTGATTTTCCCCTTGGGCTTGCTCCTTCCCGGGTTGATTCCTTGGAAAGAACCGGTCTCTTCGAGCTCGCCATCTGGGATTTGGAGTTTCTTGATCACAGCAGAGGAGATCAAGTTCAGCCCGGCCCCGCCGTCAACCAACATTTTGGTGACCTTGAGGTTGCGGATGGTGGGTGAGACCAGCATCGGCAAGCACCCGACCGCAGTGGTGCGGTCAGGGTGATCCTCAAGATCAAAAATGATGGGCGTGCTGGACCATTTGAGGAGCCTGCGCGACTCCACGGGCGGCTCTGCTGCGTTCACCTCGCGCACCCACTGCTTGAGCTGGCGGTGGGAGGTGTGCAGAGAGGCGCCACCGTCGACGCACAGGACCTCCGTGGCCTTCTGGAACTCCTGCTCGCTGTTATCCTCATCCTCCATGTCTTCGTCTTCGTCCTCTTTATCCTTGTCGCGGCCCCGGGGAGGTCGATCACCTTGCCGCTGCTTGGCCTTGCCGCGGCGTCCTCCCCGGCCATTGAATGGCCGCTTCTTGCTTGGTTCTCCCCCGCCACCTTGGGCCTTCTCCTTGTCGCGCCTCTCGTACTCAGCTTTCTGCTGCTCGACGAGGTACTCGACGCGTTTGCAGTTGGAGAGGTCGTGGCCCTTGGTGCGGTGGATTTTGCAGTATTGCTTGTCGGAGCCGTCCTGCTTGTCGGCCGCCGCTACAGGGGCAGGCTCCTTGCCGGAGCCGCCAGCCTGTGTTTGCTTGGCGGGAGCCTCCTTGCCGGACTTCTCGACGGCAAGCACTTCCTTCTTGTTCTTCCTTCTGTTATTCCGCCGCCGGCTCTTCTTTGCCGGGGCGGCGTCGTCGCTGTCGCTTCCTCCTGCGCCAGCATCCTCCCCGGGGAGTCTCCTCCCCTCTTCTGCGCGTGCGCACTTGTCAGCCAGAGCGTAGAGCTCGCTGACATCCCGAATCTTGGTCATGGCCATTTCTTCACGCATGCGGCGGTTACGCACATTCTGGTGGAACGCGCTGATAACCGCGGCAGGGTGGACGTCGGGGATGTTGTGCTGTACATGGCTGAAGCGTTGGATGTACTTGCGCAGGGATTCTCCTTCCTTCTGGGCCAGAATGTGGAGATCGCTCTCCTAGTCGTGGGGTTTGTGGCCGCCCGTGAAGGCGCCAACAAACTGGTGGCAAAGGTCTGCCCAAGAAGAAATGGAACCTTCCGGCAAGTGCATAAGCCAGGAACGAACGTTCGGCTTAAGCACGAGCGGGAAGTAGTTCGCCAAAATCTTCTCGTCGCGCCCCCCGGCAGCCTGCACCGCGATGGTGTAGATGCTGAGGAATTCCGAGGGATGCGTCTTGCCGTCGTACTTCTCCGGTACGTCGGGCTTGAAATTCTTCATGCTGGGCCACTGGACGCGCCGCAGCTCACGGGTGAACGCAGGGCAGCCTGCCGCGTACGGCAAGTCGCCTGGTTCACCGGGCGCGCGCGCGTCGACAGCGTTCCCAGCTCTCTGGTCTGATTGTCGCCGAGCTTCTCGGCGGCGCTCGATCGTTGTTCGAGCGTCTTCTTGGCGCCTGTCGTCAAGGACCTGGCGCTGGTCCTGACGAGCCCGCGGATCCGACGACGCCGTGGAGCCGTCGTCGGCGTTGTTCCGGCGGGGCGGCGTCTTCTGCTTCCGCGGCGGGGAGTGCACGGTGGTCGCGCCCCCGGCGGTCTTGTCGCCGTCGGCCTTCGTCTTCTCGACTTGCCGCGGCCGCGAGGTCGCCGGCTGCTGTGGAGAGTCGTTGTTGGCGAAGGCGATCAGGCTCTGAATGGTGGCCCTCCAGTCTTCGGCCTTGTCTGCCGCTGGAGGGAAGTCGAGGAGCAGTTGCGCCCTTGCGAGCGCTTCTGCTGGAGTGGAGGGGAGCGGGGGCGAGCGGTGCGAGGAGCGGGATATGCTCGGACTTCTAACAGCGTTAGAAGGAACAGGGTCCCGTCCCGGCGACCGCGCCTTGCTCGTGCCTGGACGATGGCCCAGAGCGTCCCGCGAACCTCCGGTTTGCCCTTGGCCCAGCAAACGGATGCCACCTCCTGTGGCATGGCGCTGCTGGGTTGTTGTTTGCTGAGACGGACGCGGCGCGTCCACGGAGACCGAGGCTCGGTCGTCCGTCCTGTCCTTGGATTTGGTGGCGCCGCGAGTGTCCTCGCCGGCGACCACCCTTCCGACGGCGTCTCCCCCGCCCACCGTTGGTTCCGGTGGTGGCGGATGAGACGCAGACGGGCCTCCAACCTCCGAAGCCTTCTTCTTCGGGGCCATGGTGCTGTTGTTGATGAAGCTGACGAATTCGGAGATGTTGATGAAGAATGCGCCCGCGTGAACGCCGGATCAGGTTCGCACAACCTCGACGCCCCCTACCTGGCGCGCCAAAGATGTCGGGGGAAACTGTCCGCCACGAACACCTATGGGACCGGAGCCCCTTGCTTGTGCGGTAAGAGGGCGGAGGGAGCACGAAGAGCAGATCGTGGAGATCACGCAGGCAGTTTACCCAGGTTCGGGCCGCGATGGACGCGTAAAACCCTACTCCTGCTTAGTTTGTATTGGGTTGGAGAGCTCGGGAGCTTGAAGAACTAGCTACACCGAGCGTATGAATGATCTAGGTTCCGAACCCTTTCTACGTTGTGCATGGGCCTCCTTTTATAGTGCAAGGGGTCACCGACAGGTGTCAACGTAGGAGAAAGGGTAAAAATGTAAAAGAGGTGGTAGTTGTAACAGTGCGAGAATAGTGGTCGCTACCTACTTTGACAGTGGGGGACAAGAGCATTTAATGCCCGTCGCCGTCGACCCCAAAAGCGCCCGCCCTTGCGTCTCCGTTTGCCACGGCGATGGCTTCACCACCGTGGAGTGCCACCGTGTCCCCCAGGCTGCACAGCCATCCGCCACGCGTCCCTGGAATGGCCCCAGTGCGACGCGTGGTTCAATGAGCTGGAGCGCGGGCACACAGCACAACTCTCCCGGCAAGCACCTTGCCGGGGTCTTGACCTTGCCGGGCCCGGGAGCTTGCCGGGCTCTGAAGCTTGTCGCTCCCCGGACCCTGCCGGGGCGCATATAGCGCCGAGGCATGTCTTCTGTAATGGAATCTTCTAGTCTTCCTGGCAAGCTCCTCTTGCCAGGGCCTTGCGTGAGCGAGGTAACCTTGAGCCTGGAACGGCCTTCCCGGCAAGCTCCACTTGCCGGGGTCTCGATCTTCTGTCTTATATACTTTGTTTTTGAATGGTTTTATATGGAGCAGGAAGGTCTCCGGCGAGCACGTGGTAAACCCTGCCGCGGGAAGCTGCTACTGCCCGTGCACAAGTTGGGGTACTGAGGTACCCCTACCTTAGTACACCGACATCTAGGTCGGAGAAGGCTCTGATACCAACTTGTAATGCCCAGGATGGGACTATATCTCCTACGTGTCGAGGCACGACTTAAAGATATAAGCCCATTCTGGAATGATCGCAAGTTTGGTATCTTTGCACGACTCATGTAAAAGAGGGATTAAATTGCAAAAGGAGATAGTTGGCTTACACTCGCCACTTCACACAATACATTACATAAGCAAAACATCATTCAAAACATCACAGCCGACTACGAGTGAAGATCCAAAAGACAAGATACCAAACAACATAAAGCCACAGGTCTAGATCGAATCCTAGTAGAAACCACTACTGATCATCGAAAACGTCACAAGCATACGGCCACTCTCTTCATCGAGCTCCCAGTGAAGTTCTGATCCATCTCCTGCATCATCTCGGCTAAATCCTGCATCTGGTGTTGTAGTATCTGTGAGCCACGAGGACTCAGCAATCCCATAACCATGGGTATCAAGACTAGCAAAGCTTGTGGGTATGGAGAAGGATAGTGGTGAGGTTGCAGCAGCGGCTAAGCATAATATGGTGGCTAACTTACGAGTACAAGAATAAGATGAGCATCTACGCAAACGGTCGCAAAAGTAGTGATCGCTAAAGATCCTGAACTACATACGAATCAAACATAACCCCACCGTGTTCTCTTCTCAAAGTGAAAAGAGACAGTCACGGTTACTCACACAGTTGTGTGTTTTACTTCGGATCCTCTGTCAAGTTTTCTACAACTGGACATTAACAAATTCCAATCTGCCAGATAACCGCGGGCACGGCTTTCGAAAGATTATAACCCTGCAGGGGTGTCCCAACTTAGCCCATCACAAGCTCTCACGATTAGCTGAAGTGATAAATATAATATCATCACCCCTTATCTTAGGGAAATCCGATCAGGCTCGGCATCCCGGTAGCACAAGACATTTCGACAATGGTAAAACAAGTCCAGCAAGACCTCCCGGTGTGTCGACACCCTGATAGTAGCCGCGCGTATCTCGTCTCAGGCCACGACCGGATGGGCGATTCTACAGGTTATTCCAGATACCTCGAGTTTCCCCGTGGCGGCCCCGCAGAACCCCCGTTTGGGACCAACACCATCAGCACTGGCCCCCCTGCTATGTAGAATTAAGAACTCGGGGACGCGACCCCCTATGCAAATTTAATTAATTAATTAAGTTGTTATTATGAGCAAATTAAAACCAATGTTGGGCCTTGCTGGAGGAGTTTTATTCAAAGTCGAACTGACAAGGGGTCCCCATCCACCCATCGTGTAAGGAACGCAAAATCAAGGAACATAATGCCAGTTTATCGGCGCCTAAGGTGGCATGAGTGGAACAAAACACCGAGCAAAATGCCAAGCCTTCCACCCATGCCCAGTATATAGGTGTGTTAATAATAATTATAGATATTGTGATATGCCAACAACAAGTTCCCACCTGGAACGATCTTCATCTGCACCTGCAACAAACAACGCTATAAGAGGGGCTGAGCAAGCGGGTAACATAGCCAAACAGTGGTTTTGCTAGGAAGGTGTCAAAGGTTAGAGGTTTCATGGCAACAAGGGGAGGCTGACATAAAAGATGGGTAGCGCGACATGTAACGATAGCATCGAGACAACTAAGCATGGCAATGGTAGTGGTATCCAAGGGTATGATCATCTTCCCTGGGATTCCGCAAGGGAGAAGAACGGTTCCATGAAGTAGACGATGCAACATAGTCGAGCGAATCCTCACAACTCCGGAACGAAACCGAAGCTAACCAGAGAAGCAACTGGAAAGAAACAAACAACATGGTAAACACACAAACATAACATGGCATACGATGCACATCCAAGTATGATGCATGTCCGGTTTAACGATGCATGGCATGGCAATGAGCACAAACAAAACTACAAGTTAAGTGGAGCTCAATATGCAACGAGTTGCATATTGACGAAACACCACATTTTAATTATTTGATTGACTCTCGTTTATTTACAAGACAAGGTTAAATGTTTGTTAACATGGCAAGAGGTGAAGCAAAAACAAACTACCTATTTAGACATTTTAAATGGGGCCGGAAAATAACAACAACAATTCCGGAAAAATCCCCATGAGCATGTTTAGTAATTTTTAAGCAACAACAAACCACACATATAAAGTTGTTAACATGATGCGGATGACATGATCAAGTTTTATGCAATTTTTATTAAAAGTTGACATGAAGAGATAAGAAAATGATAAGGAGTATTTGTCACCGTGGTGGAATGAAAAGGTGTCACGGCAACGATCCGA
Source organism: Secale cereale (assembly GCA_902687465.1). Lineage (NCBI taxonomy): Eukaryota > Viridiplantae > Streptophyta > Magnoliopsida > Poales > Poaceae > Secale > Secale cereale. Next base: position 140,040,050 of record LR738711.1, on the reverse strand, counting down.
AAATGATGCAACGCAACATCTCGGTTCCGGTAACTCGTTGAGAGACCGGTGCAAAAGCAAAGGTGGAGGAGCTAGCGGAACAAGAAGATGGGGTGATCCCGTCACCGGGTTACCACGGGTCGGCGATGAGGCAACCGAGGAGCACGAGAAAAGACTAAACGGGCACGGTGCACACAAGGAAAAACATCTCATACATCACATAGCATTCTACGGGCATCGACTCGGGGTTATACCTTCGGAGCGATTGTTTCGGGGCGGTTCGAGATCGTAGTGGAAGTAGTGGTACACGGGTCGTAGAGGAAGTAGTCGTTCCGTGAGTCGTGGTACACGTCCATAGAGGGAAGTAGTCGTTCACGTTATCGTGTCGGGGTACTTGTCGCGGCATCGGACATCTTCGGGGCGACGGTAGTGGTACACGGTTCATAGGCGTTCGGGTATCCGTAGATGTACTTGTTTCACCTCCGAGCGTAGTCGACCTTGGCGTTTTCGAAGGGGTACTTCCGTGTAATCGAACTTGAAGGTCATCGGCGACGGTAGTTGTACACGTTCGTAGATTTACTCGGCGCATCCATCGTTTTCCGGGGCAACGGTAGTGGTACTTGTTCAAGAAGTCGTTCTCGTTCGTAGATGTTCACTTCTCCGAAGGGGTACTTGTCATCGTGGTACTTGGCGATCTCGGGGTTCCTCGCTGTCTCGTCGTGTAGTCGTACTCGGCGAAACCCCGTAGTTGTACATGCCCGTGTACAGAGGCAGCAGCAACAAACTTGGCGATGGAGGAGGGACGACATCGGGAGGCGAGATGGTGAGGCTCGGGGGGATCGAAGGAGGCTAGTGCTGCTCCTGGCCGAGGAGGCACCGGCGGGCGCGCAGGGCCATGGCGCGGCTGGAGCCTGGAGGCCACGGCGCTGCGGAGCTCCCGAGGCGAAGAGGAGGCGGCCTGGACGAGGCCGGGCACCAGCGCAGAGGAGCGGCGAGCCAGGCGCTGTCTGCGGAAGGAGGCGCGCGATGGAGAAGGACGGGCTTGGGGCGGCCGCCGGCAAGGACCTGCGCGGATGGACGAGGGCGCCTGCTGGAGATGATGGCGACGGAGGAGGCCGGAGGGAAGGCCATGGCGCGGCGCTGGGACTGGAGAACGGCGCGTCGGACTGGCTGGAGGCCCGATGGCGGAGAAGCGGCGGGCGCGGCGGGCGTCCTGGAGGCGAGGGCGCGGCCTTGGCGATGCGAGGAGGAGACGGAGGCGGTCGGGCTCGAAGGGAGGAGGGAGATCGGGTGAACGATGGGAGGAGCGGAGTGAAAGATGAGGAGGTGGGTCGGACTGCGAGATGGGATCGGGGAACGAGGGGGAGAACTGGCGGCGCTGGGAGGGAGAGCAATGGGTCAGGGAAGATGCGGGAAGCTCAGCTAGGGTTAGGGATCGAAATGGGCCTGGAGGCCTGGATGGGCCTGCTGGGAGAGGAAGTGGCCGGTTGGGCCAGCTGTGGCTATAAGGCCCAAGTGGGCTGGAATATCTCTCTCCTGGTGATTTTCTAAATTAAACCAGAAAACAACAAGAAGAAAGAAAAGAAAGGAGGTGGCTAGGGAAGAATTAGGACATGAGGTCAATTTTACTGGACTCGCAAAATTGCGTTGGTTCCCAGAAAATTATAAAAGGGGCATGATTGGAAAATAAATTCAAATTCCTTTGAATTTATTTCAAATGGTGTGAACAAAGACTATGATTTAGAAGTGTCCAAAAATGTTCGGATTTTTGGAGGAGCCTCGATAAAATGGATAAGAATTGTTGGCAAGGTTTGGAAGTCGAAACTTGAAGTGAAAAAGGCATGGGGAATATTTGCAAGTGTGTTTGGGTGAATTCCAACAAATGGGATAATTTGATATAGCTCTCTAAATATTGAGAGGCTTTGTATAGGTTATAAAGAGAATTCACCCTGTGAATATCCCTCGATTTAAATGGACCGAAGGTCCACACAATTTATTTAAGTGAGATGCAAAAGAAAAATGACATGATGGCATGATGACTTGATGTGATGCAAAAATAAATAACACAAGCACAAAAGAAACACACGTGAGAACCCGGAACATCTGGAATCTTCTGGAATCTTCTGGGACGTCGGTCTTCGGGCGTCACAACTCTCCCACACTAACAGAGGATCTCGACCCGAGATCCTAGAGATAGCACCGGGTAAAAACGGAAGAGGAAGAGGTAAAACAAAGTTGTTTCTTTGACAGACGAGTGAAACCAAAGAACCTTGAGAGGTTGAACAATCTTGAAGGAAAGAATACAACGGAGATGAACGAATAAGAAAACACTCTGTTAGAAAAGAGGAACAAGGAACATTACGAGAACCTTGTAGGTTGAAAGACATGAAACAAGAGCTTACGAACCAAAAGAATATGAAACTGCAACGGTATAGCCAAGGAATAAGAATGACAGAATTTGGACAGCACTCCATCTTAAAATGGAAGGAATTGAACATGAACTTGAGGAGATGGAATGATACTTGATGAAATCAACAACATATTGTCTCCGAAACAATTGAAAGAATGGTACAAGGGGTAAGAAAGATTCAGACAGCACTCCAGTTGAAAAGACAGGCAAAACTTGATAAGATGAGAGAATTTGAATGAAGAATACCACACTCCGGTTAAATGATAAGCAAGGGAAAGAACATGATCTTGATAAAAACGAGATGATGGTCAAAGAGAGCAATATCACAATGCCTCCGGAATGAAAGAATAGCATATAAATCAACGAAAGAAATGAATGGAGAAGAAAATGACAACTTCTCCCACAAAAGAATTAGGAAAAACCTCCTTACAAAGAAGGGTTGAATGGGTTTGATGGAAAATCAACAACAAAAACGAATAAGCTTGATGTGGGCTTATGGAAAACGTCTCAAAATTATGAGGTGACAACCAGCTACTAACATAAACGAATTGCTTGGATTGAGATCAACAAGGAGACGATAAACTTATTTCACCGGAATGATAAATGAAGAACTTGGGTCATTTATAAGCACCATAATAGCAACAATCCTTAGGGAAAGCTTTTAGGTGAAATACAACCCAAGATAACTCCAACGAATAAATTGAATGGTTGGAAAGATCTCCTGAACAAAGAAAATGATGGTTTTAAAATCTCATTCTTGATAACTCGTGAATTATAATTCATGAAGGAATTGTCAAGAATGACATAACACCATCTGAAAAGATAAGGTAGAAACAATTGTAATTGGAAAGCAAGATGAAGAATGCTTGAGCTCCAACAAGAATCTTGATGAAGACTTCGAGGATGAATTAAAACATGATGAACCACCATGAAAACTCCGGTAATGAAAGCATGAGAAGTGAAAGATGAAAAGAATAAGATTCAAGGCCTGCGATGAATTAGATGGAGCTTTGAAATGATATAATTGAAATAACTTGGAGCTCCGGAAAACAAGATGAACAACTTAGAACCGAGAATATGATATGATGAACAAGCTCCAAAGGGATTAATCACCTTGAAGGAATAAGAATAAGAATTATGTCATGCATATCCTTCACCAATTTAAATTGATGACAACCAAGGATTTGGCATACTACTTATTCTCGTTGCAAAGAATAAAAGAGAGATCTAGCACAACCTCGGATAATTATACAACGAACCACCGGTAGGATTATGAAAAGAACGAGTGAATTAAAACGATAACAAGGAAGAGTAAACTTGAATGAACCACCGTAAGAAATATGGAGACGAACGAAGAGACATCAATGAAGAATATTTGGAGGACGAAGTTGCAAACAGAGAACGAAGAAATCTTCTAAAATGATGGCCTTCGGAGGATCACAAAGAAAAGAATTCATGAAGAATCTTGAGAGAACGGGCCAAGATTTGAGAGAAACTCTTCTCCGGTCTTCAAAATCTAAGAAGACGATGAGATACACCACCATGAATTGTATAGGCACTCCGGAATGAAGAATTAGAAGCTTTAACCAATGATGAAAAAGAATTGAAAGCAGTCCTGGAGAAGGACTGTGACTGATGTAATCCATTCTTACGTCACATTTGAAAAGAATTTGAGTATAACTCCAGAAAAATAGAAGAGTCAGGTAAGATCCTGGAAAAAGACCTGTGGGTTAGGGCCCACTCAAAAGAAATCACCGTTGAAAAGATTGCTTAAGAGATATAGCACCGGTTGAATTAAATGGCTTGAATAAGATGACAACTCAAAATAGCTTGAACGGATTAAGAATGGAAACACGAATCTTCTGAGGTATCTTCAACACTCCGGATATGAAAAGAAATGAAAAGAAAAGAAAGGAGGTGGCTAGGGAAGAATTAGGACATGAGGTCAATTTTACTGGACTCGCAAAATTGCGTTGGTTCCCAGAAAAATATAAAAGGGGCATGATTGGAAAATAAATTCAAATTCCTTTGAATTTATTTCAAATGGTGTGAACAAAGACTATGATTTAGAAGTGTCCAAAAATGTTTGGATTTTTGGAGGAGCCTCGATAAAATGGATAAGAATTGTTGGCAAGGTTTGGAAGTCGAAACTCGAAGTGAAAAAGGCATGGGGAATATTTGCAAGTGTGTCTGGGTGAATTCCAACAAATGGGATAATTTGATATAGTTCTCTAAATATTGAGAGGCTTTGTATAGGTTATAAAGAGAATTCACCCTGTGAATATCCCTCGATTTAAATGGACCGAAGGTCCACACAATTTATTTAAGTGAGATGCAAAAGAAAAATGACATGATGGCATGATGACTTGATGCGATGCAAAAATAAATAACACAAGCACAAAAGAAACACACGGGAGAACCCGGAACATCTGGAATCTTCTGGAATCTTCTGGGACGTCGGTCTTCGGGCGTCACAAAGCGCCTTGCCGCGGTCGTTGTCTTGTCGTGTCCGGGAGCTTGCCGCTCACCGGGCCTTGCCGGGACGCGTGGCGCGTCGCGGCAAGTTCCTTGAGATGCCTTGGTTGGCCTTCCCGGCAAGCTCCTCTTGCCGGGGTCTTGTCTCCTTGGCTTGAATACTTTGTTCTTGAATGGCTCCAAAGGAACCACGGAGGACCTTGGCGGTCACCGCGGCAAGCCTTGCCGCGGGATGCTATGACTGCCCGTGCACAAGTTCGGGATACTAGGGTACCCCTACTCTAGTACACCGACAGGAGCCCCCGGGCCTGGGCCATACACGGTGCCGAGCACTGTTGGGCCAGGCCCAAAACAGGGCACGGGCACGCGCGGCCTGGGTTACGTCGTATCTCACTCCGTATCCACCGCGCCCTCCCCGAACGGCACGCGTTGAATGCGGCGTCGTGGGGAGATCGTGGGTGGTTTCTTTATTCGGAAAGGCGGAACGTCCGCCCCCTCCCTCTTTATAAGCAGAGGAAACAGGTGCAGTTCGCCCATTCGCCAGTTGCTACTCCAATATCGGAAATCTCCTCCGCTCCCCCTTCTTCCCAAAGCTGAAAGAGAGCAGCGCCCTGCCCCCCATCACCACCAGCACCACCAACGCCGTCGACCTCCCCCACCACTTCCGCCATGGCTCCGAAAGCCGACAAGGGGAAGGTTGTAAAGTCGATCGAGGCGCAGCGGCTCGCGGCGCTGCGAAAGGAACGGGCAATCTCCCCCCCCCCCCCAAGCTCACCGCGAGGGAGCTGAGGGAGTACTACTACCTCTTCTGGTCGACGGAGACGCGGACGCATCCGCGCACGAAGGTACTTCCAGCCGTTGCTTCGGAAATGGCTCCGAATGGATATCCATTCTTCGCCTTGTTCTATTACTGCGGGCTCTGCCCGCCTTTCTCTGAGTTCTTCTGCGATATTATGAACAACTACAGGTTCGCCTCCTTGACTTCACCCCCAATGTTGTTCTGACCATGGCAGTTTTCGCACATCTCTGCGAAAACTTTGTCGGAGTCTATCCAAATGTAGCTTAAGTGATAGCTTGTGTGAAGATGAGATAGGGGTGTACCAGTTTGTCAGGTAGGGGGCGCTCGAGGTTGTGTGAACCTGATCTGGCGTTCGCACGAGCTAGATCTTCATCGTCTTCATCGACATGCCGCCGAAGAAGAAGGCTTCGGAGGCAGCTGCTCCGTCGGCACCGAACCCACCACCGCCGGAGCAAACGGCCGGTGGGGTAGACGCCGGCGGAAGAACAGGCGTCGACGAGGGAGCTCACGGTGCTGCCAGGTCCAAGGACAAGGTTGCGCTGCCCATTGGCGGCGTAGTCGGCTCCCACAACGACCGGGCGCACTCCAAGACCTCGGCGTCCGTGCATGCACCGCGCCCATCTCAGGAAGCGCGAGACCGGCAGCGTCATGGTACTCACGGTACCATACATTTGCTGGACCAAGATCGAGCAGGTGGATCTCGGATTGCTCAAGACCAGCATGCACGCCAACATGCCGGCACGAGCGAGGCACGGTCGCCTGGACGGGATACTGCTCCTTCTAACATAGTTAGAAGTCCGAGCATATCCCGCTCCTCACACCGTTCGCCATGGCCACCCGCCACTTCAGCAGAAGCTTTGGCGCGAGCTCAACTGCTCCTGGACTACCCTCCAACGGCAGACAAGATCGACGACTGGAGGGCCGCCATTCAGAGTCTCATCGGCTTCGCCAACGGCGACACTCCACGGCAGCCAAGTACATCGCAGCCGCGGCAAGTCAGCCACGCACGAGCCGGTGGCGACAAGACCGGCGGAGGTGCAACCACCGTGCACTCTCCGTCCCGAAGACCAAGATCGCCGACTCGCCGGATCCACCTCGACAGCGACTCCACCGCGTCATCAGATCCACGAGCTCGTCGCGATCAACGCCAAGTTCTTCACGAACGGCAGCAAGAAGACGCTCGTACTCGCATCGAGCGCCAAAGAGAAGCGCGGCGTCAATCGGACCAGCGCGGTGGGCCCTCTGTCGACATGCATGCGCCAGGGGAACCAGGCGACTTGCCGTACGCGGTAGGTTGCCCTGCGTTTACTCGTGAGCTGCGACAAGTCTAGTGGCCCAGCACGAAGAATTTCAAGCCAGACGTACCAGAGAAGTATGACGGCAAGTCGCATCCGTCGGAGTTCCTCACCATCTACACCATCGTGGTGCAAGCTGCCGGGGGCGGGACGACAAGATCCTTGCCAACTACTTCCCGCTGGTACTCAAGCCCAACGTCAGGTCCTGGCTCATGCACTTGCCGGACAACTCCATATCCTCCTGGGCAGACCTATGCCATCAGTTTGTCGGCGCCTTTACAGGCGGCCGCAAACCTCATGGCCAAGAGAGTGACCTTCATCTGCTCGCCCAGAAGGAAGGAGAGCCCCTGCACAAGTACATTCAGAGATTCAGTCATGTACAGCACAACATCCCAGATGTCTACCCTGCCGTGGTCATCAGCGCGTTCCATCAGAACGTGTGTAACCGCATGATGCGGGAGGAGATGGCGATGTGCAAGATCAGATACGTCAGTGAGCTATATGCCCTGGCCGACAAGTGTGCACGTGCTGAGGAAGGGAGGAAACTCCCTGGAGAGAGTACAGGAGCAGGAGGATCTGACAGCGAGGTTGCTGCCCCGGCAAAGAAAAACCGGCGGCGGAACATCAGGAAAAATAAAGGCAAAGATGTGCTAGTCATTGAGCAGTCCGGCAACGAGGGTGGCACCAAGAAAGCTAAAGCTGGTAGCTCCTACAAGGAGATTTCCACATGCACCAACTGCCAGGCTGTGGCGGTCGCCGACAAGCAGGACGGCACCGACAAGCAGTACTGCAAGATCCACCGCACCAAGGGGCATGACCTCCAGAGCTGCAAGAAGGTCGAGCAGCTTGTCGAGCAGCAAAAGGCTAAATACGAGCGACGCGACAAGGAGAAGGCCCAAGGAGGTGCTGGAGGATCCAGCAAGAAGCGCACCGGCGGGGGAGGATGCCGCGGCAAGGCCAAGCAGCGGCAAGGAGACAGACCTCCCCGCGGCCGTGACAAGGATGAAGATGACGACGACGATGAAGATATGGATGATGTCGAGACCAGTGAGTAGGAGTTCCAGAAAGCCACAGAGGTCCTGTGCATTGACGGCGGTGCTTCTCTGCATACTTCACACCGCCAACTCAAGCAGTGGGTGCGGGAAGTCAATGCAGCAGAACCACCTGTCGAGTCACGCAAGCTTCTGAAATGGTCCAGCACGCCTATCATCTTTGATATTGAGGACCACCCTGATCGCACGACTGCGGTCGGGTGCTTGCCGATTTTGGTTTCACCAACTATCCGCGACCTCAATGTCACTAAGATGCTAGTTGATGGCGGGGCCGGCTTGAACCTGATCTCCTCCGCTGTACTCGACAAACTCCAGATCCCTGACAGCGAGCTCGAAGAAACCGGCACATTCCAAGGAATCAACCCGGGAAGGAGCAAGCCGAAGGGGAAGGTCACGTTGCCGGTGACATTTGGCAGCGAGTTGAACTTCAGGACTGAGAGGGTCACGTTTGACGTTGCCGATTTTCCACTGCCTTACAATGGGATACTCGGCCGTCCAGCACTCGCCAAATTCATGGCAGCCTCTCACTACGCATACAACATGCTAAAGATGCCAGGCCCGATAAGTGTCATCTCTGTCCCTGGCAACAAGAAGGATGCTCTTATCTGCGCCGACAAGATCTACCAGGAAGCAGCAGCCGCAACAGATCGCAAGTCACCTGCCGTTGAAGCTCCCGGGGGGGAAGAAGAAGACCAAGTCCGGCAAGAGTTCTGATGCCCACTCCGGCAAGCGCACCTCTTCGGAGTGCTGCGCTACCTTCGAGGACGCACCATCGAGCTCCACCGGCAAGTGAAAAGACAATGGCAGCTCCACCAGAGACCAAGAAGGTGTCTGCCAAGGAGGAGGGCACTGGTGGTACCTTCACCATCAGTGCCACTCTCGACCCTAAATAAGAAAGCGTGCTCATTGCTTTCCTGCGGGCGAACGTCGACGTGTTTGTGTGGCAACCGTCTGACATCCCCGGTGTTCCCAGGAAAGTAATTGAGCACCACCTTGCCGTCTGTCCTCATGCGAGGCCCGTCAAGCAGAAGGTCAGGAAGCAGGCAGTGGAACGCCAAGAATTCATCGCAGAAGAGATCAAGAAGTTGGAAGCAGCAGGCCTTGTCAGAGGAGTGCTCCAGCCTACGTGGCTGGCCAATCCTGTAGTCGTGCGCAAGGCAAACGGGAAATGGAGGCTTTGTATCGACTTTACCGATGTTAATAAAGCCTGTCCCAAAGACCCATTTCCCTTGCCGCGCATTGACCAGATTGTTGACTCCACGGCCGGATGTGACTTGCTTTCATTTCTTGACGCATACTTAGGATACCATCAGATCTTCATGGCAGAAGAGGATGAGGAGAAGACCTCATTCATCACTCCATGTGGCACGTACTGTTTCATACGGATACCTTTCGGTTTAAAGAATGCTGGTTCAACATTTGCAAGAGTAGTCCATGCCGCTTTTGAGCCACAAATACACAGAAATGTGGAAGCCTACATGGATGACATAGTGGTTAAGAGCAAGGACAAGGCAACTCTGATTCAAGATTTAGACGAGACCTTTGCAAATCTGCGCAAGATCAGCCTCAAGCCCAACCCTGAGAAGTGTGTGTTTGGAGTCCCTTCCGGCAAGCTTCTCGGGTTCTTCGTGTCTCAGCGGGGAATTGAAGCCAATCCCGACAAGATCAAGGCCATTGAGCAGATTGAAGCACCAAAGCGTCTCAAGGATGTACGAAGACTTGCTGGTTGCGTGGCTGCTCTCAGCAGGTTTATCTCTAAGTCTGCTGAGCGCGCCCTGCTGTTTTTCAAAATTTTGAAAAAGGCGGGTCCAATGAAATGGACTCCGGAAGCGGAGGCTGCGCTGCAAGACTTGAAGAGATACATGTCCTCCACTCCAATACTTGTCGCACCTAAGCCACAAGAGAAGTTGCTGCTATATATAGCGGCAACCAATCAAGTGGTTAGTGCTGCGTTAGTAGCGGAGAGGGAGGCAGATGATGAGCCAGCAACCACAGCAGGCGCATCCAGCGACAAGTAGGGGGCTTCCCCGACAAGCTCTGGTCCCTTCTGCAGGGCCCAGTTTACTTTGTCAGTTCCCTTCTGTAGGGGGCTAGGTCAAGGTACTCTGGTGTGCAGAAGCTGCTTTTTGGCCTTCTCATGGCCTCGAGAAAGCTGCGCCATTACTTCCAAGCACATGAGATCACAGTTGTCACTCGTTTTCCGCTGAAGAGGATACTGCAGAATCCAGAAGCAACAAGCAGGATTGTCGAGTGGGCACTGGAACTGTCAAGCTTTGGCCTCAAGTTTGAGAGCACTTCAACTATCCAAAGCAGAGCATTGGCAGAATTCATAGCAGAGTGGACGCCAACACCAGATGAAGAAATTCCAGAAACGAGCATCCCCGTCAAAGAAGCAAGCAAAGAGTGGTTGATGTACTTTCATGGTGCCTTCTCGCTGCAAGGCGTCGGTGCTGGCGTGCTTCTTGTTGCACCCACCGGAGAGCACCTCAAGTACGTAGTCCAGATGCACTTTCCCAAGGAGCAAGCAACAAACAATACTGCAGAGTATGAAGGTTTGCTTGCCGGTCTCAGGATCGCGGCAGACCTTGGGATCAAGAAGCTCATTGTCAGGGGTGACTCGAGCTTGTCGTCCGCCAAGTGAACAAGAGTTATCAGAGTCCGTTGATGGAAGTCTACGTTGATGAAGTGAGAAAGCTAGAAGAGCACTTTGACGGCCTATAGATGGAGCATGTTCCAAGAGCTCATAACGACATTGCCGATGGCCTGTCGAAATGCGCCGCACTTAAGTTACCTGTGGAACCAGGGATCTTTGTGCTCAAGCTGACTCAACCATCTGTAACGCCATCAACTGGACAGAGCAAGAAGAGGAAGTTGATTTTTGGAGACTATTTTCCGGCAGAGCTCACCGGGCCTTGCCGGGACGCGTGGCGCGTCGCGGCAAGTTCCTTGAGATGCCTTGGTTGGCCTTCCCGGCAAGCTCCTCTTGCCGGGGTCTTGTCTCCTTGGCTTGAATACTTTGTTCTTGAATGGCTCCAAAGGAACCACGGAGGACCTTGGCGGTCACCGCGGCAAGCCTAGCCGCGGGATGCTGTGACTGCTCGTGCACAAGTTCGGGATACTAGGGTACCCCTACTCTAGTACACCGACAGGAGCCCCCGGGCCTGGGCCATACACGGTGCCGAGCGCTGTTGGGCCAGGCCCAAAACAGGGCATGGGCACGCGCGGCCTGGGTTACGCCGTAACTCACTCCGTATCCACCGCGCCCTCCCCGAACGGCACGCGTTGAATGCGGCGTCGTGGGAGAGATCGTGGGTGGTTTCTTTATTCGGAAAGGCGGAACGTCCGCCCCCTCCCTCTTCCCAAAGCTGAAAAAGAGCAGCGCCCTGCCCCCCATCGCCACCAGCACCACCAACTCCGTCGACCTCCCCCACCACTTCCGCCATGGCTCCGAAAGCCGACAAGGGGAAGGTTGTGAAGTCGACCGAGGCGCAGCGGCTTGCGGCGCTACGAAAGGAGCGGGCAATCTTCCCCCCCAAGCTCGCCGTGAGGGAGCTGAGGGAGTATTATTACCTCTTCTGGTCGACGGAGACGCGGGCGCATCCGCGCACGAAAGTACTTCCAGCCGTCGCTTGGAAAATGGCTCCAAATGGATATCCCTTCTTCGCCTTGTTCTTCTACTGCGGGCTCTGCCCGCCTTTCTCCGAGTTTTTCTGCGATATTATGAACACCTACGGGTTCCGCCTCCTTGACTTCACCCCCAATGTTGTTCTGACCATGGCAGTTTTCGCACATCTCTGCGAAAACTTTGTCGGAGTCTATCCAAATGTAGCCCTTGAAAGTGCAACTAATCCCCGGGTGGTTTTGGTAATTAATAACAACATATATATCATTGAAGTAATAGTTACTTGAGAATCATTTCAGAGAAGTTCAGTGATACGGGTATGGAAATGTCTGAAGAAGTGGACCCCTCAAAATGCTAAGGCAAGCATTGGCAAAAGCTCAAGACTCCATTTTTGGTTTAGTGATAAAAGATCACATTGAGTCCATAGGAAAAGCCAATACTATTAAAAGGGGATGAGGTTGTGTTGATGATCTGGTTGCTCAAGTGCTTAGTGATATATCTCCTTTAGCTATCAGCAACTTTCACTACTAAACACACTCATAAGTAATCTCGGACAAACCGATTCTTCCAACTCAGTCCCACCGAGATGAACCACCTCAGCTATTTTCCAAACCCTAGAAATTTCGGTCAATCCGATTTTGAGTTCGGTCTCACCGAAACCGGGCTGCCAACCTTCTGTAACCGTTTGTCATCATTTCGGAATATCCGAGTTGTTGATTTCGGTCCCACCAAAACTGGCAAGTTCCTACCTTTGACTCATATCGGACAAACCGAGATGGTATTTTCGGTCCCACCGAAAACCCCAACGTTCACTATATTTGAACTTTCGGTCTGACCGAGTTTTCACTTCGGTCTCACCGAGATTGCTCAATTATGTGTGTAACGGTTGGATTTTGTGTGGAGGCTATATATACCCCTCCACCCCCTCTTCATTCGTGAAGAGAGCCATCAGAAAGTACTACCACTCCTACCTTACACTTTCTGAGAAGAGAACCACCTACCCTTGTGTTGAGATCAAGTTATTCCATTCCTACCATATGAAACTTGATTTCTAACCTTCCCAAGTTGCTTTCCACTCAATCCTTTCTTCCACCACAGCCATATCAGTGAGGAGAGTTGAGTGTTGGGGAGATTATCATTTGAAGCACAAGAGCAAGGAGTTCATCATCATCTACAACATCTATTACCTTTTGGAGGGTGGTGCCTCCTAGATTGGTTAGGTGTCGCTTGGGAGCCTCCATCTTCGAGATGTGGAGTTGAACCAAGAAGTTTGTAAGGGCAAGGAGATCGCCTACTTCGTGAAGATCTACCCCGAGTAAGGCTAGTCCTCCGTGGGCGTAGGCCATGATGGAATAGACAAGGTTGCTTCTTCGTGGACCCTTCGTGGGTGGAGCCCTTCATGGACTCGCGCAGCCGTTACCCTCCGTGGGTTGAAGTCTCCATCAACGTGGATGTACGATAGCACCACCTATCGGAACCACGAGAAAAATCTCCGCGTCTCCAAATTGCGTTTGATCTTCTCCACCTCTCTTTACTACATGTGCAATTTACTTTCCGCTGCTTATACTCTAGAATTGCATGTGTAGGGTGATACTTGTCTTGATCATAATTGTGAAACTGCCAAAAACTGTTCATGATCAAAAGGCAGAATTTTTATATTTACAAGTAGTCTAATCACCCCCCCTCTAGACATACTTTCGATCCTACAAGTGGTATCAGAGCTTTGGTCTCCATTGTTTTGGTTTCCATTGCATTGGACTCCATAAGCTTGGTTTCACAACCTAGGAGAGTATGGCGTCTAGTGAGGGTAATTATCGTAGAGGTCCTTACTTTGATGGTACAAATTTTGCTAGTTGGAGGCATAAAATGAAAATGCATATTCTTGGTCATAACCCAGCCGCATGGGGCATTATTTGTGTTGGTATGCAAGGTGAATTCTTCGAGGAAGGAAAAGTTCCGGATCGCGAAGCTACACCGGAAGAGTTGCGGATGTTGCAAAACAATGCTCAAGCTTGTGACATTCTCTTCAATGCTTTGTGTCCCGAGGAGTTCAACAAAATCAGCCGTCTTGAGAATGCTAAAGAGATTTGGGATACTTTGGTTGAAATGCACGAAGGTACTGAATCTGTGAAGGAATCAAAGCTAGATATTCTTCAAGGTCAACTTGACAAGTTCAAGATGAAGGATGGTGAAGGAGTCGCTGAAATGTACTCTAGGCTTGCTCTCATCACAAATGAGATTGCCGGCTTAGGAAGCGAAGAAATGACCGACCGATTCATCATTAAGAAGATTCTCAGAGCTTTGGATGGAAAATATGACACCGTGTGCACTTTGATCCAAATGATGCCGAATTACAAGACTCTCAAGCCAACTGAAGTCATTGGAAGAATTGTTGCTCATGAGATGACACTTAAGGATAAGGAAGAGCTTCACAACAAGTCAAGTGGTGCTTACAAAGCTACAAGTGATGCTCCCACAACCTCAAGTGACAAGTTAATTTCCAATGAAGAGATAAGCCTAATGGTTAAGAACTTCAACAAGTTCTACAAGAATAGAGGCAAAGAGAGAAGCTCAAAGTCTAGATCATATGATGAAAAGAGATCTTCTAGTCGTGATCGAAACTGCTACAATTGTGGAAGACCCGGACACTACTCAAATGAGTGTACGGCTCCCCACAAGAGAAGAGAAGAATCTCCAAGAAGAAGATCAAGAGATGAGTCACCTCGGAGAGAGAGAAGGAGTAGAGATGATCGTTATGAACGAAGACCCTCTCGGAGAAGCAAGGATTCGGAGAGGAAAGACAAGTCATCAAGGAGCTACACAAGAAGAAGACATCAAGCTCATGTAGGTGAATGGGTCTCAGGCTCCGACTCCGACAATCAATCCGATGGAAGCTATCACTCCGACTCCGACTACAGTCAAGATGAAGGTGTTGCCGGTCTTGCTCTCGTATCCTCCAACTCCAACTCCTACGACTTATTTGATTCACCAAATGAGGGAATTGGAAGATGCTTCATGGCTAAAGGCCCCAAGGTAACACACCCTGAATTCATTGACTTTGATAGTGATGAGGATGACTTGCTTGGTGAAGATGAGCTCTTGCATGATAAATCTAGTGAGCTTAGTAACGATGAAAATGCTAGTAGTCTTTATAGTCGAAAAGAGTCGAATGACAATGCTATGAAGGAGATTGAGCGTCTAACTAAAGAACTAAACACTCTTAAGTTAGCTCATGAAACAACTCAAGAAGATCATAGAGAGCTCCTAAGATCTCATGAGAAGCTACGCTTCAAGAAGCTCACTCTAGAGCAAGAACATGAGTTTCTAAAAGCGATCAATGACGATCTTCGAAAGAAGAGTTCTTCATATCTTGCCAAACGACTTCTCTTGTCTAATTTCTTGCCACCTATTAATACTAAGCATGACAAGCATAAGAAAAATTCTTCCTCTAGTAGTAACAATAACCATGTTAAATCTAATATTGTTGCTTCTAGTAGTTCTCTTGATTCCACTAACAATGTTTCAAGCCAAGTTACACTTGAGCAAGAAAATAGCTTATTGAAGGAAATCATAGAGAAAGGTGTCTACAAGAGTCTTGCCGGAAGCAAGAACTTTGAGGAAATTGTTCGCAAACAAGGAAGGCACCGGAAGCAAGGTCTCACCGAAATACGGGCTTCCAACCTTCTGTAACCGTTTGTCATCATTTCGGAATATCCGAGTTGATGATTTCGGTCCCACCGAAACTGGCAAGTTCCTATCCTTGACTCAAATCGGACAAACCGAGATGGTATTTTCGGTCCCACCGAAAACCCCAACGTTCACTATATTTGAACTTTCGGTCTGACCGAGTTTCCACTTCGGTCTCACCGAGATTGCTCAATTATGTGTGTAACGGTTGGATTTTGTGTGGAGGCTATATATACCCCTCCACCCCCTCTTCATTCGTGGAGAGAGCCATCAGAAAGAACTACCACTCCTATCTTACACTTTCTGAGAAGAGAACTACCTACCCTTGTGTTGAGATCAAGTTGCTCCATTCCTACCATATGAAACTTGATTTCTAACCTTCCCAAGTTGCTTTCCACTCAATCCTTTCTTCCACCACAGCCAAATCAGTGAGGAGAGTTGAGTGTTGGGGAGATTATCATTTGAAGCACAAGAGCAAGGAGTTCATCATCATCTACAACATCTATTACCTTTTGGAGGGTGGTGCCTCCTAGATTGGTTAGGTGTCACTTGGGAGCCTCCGTCATTGAGATGTGGAGTTGAACCAAGAAGTTTGTAAGGGCAAGGAGATCGCCTACTTCGTGAAGATCTACCCCGAGTAAGGCTAGCCCTCCGTGGGCGTAGGCCATGATGGAATAGACAAGGTTGCTTCTTCGTGGACCCTTCGTGGGTGGAGCCCTCCGTGGACTCGCGCAGCCGTTACCCTCCGTGGGTTGAAGTCTCCATCAACGTGGATGTACGATAGCACCACCTATCGGAACCACGACAAAAATCTCCGTGTCTCCAAATTGCGTTTGATCTTCTCCACCTCTCTTTACTACATGTGCAATTTACTTTCCGCTGCTTATACTCTAGAATTGCATGTGTAGGGTGATACTTGAATTGATCATCATTGTGAAACTGCCAAAAACTGTTCATGATCTAAAGGCAGAATTTTTATATTGTCAAGTAGTCTAATCACCCCCCCTCTAGACATACTTTCGATCCTACAAGTGGTATCAGAGCTTTGGTCTCCATTGTTTTGGTTTCCATTGCATTGGACTCCATAAGCTTGGTTTCACAACCTAGGAGAGTATGGCGTCTAGTGAGGGTAATTATCGTAGAGGTCCTTACTTTGATGGTACAAATTTTGCTAGTTGGAAGCATATAATGAAAATGCATATTCTTGGTCATAACCCAGCCGCATGGGGCATTATTTGTGTTGGTATGCAAGGTGAATTCTTCGAGGGAGGAAAAGTTCCGGATCGCGAAGCTACACCGGAAGAGTTGCGGATGTTGCAAAACAATGCTCAAGCTTGTGACATTCTCTTCAATGCTTTGTGTCCCGAGGAGTTCAACAAAATCAGTCGTCTTGAGAATGCTAAAGAGATTTGGGATACTTTGGTTGAAATGCACGAAGGTACCGAGTCTGTGAAGGAATCAAAGCTAGATATTCTTCAAGGTCAACTTGACAAGTTCAAGATCAAGGATGGTGAAGGAGTCGCTGAAATGTACTCTAGGCTTGCTCTCATCACAAATGAGATTGCCGGCTTAGGAAGCGAAGAAATGACCGACCTATTCATCATTAAGAAGATTCTCAGAGCTTTGGATGGAAAGTATGACACCGTGTGCACTTTGATCCAAATGATGCCAAACTACAAGACTCTCAAGCCAACTGAAGTCATTGGAAGAATTGTTGCTCATGAGATGACACTTAAGGATAAGGAAGAGCTTCACAACAAGTCAAGTGGTGCTTACAAAGCTACAAGTGATGCTCCCACAACCTCAAGTGACAAGTTAATTTCCAATGAAGAGATAAGCCTAATGGTTAAGAACTTCAACAAGTTCTACAAGAATAGAGGCAAAGAAAGAAGCTCAAAGTCTAGATCATATGATGAAAAGAGATCTTCTAGTCGTGATCGAAACTGCTACAATTGTGGAAGACCCGGACACTTCTCAAATGAGTGTACGGCTCCCCACAAGAGAAGAGAAGAATCTCCAAGAAGAAGAGCAAGAGATGAGTCACCTCGGAGAGAGAGAAGGAGTAGAGATGATCGTTATGAATGAAGACCCTCTCGGAGAAGCAAGGATTCGGAGAGGAAAGACAAGTCATCAAGGAGCTACACAAGAAGAAGACATCAAGCTCATGTAGGTGAATGGGTCTCCGGCTCCGACTCCAAAAATCAATCCGATGGAAGCTATCACTCCGACTCCGACTACAGTCAAGATGAAGGTGTTGCCGGTCTTGCACTCGTATCCTCCAACTCCAACTCCTACGACTTATTTGATTCACCAAATGAGGGAATTGGAAGATGCTTCATGGCTAAAAGCCCCAAGGTAACACACCCTGAATTCATTGACTTTGATAGTGATGAGGATGACTTGCTTGGTGAAGATGAGCTCTTGCATGATAAATCTAGTGAGCTTAGTAACGATGAAAATGCTAGTAGTCTTTATAGTCGAGAAGAGTCGAATGACAATGCTATGAAGGAGATTGAGCGTCTAACTAAAGAACTAAACACTCTTAAGTTAGCTCATGAAACAACTCAAGAAGATCATAGAGAGCTCCTAAGATCTCATGAGAAGCTACGCTTCGAGAAGCTCACTCTAGAGCAAGAACATGAGTTTCTAAAAGCGATCAATGACGATCTTCGAAAGAAGAGTTCTTCATATCTTGCCAAACGACTTCTCTTGTCTAATTTCTTGCCACCTATTAAGACTAAGCATGACAAGCATAAGAAAAATTCTTCCTCTAGTAGTAACAATAACCATGTTAAATCCAATATTGTTGCTACTAGTAGTTCTCTTGATTCCACTAACAATGTTTCAAGCCAAGTTACACTTGAGCAAGAAAATAGCTTATTGAAGGAAATCATAGAGAAAGGTGTCTACAAGAGTCTTGCCGGAAGCAAGAACTTTGAGGAAATTGTTCGCAAACAAGGAAGGCACCGGAAGAATCAAGGGATTGGTTTTGAGCGAAAGTTCAACGCCGAAGGTGTTGAGTGGGAAGAAGGTCAATACCCTACTCCATAGTTTGTTTCTCAAAAGGAGAAGTATGATCCTACTTCTTCTAATGTGGAACAAGCTCAAGATGACCTTCCACCACAAGACCACAAGCTAAAGGCCAAGGACAAGCTTCAAGAGGAGATTGATGCATTCACTGAAGCACCTCAAGCCATGGTCAAGTGGGTTCCCAAGGACACATCAAGTTCTACTTTGTCAAGCTCAACTACAACCCCAAGGATTCCCATCAAGATGATGTGGATCCCAAAGAAGAAGAACTAGAAGGTTCTTGAGGGTGACTCCGCCAACATACTTCACTCACATTCTTTTTGGCAAGAACTTGTGCAATCAACTTCCACATCATGCACTAGTTCATGGAGTCACAAACCCTCTTGTTGGTAAGTCAAGGGACAAGGTAATCATTGCTTTCATGGACATCATCTTTTGTGAACTTCAATCTATGTCTATGGATATCCTTGTTTGTTCCTTGTGGGACTAACCCATGTAGGTATTGAAAGTGCCCTAATCCAAAGGATAGCTCCCAACTCTTGATGATCTACATCAACATTGAGCATCCACATCTTCAACATCTACATGAAGTCTTCTACGACAACCCAAGGTTAGTTTGACCCTTTAAAAGGGGTTCTCACATCTAGGGGGAGCTTTGCTCTAAATATTGAGCTAAAGCATCTCCAAATGATGTGAACACATCAATGCTTTATGTAAAAGTGGTAACCCCACTTGTGCTTAAACGATGAGTATGACCTATGATCAAATGTTCTCATTTGGCTCCTAAGTCAAAATACTCATATAAAGATGACCTAGTCATCGACAAATTGTGTGCTAGTAGCTAGAGTTTTGGTTGTGCATGTTTGACACATATTTCATTTGCTATCTTATTGTGTGAGCATGTTGAATGCATGATTTTATCCATTCAAGGACATCCATTTGTTGTTTTGATTGTTTTGATTTTTCTGGCCAAATGGATGGACAAGAATGCCTAAGCACCTTCCCTAGCTATCTATGCTTTCTTGTCTCAAATTCTATTCATGCTCATATCACAACTTTGAACAAGTCATTTTCGGACCCTCCGAGTGAGGAGCACTCGGAGCCACCGATCCGTCTAAGGCTGACTTCCAAAACCTTCTAAGTCAATTTCGGTCTGACCAACTTTTCCCACTCGGTCCAACCGAAACGCTTAGACTGATCTAGGTTTCATCTCGGTGAAACCGAGTTATAAATCTTGGCGTGACCGATATGTGTAACTGCACAGCAGTTATCCATTTCGGTGTCACCGAGTTCTTCAACTCGGTCCCACCGACAGCATGGGGATATAAATACTAAGGGCAGCGCGCGATTATTTCTTCAAACCGTTTCGCCCCCAAGTCCCCTGCTGCCGTCGCCCTGGTCTTCGGATCGTCGCCGTCGTCGCCTGTGCGCCCTCGCCGCAGGTCTCCGCCGCCGTCAACGGTATTCTTCTCCACGCCGTTGCCGCCGTAGAGGGACTCCACCAAGTTAGGGTGAGTCTCGATCCCTCTTGTGCTCCCCATCTGATTCTTGCACGATTGGTTTGCCCTGCATCTAGCCACGTTTGAAATTATCCTTAACATCAGATCAGATCATTCTAATTTCGAGCAAAATTCTTAGGTTTAGGTTTCCACGGAACACATCTCGGTGAAACCGGATTTAATTTTTCGGTGTGACCGATTTGGCCTCTGGCCATTGCACTGCACTTCCGGTCTAACCGAGTTGTGCAAATCGGTGTGACCGAAACTCAGTTTTAGTGAAACCCTAGTTTATCGGCAGGACCGAAACCCATTTCGGTCTGACCGAAAGTGGTGTGTAGGTTTCTGTTATACACTTCGGATTCACCGAAACTGAAAATCGGTTTGACCGAAATGCATTCTGTGAAAACTCAAAACTAAGATTTGAACTCATTTTTTTTGCAAAAACCTCTGCAGTTGTGATAACTCTTCTACTCTGCCTATACCTTATCTATTCACAGGTTGTCAGCCATGTCAGATGCCAGTGACAGCCAGAACAGGTCTGAGTCACCTTTTGCAGAGATCCCTGAGGCAGACAATAGTCCTGAGGCTAGTAGTCCTAGTGATGATGGTGACAGGAGTACCCCTAGTTGTTTGCCTCCTGCAGCAACCAGAACCAGAAAGCAGAGAAATTCTGATGATGAGGACTCTGACTTCATTGCTGAGGAAGTAACCTCCAAGCCCAAGAGAAAAGTTGTTGCCAAAGAGCACCAAGGGCTTCAGTCGAAGAAAGGCACCAGCAAGGTCAAGCAGTCAGCTGTTGCCAAGAAGCTGAACTTGGAAGAGCCAGCTCCAAGTAAAGTGAAGAAAACTTCCAAGAGGAAGAGGGTAGTGTATGCTGAACCTCACGTTGATGCTGCAGTTGAAGAAGAAGAAGAAGATGCACCCCAGCCTCCTCCTCAGAAGGCTAAGTTCATGGGTGATGCAATTAGGGCTCAAGCCACTTCTAAGCCCAAGAAGCCTGCTCAAGCCAAGGCAGCTCCTGCAAAGCCCAAGAGGACTACCAGGAACATCCCAGCCTCTAAGAAGAACAAAGGTGATATGCCACCGTCTGAGTCTGAAGAAGAACATGTGTTGCTGAAGCTCCGTCCAAAACTGCCACTCCACAACGATGCTCATCCTCAAGCCGAGGATATGAAGGCAAGGAAGGATAGAGGTCTCAGGCTATGGAGACAGTCTGATCCATATGCCGTGAGGAGAAGGACTGCTGTGGACCCCAGATTCCACACCAGAGAACAGCAGGACTTCTATGAGACTGTGTTGATGGATAAGAAGCCTATTGTTGCAGACACCAGGTATGTTGACTGGGAATACATTGACAGTGAAGAGCACCGATACTTCTTTCCCCATGTGCATGAGAGCTTCACTGCATGTGGAGTTGATGAGTTTGTGGGTCAGAAGCTGACAGATTGGAACGATGAGATGATCATGCAGTTCTACGCCACAGCCCACTTCTATCCTGATGGGAAGATCACCTGGATGACTGAAGGTCAAAGGTTTTCTTCGTCTGTTGAAGAATGGGCAGAACTTCTGAATGCTCCAGTGCAGAGAGAGGACGACATTGATGTCTATGGGATTCCTAAGAAGAACCATGATTCCATGAAGAACATGTACAAGGAGATCCCCGCAGCTGATTTGGAAGGGTGGAAGCTTGGCTCAGTGTACTATCTCCAGGCAGGTCTGACTACCACAAACACTATTCTGAGGCATACCTTGATGCCCAAGTCTGGAGACCATCGCATGATCCGAGGCTATTCTATCAACATGCTGCACATTCTCGATGAGAAGGCACCTTTCAAGGTGATGGACTTAATGGTAGAGACCATTAAGAGGACTGGAGCTGACCAAAAGAGGTCGTGTGGATTTGCCCCACAAATTCAGATGCTCATCAATGCCAAGTTTGGCACGGGCAAATTCATGTTGGATAGGAAGCACATGCCACTGCAGCCAGAGCATGAAGATAACATTGTTGTGATGGATGAGGAGGATCCAACTTCAGTTGAAGGTCAAGCCAAAATTGAAGCTGCTAAGAAAGCCAAAGCTGATAAAGAGGCAGCAGCAGCAGCAGCTAAACCAAAGAGCTTCGGAGAGCAGATACTTGAAGCTACCCAGAGAATTGAACAACGCCTGGCCAGCATTGAACAATCTCAGGAGAGCCTAGAGAGGATTGTTGACGACAAGATCCACGCTCTGGACGTGAAGCTGACTGAGATTCAGGTGACCGTCAACAAGCTTGAGGCAGACATGGAGGAAGCAAGGCAGGACAGAGCAGAGCTCATGCAGGATGATCTAGTCCAAGACTCTCATCGCCAGACTGCTCAGGTTCCCAGAGGATCCCGATCAGCAGCTATCCCAGTGACTGACTCCAGGGCTACCACTTCAGCACCTCCAGCCACAGCTCCAGCATCCACTCCTCCAGCGCAGACATCAGCAGAAGTCTTCGCCGATGCCGTCATTTCTACTCCGACATCTACCCAGACAGCAGCCGCCAGCAGAGCCCACAGTGACGTTCAGCTCTATGCTTTTTCGAACTTTTTGGTAACTTGTTGCCAAAGGGGGAGAAATTGTATAGATCATAGGGCTTCGAGAGAGAGAGTGCTCTTTCGTTCTTTTGCCGGTTTTCTTTGAGATACATTTGGTTCATCTGGTTCTTGATACCTTCAGTGTGCTTGATACTACGTTTGATGCTACCTTAATGAGTGCTTGGTCATACTATGCTTTAATGTGTGCTTAATGCTTATCCTATGCTATTCCTTTTTGTATGGCTATTTACTCATGTATTGGTGATTGGGTGCATGTCTTTCATTCTTATCATTTTGTGCGCTCCACCAAGATGTATGTGACATGGAAGAGTGACCCATAATCCTAATCGATTGTGCATTTGCATTCAAACGCAAATTTTAAATAATGCACAAATTTAGGGGGAGCTCTTGTTTATCACATACTTCTCAAAGCGACGATATTATTCATTGATTATATCCTTTGTCGAAGCTTTGATCTATATGTTGTCATCAATTACCAAAAAGGGGGAGATTGAAAGTGCCACTAATCCCCGGGTGGTTTTGGAATTAATAACAACATATATATCATTGAACTAATAGTTACTTGAGAATCATTTCAGAGAAGTTCAGTGATACGGGTATGGAAATGTCTGAAGAAGTGGACCCCTCAAAATGCTAAGGCAAGCATTGGCAAAAGCTCAAGACTCCATTTTTGGTTTAGTGATCAAAGATCACATTGAGTCCATAGGAAAAGCCAATACTATTAAAAGGGGATGAGGTTGTGTTGATGATCTGGTTGCTCAAGTGCTTAGTGATATATCTCCTTTAGCTATCAGCAACTTTCACTACTAAACACACTCATAAGTAATCTGGGACAAACCGATTCTTCCAACTCAGTCCCACCGAGATGAACCACCTCAGCTATTTTCCAAACCCTAGAAATTTCGGTCAATCCGATTTTGAGTTCGGTCTCACCGAAACCGGGCTGCCAACCTTCTGTAACCGTTTGTCATCATTTCGGAATATCCGAGTTGTTGATTTCGGTCCCACCAAAACTGGCAAGTTCCTACCTTTGACTCATATCGGACAAACCGAGATGGTATTTTCGGTCCCACCGAAAACCCAAACGTTCACTATATTTGAACTTTCGGTCTGACCGAGTTTTCACTTCGGTCTCACCGAGATTGCTCAATTATGTGTGTAACGGTTGGATTTTGTGTGGAGGCTATATATACCCCTCCACCCCCTCTTCATTCGTGGAGAGAGCCATCAGAAAGTACTACCACTCCTACCTTACACTTTCTGAGAAGAGAACCACCTACCCTTGTGTTGAGATCAAGTTATTCCATTCCTACCATATGAAACTTGATTTCTAACCTTCCCAAGTTGCTTTCCACTCAATCCTTTCTTCCACCACAGCCATATCAGTGAGGAGAGTTGAGTGTTGGGGAGATTATCATTTGAAGCACAAGAGCAAGGAGTTCATCATCATCTACAACATCTATTACCTTTTGGAGGGTGGTGCCTCCTAGATTGGTTAGGTGTCACTTGGGAGCCTCCGTCTTCGAGATGTGGAGTTGAACCAAGAAGTTTGTAAGGGCAAGGAGATCGCCTACTTCGTGAAGATCTACCCCGAGTAAGGCTAGTCCTCCGTGGGCCTAGGCCATGATGGAATAGACAAGGTTGCTTCTTCGTGGACCCTTCGTGGGTGGAGCCCTTCGTGGACTCGCGCAGCCGTTACCCTCCGTGGGTTGAAGTCTCCATCAACGTGGATGTACGATAGCACCACCTATCGGAACCACGAGAAAAATCTCCGCGTCTCCAAATTGCGTTTGATCTTCTCCACCTCTCTTTACTACATGTGCAATTTACTTTCCGCTGCTTATACTCTAGAATTGCATGTGTAGGGTGATACTTGTCTTGATCATAATTGTGAAACTGCCAAAAACTGTTCATGATCAAAAGGCAGAATTTTTATATTTACAAGTAGTCTAATCACCCCCCCTCTAGACATACTTTCGATCCTACAACCCTTTTTCGCCACTTCTTCATGCCCCGAGTTGAGACAGGAGAGCCTTTATCCGGCGGAATCGCCTGGATCTCGAGAGGCGGCAAGAAGGACACTTATCTGGAGGGAGAATTCCGCGGCAAGTGGGAGGAATGGCGAGCAGACTGGTGCTGGATTGTCGAGGAGAACCCGCAGCCGTTTACCACCCGGCGCCAAGCCCCAGTAGTGCGCGACAGCGATTGGAGCAACGTGGCCTCGGAAGATGATAGGCTGAAGATTGCCGTCACCCGAATCCAACGCCTCAGGCTCGCCGGGCTAACTGTAGGTGCGGTTGGCGCAGATTTTCTTCGCCGCCGCATCGCCCCCCTGCAGGAGAGGAGGAGACCCGCCTGGGAATTCAAGAATGCGGCGGACATCATGAGACTGGGCCTGCTAGGCTTCTCGCCCCTCGTTGGTTACCCCAAGTGGAAGGTGTGAGATGTAGTGTTGCGGAAGTATTTCCCTTGGCAAAGATACCAAGGATCGAATCCCCAGAGACTCCTAGGTTCAACAAGAAGGTGTCAACTGCTACGGCGCCAGATATTAGCAATCAACGTGGACCTGCACACAGATACAAATAACTTTGCTCCCAACGAGTACAGAGAGGTTGTCAATCCCTCCGGCCTTGTAGTTCACAAAGGATTAAACGCAAGTGATAGTAGTGATAGATATAATTGCAATAGTAAATAATAGCGAAAAGTAAATAGCAGATGTGATCAATGATGGTAATATGGACCGGAGTCTCATGATGTTCACTAGTGATGTCTCTCTCCCAAAAGACTATAAAACAGCTATGTGAGGTAAACGGATTACAGCTGGGCAATTGACAGGACCATGTGCGCAAACCAATGCTGACTACATTGCAAGTAAGGTTGAGGTTCAAAGCATGGGCGGTACGCCAAAGTAAGTAGACCGAAATCCATCAATATCTACAACTAATCATCCACCTTGAGATATCTATCCAGAACATCTCACCGGTATTAAGTTGCGAGTCCCACCCATAGTGTAAACTCAATGCAACAGACAACTGCATTAAAAGAACTTTGCGTAAAGTAAACAATCCTTGCACCCGCGGGAACAAGCACCGTTGTTTTCCCCCTTGTGGCAACAGCACATCCCCTAGACTCATGTTTCTGTCACTCAAACTAGTCATCGAGGGGCATGAACCCACAATCAAGCATAACGTTCCCTCTTGGAGTCACTACCTATTACTTGGCCAAAGCATAAATAACAACGGAGAACATGCAAGAATTACTTACGAACATAAATATAAAAGAGGTAGATCAAATATATTACTCAAGCACAATCTGAACATAATCTCATAATCCATCGGATCCCAGCAAACTCATCATAGCAACAGCATAAGGATTACATATGTGCCTCGATCAAGTAGGGCAGCTCACGAGGACTAATTAGTGAAGCATAAGAACGGGAGGAGAACATCACATAGCTACTGGTCATGGACTCATGGTCCAAGGGAGACTACTCACAACTCATCCGGGAGGCGTCCATGGTGGTGGAGAGGCTCCCGGTGGTGATCCTCCCCTCCGGCAGGGTGCCGGGAAGAGTTCTCCTGGTGCTCCCGATCTTGGGAGCGCCGGCGGCGGCGGAACAGAGATGAGATCGCGAAAAGAGTTCCTCCCTCGAGGGTTTCGGGAGACGCTTTAAATATATGCCAAAGGGGGGCATCGGAGGAGCCTCGGGGGGCCCAGGCGCCCCC
>LR738711.1:139966770-140012095 GCA_902687465.1 Secale cereale | reverse complement strand
CCCCCCCCAAGCTCGCCGCGAGGGAGCTGAGGGAGTATTATTACCTCTTCTGGTCGACGGAGACACGAGCGCATCCGCGCACGAAGGTACTTCCAGCCGTCGCTTGGAAAATGGCTCCAAATGGATATCCTTTCTTCGCCTTGTTCTTCTACTGCGGGCTCTGCCCGCCTTTCTCCGAGTTTTTTTGCGATATTATGAACACCTACGGGTTCCGCCTCCTTGAGGAACTTTGGAACCGGCGCTTCGGTGTCATCTTGTCATCTACTGCGTGCCACCGGATCAGGTTCACACAGATCTGGCGGAATTCCATAGGACTCAATCCAGATCCTATGGGACTCAATTTGTCAGAGCCCTATGGGACTCAATTTCCCACAGGAACTTGTTCCGGCAACCACCTTTTGTACAAGTCTTGCCGTTGTTGCATGTAATCCTTTGTACAAAGCCGGGCGCAGACCCCGTGCGTAGATAAAGCTCATGTGCTCCGCACATCTTGACAGTTTCATGCTTTCTATTTTTCACATGTGTTATCTGACACTTTGTGCAGCACCTACCCCCCGATAAACAATAACGAGCCCTAAGGCTCCATATCTTTATTTTCTCCTCTTTCTTTTTCTCAAGGAAAGGAAGGTTCCCTCGCCCACAAGTTTTCCGGGGGGGAGGAGAAGATAATGGTATGGCCCAGGCGTCGTTCAAGAAAGTTTTGCCTTACCGGGAAGCAAACAACAGAAAAGCTAAGTTGCCAAAGTTTGAGCAATCAGATTTTTTAAATTTTTAAGTTATCTTCCTTGAACGACCGTGCTTTGTATGGAAAACCTGTGCGCGGAGGAACCATCTCGTAGCTAGTTGCGCCCTTACTTTGTTTCGAGTCCGCTCAACAACTTAAGTGTGCTGCGACTAGTTGCGACAAGGTTTCTTGTCGGTAGCGGCACCGCCAGCAGGCTGCTGACGTCCCGCACTCAGCGCTCGCGGCTAAGGTGCCTGCGCCGGCAAGTTCCCTAAAAGCGTAGGGCAAAAACATACAAAGGAAGGAATCAAGTAAAGGAAATAACATAGCAATCGCTACCCAAAATAGAGTTATATTACAAGATAGCTTGTCGCAGCTCTAACAGATTGTTCTCATAACATGACCAGCAGCGACAAGAAAAGGAGAAAACGGGCGGCCTAGTCTACGCGATCGCCCTCAATCCTCTTGATCGCGCTCACCTTGTCGACAATGGGTGCGACAAGGGTCTTGAGCGCCTCCAGATCAGCATCCGGCGGCAAGGTCTTGAGGACATTGGTGAGGTTGAGGCCCGGGTTGCGGAAGGCCACCTTCACCAACACCTTTTGAAGAGCTCCCGTGCAGATCTTGCGCGACTCGTCGGCCAGCTGCTTTGGGATCCTCTCCCGGAGTCGCTGGAGCGCCGTCGCCATGCCTTTGAAGAACAAGGTGAGCTTGGCGCTGGGTTGGAGGTTCTCATCGGAGGACACTCACGCTCGGTCTCGTTAGCTGCTGGTGCGTACTGTAGCACTCAGCGCTCCCGAGCAAGAACTCAATACAAACCACCAAGCAGGAGTAGGGTTTTACGCATCCGTGCGGCCCGAACCTAGGTAAACTGCTCGTGTGTTTCGCCTCGATCTGCTCTTCGTGCGATCTTCGCCCCTGCCGAACCGAAAGGGGCTCGGTCTGCCGGTCCCATAGGTGCTCGTGGATTCGTTCCCCGACCACTTTGGCGCGCCAGGTAGGGGGCGCTCGAGGTTGTGTGAACCTGATCCGGCGTTCGCACGAGCTAGATCTTCATCGTCTTCATCGACATGCCGCCGAAGAAGAAGGCTTCGGAGGCGGCTGCTCCGTCCGCACCGAACCCACCACCGCCGGAGCAAACGGCTGGTGGAGTAGACGCCGGCGGAAGAACGGGCATCGACGAGGGAGCTTACGGTGCTGCCAGGTTCAAGGACAAGGCTGCGCTGCCCATCGGCAGCGTAGTCGGCTCCCACAATGATCGGGCGCACTCCAAGACCTCGGCGTCCGTGCATGCACCGCGCCCATCTCAGGAGGCGCGAGACCGGCAGCGTCATGGTACTCATGGTACCATACTTTTGCTGGACCAAGATCGAGCTGGTGGATCTCGGAATGCTCAAGACCAGCATGCACGCCAACATGCCGGCACGAGCAAGGCACGGTCGCCTGGACGGGATGCTGCTCCTTCTAACATAGTTAGAAGTCCGAGCATATCCCCCTCCTCACATCGTTCGCCACCGCCACCCGCCACTTCAGTAGAAGCTTTGGCGCGAGCTCAACTGCTCCTGGACTACCCTCCAACGGCAGACAAGATCGACGACTGGAGGGCCGCCATTCAGAGTCTCATCGGCTTCGCCAACGGCGACACTCCACGGCAGCCGAGTACATCACAGCCACGGCAAGTCAGCCAGGCACGAGCCGGTGGCGACAAGACCGATGGAGGTGCAACCACCGTGCACTCTCCGTCCCGAAGACCAAGATCACCGACTCGCCGGATCCACCTCGACAGCGACTCCACCGCGT
Source organism: Secale cereale (assembly GCA_902687465.1). Taxonomy (NCBI): domain Eukaryota; kingdom Viridiplantae; phylum Streptophyta; class Magnoliopsida; order Poales; family Poaceae; genus Secale; species Secale cereale. Next base: position 140,009,571 of record LR738711.1, on the reverse strand, counting down.
CATCAGATCCACGAGCTCGTCGCAATCAACGCCAAGTTCTTCACGAACGGCAGCAAGAAGACGCTTGTACTCGCATCGAGCGCCGAAGAGAAGTGCGGCGTCAATCGGACCAGCGCGCTGGGCCCTCTGTCGACATGCATGCGCCAGGGGAACCAGGCAACTTGCCGTACGCGGTAGGTTGCCCTACGTTTACTCGTGAGCTGCGGCAAGTCCAGTGGCCCAGCACGAAGAATTTCAAACCAGACGTACCAGAGAAGTACGACGGCAAGTCGCATCCATCGGAGTTCCTCAGCATCTACACCATCGCGGTGCAAGCTGCTGGGGGGCGGGACGACAAGATCCTTGCCAACTACTTCCCGCTGGTACTCAAGCCCAACGTCAGGTCCTGGCTCATGCACTTGCCGGATAAGTCCATATCCTCCTGGGCAGACCTATGCCATCAGTTTGTCGGCGCCTTTACAGGCGGCCATAAACCTCATGGCCAAGAGAGTGACCTTCATCTGCTCGCCCAGAAGGAAGGAGAGCCCATGCGCAAGTACATTCAGAGATTCAGCCGTGTACAGCACAACATCCCAGATGTCCATCCTGCAGCGGTCATTAGCGCGTTCCATCAGAACGTGCGTAACCGCAGGATGCGGGTGGAGATGGCGAGCCACAGATGTCGGGGAACTACATTGAGCAGATTGAAGCACCAAAGCGCGTCAAGGATGTACGAAGACTTGCCGGTTGCATGGCTCCTCTCAGCAGGTTTATCTCTAAGTCTGCTGAGCGCGCCCTGCCGTTTTTCAAAATATTGAAAAAGGCGGGTCCAATGAAATGGACTCCGGAAGCGGAGGCTGCGCTGCAAGACTTGAAGAGATACCTGTCCTCCACTCCAATACTTCTCACACCTAAGCTAGAAGGGAAGTTGTTGCTGTATATAGCGGCAACCAATCAAGTGGTTAGTGCTGCGTTAGTAGCGGAGAGGGAGGCAGATGATGAGCTAGCAACCACGGCGGGCGCATCCAGCGACAAGCAGGGGGCTTCCCCGACAAGCTCTGGTCCCGACAAAGATGGATCTGCGCAGGCGCGCGAAGAGATACAGAAGAGAATGGTGCAGCGCCCAGTTTACTTTGTCAGTTCCCTTCTGCAGGGGGCTAGGTCAAGGTACTCTGGTGTGCAGAAATTTCTTTTCGGCCTTCTCATGGCCTCGAGAAAGCTGCGCCATTACTTCCAAGCACATGAGATCACAGTTGTCACTCGTTTTCCGCTGAAGAGGATACTGCAGAATCCAGAAGCAACGGGCAGGATTGTCGAGTGGGGACTGGAACTATCAAGCTTTGGCCTCAAGTTTGAGAGCACTTCAACTGTCCAAAGCAGAGCATTGGCAGAATTCATAGCAGAGTGGACGCCAACACCAGATGAAGAAATTCCAGAAACGAGCATCCCTGTCAAGGAAGCAAAGAGTGGCTGATGTACTTTGATGGTGCCTTCTCGCTGCAAGGCGCCGGTGCTGGCGTGATGCTTGTTGCGCCCACCGAAGAGCACCTCAAGTACGTAGTCCAGATACACTTTCCCAAGGAGCAAGCAACAAACAATACCACAGAGTATGAAGGTTTGCTTGCCAGTTTCAGGATCGCGGCAGACCTTGGGATCAAGAAGCTCATTGTCAAGGGTGACTCGCAGCTTGTCGTCCACCAAGTGAACAAGAGTTATCAGAGTTCGTTGATGGAAGCCTACGTTGATGAAGTGAGAAAGCTAGAAGAGCACTTTGACGGCCTACACATGGAGCATGTTCCAAGAGCTCAGAACGACATTGTGAAAGTGCAACTAATCCCCGGGTGGTTTTGGCAATTAATAACAACATATATATCATTGAACTAATAGTTACTTGAGAATCATTTCAGAGAAGTTCAGTGATATGGGTATGGCAATGACTGAAGAAGTGGACCCCTCAAAATGCTAAGGCAAGCATTGGAAAAAGCTCAAGACTCCATTTTTGGTTTAGTGATCCAAGATCACATTGAGTCCATAGGAAAAGCCAATACTATTAAAAGGGGATGAGGTTGTGTTGATGATCTGGTTGCTCAAGTGCTTAGTGATATATCTCCTTCAACTATCAGCAACTTTCACTACTATACACACTCATAAGTAATCTCGGACAAACCGATTTTCCAAACTCAGTCCCACCGAGATGAACCACCTCAGCCATAAGCCAAATCCTAGAAAAATCGGTCAATCCGAGTTTGAGTTCGGTCTCACCGAAACACGGGCTGCCAACCTTCTGTAACCGTTTGACATCATTTCGGAATATCCGAGTTGATAATTTCGGTCCCACCGAAACTGGCAAGTTCCTGTCTTTGACTCAAATCGGACAAACCGAGATGGTATTTTCGGTCCCACCGAAAACCCCAACGTTCACTATATTTGAACTTTCGGTCTGACCGAGTTTCCACTTCGGTCTCACCGAGATTGCTCAATTATGTGTGTAACGGTTGGATTTTGTGTGGAGGCTATATATACCCCTCCACCCCCTCTTCATTCGTGGAGAGAGCCATCAGAAAGAACTACCACTCCTACCTTACACTTTCTGAGAAGAGAACTACCTACCCTTGTGTTGAGATCAAGTTGCTCCACTCCCACCATATGAAACTTGATTTCTAACCTTCCCAAGTTGCTTTCCACTCAATCCTTTCTTCCACCACAGCCATATCAGTGAGGAGAGTTGAGTGTTGGGGAGATTATCATTTGAAGCACAAGAGCAAGGAGTTCATCAACATCTACAACATCTATTACCTTTTGGACGGTGGTGCCTCCTAGATTGGTTAGGTGTCGCTTGGGAGCCTCCGTCATCGAGATGTGGAGTTGAACCAAGAAGTTTGTAAGGGCAAGGAGATCGCCTACTTCGTGAAGATCTACCCCGAGTAAGGCTAGCCCTCCGTGGGCGTAGGCCATGATGGAATAGACAAGGTTGCTTTTTCGTGGACCCTTCATGGGTGGAGCCCTCCGTGGACTCGCGCAGCCGTTACCCTCCATGGGTTGAAGTCTCCATCAACGTGGATGTACGATAGCACCACCTATCGGAACCACGAGAAAAATCTCCGCGTCTCCAAATTGCGTTTGATCTTCTCCACCTCTCTTTACTACATGTGCAATTTACTTTCCGCTGCTTATACTCTAGAATTGCATGTGTAGGGTGATGCTTGTCTTGATCATAATTGTGAATCTGCCAAAAACTGTTCATGATCAAAAGGCAGAATTTTTATACTTACAAGTAGTCTAATCACCCCCCCCCCCTCTAGACATACTTTCGATCCTACAAGTGGTATCAGAGCTTTGGTCTCCACTATTTTGGTTTCCATTGCATTGGACTCCATAAGCTTGGTTTCACAACCTAGGAGAGTATGGCGTCTAGTGTGGGTAATTATCGTAGAGGTCCTTACTTTGATGGTACAAATTTTGCTAGTTGGAAGCATAAAATGAAAATGCATATTCTTGGTCATAACCCAGCCGCATGGGGCATTATTTGTGTTGGTATGCAAGGTGAATTCTTCGAGGAAGGAAAAGTTCCGGATCGCGAAGCTACACCGGAAGAGTTGCGGATGTTGCAAAACAATGCTCAAGCTTGTGACATTCTCTTCAATGCTTTGTGTCCCGAGGAGTTCAACAAAATCAGTCGTCTTGAGAATGCTAAAGAGATTTGGGATACTTTGGTTGAAATACACGAAGGTACCGAGTCTGTGAAGGAATCAAAGCTAGATATTCTTCAAGGTCAACTTGACAAGTTCAAGATGAAGGATGGTGAAGGAGTCGCTGAAATGTACTCTAGGCTTGCTCTCATCACAAATGAGATTGCCGGCTTAGGAAGCGAAGAAATGACCGACCGATTCATCATTAAGAAGATTCTCAGAGCTTTGGATGGAAAATATGACACCGTGTGCACTTTGATCCAAATGATGCCAAACTACAAGACTCTCAAGCCAACTGAAGTCATTGGGAGAATTGTTGCTCATGAGATGACACTTAAGGATAAGGAAGAGCTTCACAACAAGTCAAGTGGTGCTTACAAAGCTACAAGTGATGCTCCCACAACCTCAAGTGACAAGTTAATTTCCAATGAAGAGATAAGCCTAATGGTTTAGAACTTTAACAAGTTCTACAAGAATAGAGGCAAAGAAAGAAGCTCAAAGTCTAGATCATATGATGAAAAGAGATCTTCTAGTCGTGATCGAAACTGCTACAATTGTGGAAGACCCAGACACTTCTCAAATGAGTGTACGGCTCCCCACAAGAGAAGAGAAGAATCTCCAAGAAGAAGATCAAGAGATGAGTCACCTCGGAGAGAGAGAAGGAGTAGAGATGATCGTTATGAACGAAGACCCTCTCGGAGAAGCAAGGATTCGGAGAGGAAAGACAAGTCATCAAGGAGCTACACAAGAAGAAGACATCAAGCTCATGTAGGTGAATGGGTCTCCGGCTCCGACTCCGACAATCAATCCGATGGAAGCTATCACTCCGACTCCGACTACAGTCAAGATGAAGGTGTTGCCGGACTTGCTCTCGTATCCTCCAACTCCAACTCCTACGACTTATTTGATTCACCAAATGAGGGAATTGGAAGATGCTTCATGGCTAAAGGCCCCAAGGTAACACACCCTGAATTCATTGACTTTGATAGTGATGAGGATGACTTGCTTGGTGAAGATGAGCTCTTGCATGATAAATCTAGTGAGCTTAGTAACGATGAAAATGCTAGTAGTCTTTATAGTCGAGAAGAGTCGAATGACAATGCTTTGAAGGAGATTGAGCGTCTAACTAAAGAACTAAACACTCTTAAGTTAGCTCATGAAACAACTCAAGAAGATCATAGAGAGCTCCTAAGATCTCATGAGAAGCTACGCTTCGAGAAGCTCACTCTAGAGCAAGAACATGAGTTTCTAAAAGCGATCAATGACGATCTTCGAAAGAAGAGTTCTTCATATCTTGCCAAACGACTTCTCTTGTCTAATTTCTTGCCACCTATTAAGACTAAGCATGACAAGCTTAAGAAAAATTCTTCCTCTAGTAGTAACAATAACCATGTTAAATCTAATATTGTTGCTTCTAGTAGTTCTCTTGATTCCACTAACAATGTTTCAAGCCAAGTTACACTTGAGCAAGAAAATAGCTTATTGAAGGAAATCATAGAGAAAGGTGTCTACAAGAGTCTTGCCGGAAGCAAGAACTTTGAGGAAATTGTTCGCAAACAAGGAAGGCACCGGAAGAATCAAGGGATTGGTTTTGAGCGAAAGTTCAACGCCGAAGGTGTTGAGTGGGAAGAAGGTCAATACCCTACTCCAAAGTTTGTTTCTCAAAAGGAGAAGTATGATCCTACTTCTTCCAATGTGGAACAAGCTCAAGATGACCTTCCACCACAAGACCACAAGCTAAAAGCCAAGGACAAGCTTCAAGAGGAGATTGATGCATTCATTGAAGCACCTCAAGCCATGGTCAAGTGGGTTCCCAAGGACACGTCAAGTTCTACTTCGTCAAGCTCAACTACAACCCCAAGGATTCCCATCAATATGATGTGGATCCCAAAGAAGAAGAACTAGAAGGTTCTTGAGGGTGACTCCGCCAATATACTTCACTCATATTCATTTTGGCAACTTGTGCAATCAACTTCCACATCATGCACTAGTTCATGGAGTCACAAACCCTCTTGTTGGTAAGTCAAGGGACAAGGTAATCATTGCTTTCATGGACATCATCTTTTGTGAACTTCAATCTATGTCCATGGATATCCTTGTTTGTTCCTTGTGGGACTAACCCATGTAGGTATTGAAAGTGCCCTAATCCAAAGGATAGCTCCCAACTCTTGATGATCTACATCAACATTGAGCATCCACATCTTCAACATCTACATGAAGTCTTCTACGACAACCCAAGGTTAGTTTGACCCTTTAAAAGGGGTTCTCACATCTAGGGGGAGCTTTGCTCTAAAAATTGAGATAAAGCATCTCCAAATGATGTGAACACATCAATGCTTTATGTAAAAGTGGTAACCCCACTTGTGCTTAAACGATGAGTATGACCTATGATCAAATGTTCTCATTTGGCTCCTAAGTCAAAATACTCATATAAAGATGACCTAGTCATCGACAAATTGTGTGCTAGTAGCTAGAGTTTTGGTTGTGCATGTTTGACACATATTTCATTTGCTATCTTATTGTGTGAGCATGTTGAATGCATGATTTTATCCATTCGAGGACATCCATTTGTTGTTTTGATTGTTTTGATTTTTCTGGCCAAATGGATGGACAAGAATGCCTAAGCACCTCCCCTAGCTATCTATGCTTTCTTGTCTCAAATTCTATTCATGCTCATATCACAAACTTTGAACAAGTCATTTTCGGACCCTCCGAGTGAGGAGCACTCGGAGCCACCGATCCGTCTAAGGCTGACTTCCAAAACCTTCTAAGTCAATTTCGGTCAGACCAACTTCTCCCACTCGGTCCAACCGAAACGCTTAGACTGATCTAGGTTTCATCTCGGTGAAACCGAGTTCTAAATCTCGGCGTGACCGATATGCGTAACTGCATAGCAGTTATCCCTCTCGGTGTCACCGAGTTTTTCAACTCGGTCCCACCGACAGCAAGGGGATATAAATACTGAGGGCAGCGCGTGATTTTTCCTTCAAACGTTTTCGCCCCCAAGTCCCCTGCTGCCGTCGCCCTGATCTCCGGATCGTCGCCGTCGTCGCCTGTGCGCCCTCGCCGCAGGACTCCGCCGCCGTCAACGGTTTTCTCCTCCGCGCCGTTGCCGCCGTAGAGGGACTCCACCAAGTTAGGGTGAGTCTCGATCCCTCTCGTGCTCCCCATCCGATTCATTGCACGATTGGTTTGCCCTGTATCTAGCCACGTTTGAAATCTTCCTTAACATCAGATCGTTTCTAGTTTCGAGTAAAATTCTTAGGGTTAGGTTTCCACGGAATACATCTCGGTGAAACCGATTTTGAAAACTCGGAATGACCGATTTGGCCTCTGGCCATTGCACTGCACCTTTCGGTCTAACCGAGTCATGCAAATCGGTGTGACCGAAGTAGAGTCTTAGTGAAACCCTAGTGTTTCGGCAGGACCGAAACCCACTTCGGTCTGACCGAAAGTGGTGTGGTAAGCCTCTGTATACACTTCGGATTCACCGAAACTGAAAATCGGTTTGACCGAAATGCATTCTGTGAAAACTCAAAACTAAGATTTGAACTCATTTTTTGCAAAAACCTCTGCAGTTTGTGATAACTCTTCTACTCTGCCTATACCTTATCTATTCACAGGTTGTCAGCCATGTCAGATGCCAGTGACAGCCAGAACAGGTCTGAGTCACCTTTTGCAGAGATTCCTGAGGCTGATACTAGTCGTGAGGCTAGTAGTCCTAGTGATGATGGTGAGAGGAGTACACCTAGTGGCTTGCCTCCTGCAGCCACCAGAACCAGAAAGCAGAGAAATTCTGATGATGAGGACTCTGACTTCATTGCTGAGGAAGTAACCTCCAAGCCCAAGAGAAAAGTTGTTGCCAAAGAGCACCAAGGGCATCAGTCAAAGAAAGGCACCAGCAAGGTCAAGCAGTCAGTTGTTGCCAAGAAACTGAACTTGGAAGAGCCAGCTCCAAGTAAAGTGAAGAAAACTTCCAAGAGGAAGAGGGTAGTGTATGCTGAACCTCATGCAGATGCAGCAGTTGAGGAAGAAGAAGAAGAAGCACCCTAGCCAGCTCCTCAGAAGCAGAAACTCATGGGTGATGCAATTAGGGCTCAAGCCACTTCTAAGCCCAAGAAGCCTGCTCAAGCTAAGGCAGCTCCAGCAAAGCCTTCTGCCAAGCCCAAGAGGACTACCAGGAACATCCCAGCCTCTGAGAAGAACAAAGGTGATGTGCCACCGTCTGAGTCTGAAGAAGAACATGTGTTGCTGAAGCTCCGTCCAAAATTGCCACTTCACAACGATGATCATCCTCAAGCCGAGGATATGAAGGCAAGGAAGGATAGAGGTCTCAGGCTATGGAGACAGTCTGATCCATATGCCGTGAGGAGAAGGACTGCTGTGGACCCCAGATTCCACACCAGAGAGCAGTAGGACTTCTATGAGACTGTGTTGATGGATAAGAAGCCTATTGTTGCAGATACCAGGTATGTTGACTGGAAGTACATTGACAGTAAAGAGCACAGAGACTTCTTTCCCCACGTGCATGAGAGCTTCACTGCATGTGGAGTTGATGAGTTTGTGGGTCAGAAACTGACAAATTGGAATGATGAGATGATTATGCAGTTCTATGCCACAGCCCACTTCTATCCTGATGGCAAGATCACCTGGATGACTGAAGGTCAAAGGTTTTCTTCGTCTGTTGAAGAATGGGCAGAACTTCTGAATGCTCCAGTGCAAAGAGAGGACGACATTGATGTCTATGGGATTCCTAAGAAGAACCATGATTCCATGAAGAACATGTACAAGGAGATCCCAGCAGCAGATTTGGAAGGGTGGAAGCTTGGCTCAGTGTACTATCTCCAGGCAGGTCTACCTACCACAAACACTATTCTGAGGCATACCTTGATGCCCAAGTCTGGAGACCATCGCATGATCGGAGGCTATTCTATCAACATGCTGCACATACTTGATGAGAAGGCACCTTTCAAGGTGATGGACTTAATGGTAGAGACCATTAAGAGGACTGCAGCTGACCAAAAGAGGTCATGTGGATTTGCCCCGCAGATTCAGATGCTTATCAATGCCAAGTTTGGCACGGGCAAATTCATGTTGGATAGGAAGCACTTACCACTGCAGCCAGAGCATGAAGATAATGTTTTTGTGATGGACGAGGAGGATCCAACTTCGGTTGAAGGTCAAGCCAAGATTGAAGCTGCTAGGAAAGCCAAAGCTGATAAAGAGGCAGCAGCAGCAGCAGCTAAACCAAAGAGCTTCGGAGAGCAGATTCTTGAAGCTACTCAAAGGATTGAACAATGCCTGGCCAGCATTGAACAATCTCAGGAGAGCCTAGAGAGGATTGTTGACGACAAGATCCACGCTCTGGACGTGAAGCTGACTGAACTTCAGGTGACCGTCAACAAGCTTGAGGCAGACATGGAAGAAGCTAGGCAGGACAGAGCAGAGCTCATGCAGGATGACCTAGTCCAGGACTCTCATCGCCAGACTGCTCAGGTTCCCAGAGGATCCCGATCAGCTGCTATTCCAGTGACTGACTCCAGGGCTACCACTTCAGCACCTCCTACAGCTCCAGCAATTACTCCAGCCACAGCTCCAGCATCCACTCGTCCAGCGCAGACATCAGCTGAAGTCTTCGCCGATGTCGTCATATCTACTCCGACATCTACCCAGACGGGAGCCGCCAGCAGAGCCCACAGTGACGTTTAGCTCTATGCCTTTTCGAACTTTTTGGTAACTTGTTGCCAAAGGGGGAGAAATTGTATAGATCATAGGGCTTCGAGAGAGAGAGTGCTCTTTCGTTCTTTTGCGGTTTCTTTGAGTTACATTTGGTTCTTTTGGTTCTTGAAACTTTTAGTGTGCTTGATACTACGTTTGATGCTACCTTAATGAGTGCTTGGTCATACTATGCTTTAATGTGTGCTTAATGCTTATCATATGCTATTACTATCTTGTATGACTATTTACTCATGTCTTGGTGATTGGGTGCATGTTATTCATTCTTATCATTTTGTGCGCTCCACCAAGATGTATGTGACATGGAAGAGTGACCCATAATCCTAATTGATTGTGCATTTGCATTCAAACGCAAATTTTAAATAATGCACAAATTTAGGGGGAGCTCTTGCTTATCACATACTTCTCAAAGCGACGATATTATTCATTGATTATATCTTTTGTCGAAGCTTTGATCTATATGTTGTGATCAATTACCAAAAAGGGGGAGATTGAAAGTGCAACTAATCCCCGGGTGGTTTTGGCAATTAATAACAACATATATATCATTGAACTAATAGTTACTTGAGAATCATTTCAGAGAAGTTCAGTGATATGGGTATGGCAATGACTGAAGAAGTGGACCCCTCAAAATGCTAAGGCAAGCATTGGCAAAAGCTCAAGACTCCATTTTTGGTTTAGTGATCCAAGATCACATTGAGTCCATAGGAAAAGCCAATACTATTAAAAGGGGATGAGGTTGTGTTGATGATCTGGTTGCTCAAGTGCTTAGTGATATATCTCCTTCGACTATCAGCAACTTTCACTACTATACACACTCATAAGTAATCTCGGACAAACCAATTTTCCAAACTCAGTCCCACCGAGATGAACCACCTCAGCCATAAGCCAAACCCTAGAAAAATCGGTCAATCCGAGTTTGAGTTCGGTCTCACCGAAACACGGGCTGCCAACCTTCTGTAACCGTTTGACATCATTTCGGAATATCCGAGTTGATAATTTCGGTCCCACCAAAACTGGCAAGTTCCTGTCTTTGACTCAAATCGGACAAACCGAGATGGTATTTTCGGTCCCACCGAAAACCCCAACGTTCACTATATTTGAACTTTCGGTCTGACCGAGTTTCCACTTCGGTCTCACCGAGATTGCTCAATTATGTGTGTAACGGTTGGATTTTGTGTGGAGGCTATATATACCCCTCCACCCCTTCTTCATTCGTGGAGAGAGCCATCAGAAAGAACTACCACTCCTACCTTACACTTTCTGAGAAGAGAACTACCTACCCTTGTGTTGAGATCAAGTTGCTCCACTCCCACCATATGAAACTTGATTTCTAACCTTCCCAAGTTGCTTTCCACTCAATCCTTTCTTCCACCACAGCCATATCAGTGAGGAGAGTTGAGTGTTGGGGAGATTATCATTTGAAGCACAAGAGCAAGGAGTTCATCATCATCTACAACATCTATTACCTTTTGGAGGGTGGTGCCTCCTAGATTGGTTAGGTGTCGCTTGGGAGCCTCCGTCATCGAGATGTGGAGTTGAACCAAGAAGTTTGTAAGGGCAAGGAGATCGCCTACTTCGTGAAGATCTACCCCGAGTAAGGCTAGCCCTCCGTGGGCGTAGGCCATGATGGAATAGACAAGGTTGCTTCTTCGTGGACCCTTCGTGGGTGGAGCCCTCCGTGGACTCGCGCAGCCGTTACCCTCCGTGGGTTGAAGTCTCCATCAACGTGGATGTACGATAGCACCACCTATCGGAACCACGAGAAAAATCTCCGCGTCTCCAAATTGCGTTTGATCTTCTCCACCTCTCTTTACTACATGTGCAATTTACTTTCCGCTGCTTATACTCTAGAATTGCATGTGTAGGGTGATGCTTGTCTTGATCATAATTGTGAATCTGCCAAAAACTGTTCATGATCAAAAGGCAGAATTTTTATACTTACAAGTAGTCTAATCACCCCCCCCCCCTCTAGACATACTTTCGATCCTACACATTGCCGATGGCCTGTCGAAGTGCGCTGCACTTAAGTTACCTGTGGAACCAGGGATCTTTGTGCTCAAGCTGACTCAACCGTCTGTAACGCCATCAACTGGACAAAGCAAGAAGAGGAAGTTGATTTCTGGTGACTATTTTCCAACAGAGCTTCCCAAAGCCGCCGCCAAGAAGGTCCCCAAGATCAACACCAAGAGTGCTGAGGAGCAGTCTGCTCCGGTAAGCCCTAGGGTTTGTTCCGTTGAAGCAGAGGCTCCCGACAAGTTTTGCTCCGGCAAGCTTGCTGGGGAATGTCAAGCTCGGCTGAGCCGCAGGTTCTCGCCGTAGAAGCGGATGTTCCCGCAGCAGCAGATGTGCCTTTAGTCCTTGTTGTCGAGCCACAAGCTCCAGCATGGGCACAGCAGATTGTCCGTTTCCTTCAGACAGGAGAACTTCCCAAAGAGCAAGAAGAAGCGGAAAGAGTAGCCCGGCAGTCAAGTATGTACCAGTTTGTCGACAACACACTGTACAGAAGAAGACTCAACAGTGTGAAATTGAAGTGTATTCACCTGGAAGGCGGACAAAAAGCTGTTGGCAGAGATACATGGAGGCATATGTGGTCACCACATTGGCGCAAGAGCACTTGCCGGAAAAGCATTCAGGCAAGGTTTCTTTTGGCCGACAGCCCTCCAGGATGCAACTGCACAAGTAACCAAGTGTGAAGCGTGCCAGTTCCATTCCAAGCAGATACACCAGCCAGCTCAAGCTCTCTAGACGATCCCTTTATCCTGGCCATTTTCGGTCTGGGGGCTCGACATCCTCGGCCCCTTTCCCCGAGCATTCGGGGGCTTTGAGTACTTGAACGTTGCAATCGACAAGTTCACAAAGTGGCCGGAAGTGGAAGCAGTGAGGAAGGTGACAGCACAGTCAGCAGTCAAGTTCTTTAGGTCGATTGTTTGCCGCTTTGGGATCCCTAACAGGATCGTCACCGACAACGGTACACAATTCACGAGCCGCACCTTCATGCAGTACGCCCAAGATCTTGGCGCCAAGGTCTACTTCGCTTCTATTGCTCACCCGAGAAGCAACGGTCAAGCGGAGAGGGCAAATGTTGAAGTGTTGCGTGGGCTCAAGACCAGGACTTTCGACAGGCTGCGCAAGTGCGGAAGACACTGGATCGAGGAGCTGCCGGAGGTTCTTTGGTCGATCAGGACGACGCCAAATCGAGCCACTGGCCAGACACCTTTCGCTCTAGTCTATGGAGCAGAGGCAGTTCTCCCCACGAAACTCGTATACGGGTCACCTCGAGTTCTCGCTTACGATGAGCTTGAGCAAGAGTAGCTGCGACAAGATGACGCGCTGCTCCTTGAGGAAGACCGTCTTCAGGCTGCTGTACGAGCTGCTCGCTACCAGCAAGCTTTGCGCCGCTACCATAGCCGCAAAGTTAACGCCAGAAGTCTCGAGGAAGGCGACCTTGTTCTTCGGCGCGTTCAGTCCGCCAAGAATTCCAACAAGTTGACGCCGAAGTGGGAAGGCCCTTACCAGGTGAAACGAGTCACTAGGCCTGGCGCTGTCCGCCTTGAGACCGAAGTTGGCATTCCGGTGAGCAACTCCTGGAACATTGAGCATCTTTGTAAGTTTTACCCGTAAGGCGCGGTTGCCGGAACCTGTTCCGGCAACCACCTTTTGTACAAGTCTTGCCGCTGTTGCATGTAACCCTTTGTACAAAGCCGGGCGCAGACCCCGTGCGTAGATAAAGCTCATGTGCTCCGCACATCTTGACAGTTTCATGCTTTCTATTTTTCGCATGTGTTATCTGACACTTTGTGCAGCACCTACCCTCGGTAAGCAATAACGAGCCGTAAGGCTCCATATCTTTATTTTCTCCTCTTTCTTTTTCTCAAGGAAAGGAAGGTTCCCTCGCCCACAAGTTTGCCGGGGGGAGGAGAAGATAATGGTATGGCCCAGGCGTCGTTCAAGAAAGTTTCGCCTTACCGGGAAGCAAACAACAGAAAAGCTAAGATGCCAAAGTTTGAGCAATCAGATTTTTTAAATTTTTAAGTTATCTTCCTTGAACGACCGTGCTTTGTATGGAAAACTTGTGCGCGGAGGAACCAACTCATAGCTAGTTGCGCCCTTACTTTGTTTCGAGTCCGCTCAACAACTTAAGTGTGCTGCGACTAGTTGCAACAAGGTTTCTTGTCGGTAGCGGCACCGCCAGCAGGCTGCTGACATCCCGCACTCAGCGCTCGCGGCTAAGGTGCCTGTGCCGACAAGTTCCCTAAAAGCATAGGGAAAAAACATACAAAGGAAGGAATCAAGTAAAGGAAATAACATAGCAATCGCTACCCAAAATAGAGTTATATTACAAGATAGCTTGTCGCAGCTCTAACAGATTGTTCTCATAACATGACCAGCAGCGACAAGAAAAGGAGAAAACGGGCGGCCTAGTCTACGCGATCGCCCTCAATCCTCTTGATCCCGCTCACCTTGTCCACAATGGGTGCGACAAGGGTCTTGAGTGCCTCCCGATCAGCATCCGGCGGCAAGGTCTTGAGGACATTGGTGAGGTTGAGGTCCGGGTTGCGGAAGGCCACCTTCACCAACACCTTTTGAAGAGCTCCCGCGCAGATCTTGCGCGACTCGTCGGCCAGCTGCTTTGGGATCCTCTCCCGGAGTCGCTGGAGCGTCGTCGCCACGCCTTTGAAGAAAAAGGTGAGCTTGGCGCTGGGTTGGAGGTTCTCATCGGAGGAATACCCGAGATCCTCCATCCCCAGTTGTGCCAGCTCCTTGTCGATGTCTGCGGCAGCATTCACAAGACTCTCCGTCCAATGCTCCACAGTCTCCCTAAAAGTGTTCTGGGCGGTAGCAGCACTCGCCAGGAGCACCTCAACGGCCTTGATCTTTTTCTTCAAGGCCACCTCCTGCTCCCTGCCGCCGTCCAGCGTCTTGGTCAAAGTAGTCAGCTTCAACTCAAGATCTGTGTTGGAGTCCTTGGCGGCGCAAGGTTCCTTGCCTTTCTCGGAGAGACGAACCTGCAGCTCTGACAAGCTGTAGGTGTCCTTCTCCCGCTCACGCTTGAGCGCGGCAAGCTCTTCGCCGCTCGCCTTGAGATCGGCCCCCAGCTGCGCCACCTTCGTCTCCAGCTCCTTCTTGGCGGCCTCGGTAGCTGCGGCAGCATCCTCTGCTTGCTTGAGAGCTCCGCCGAATGTTCGCTCGCGCGCAGCAAGCTCCTCCTCATGGCTGTCAAGGTTGACCTTCCGCTGCGCCAGCTCGCCCTCCCGTGCAGACAGCTTCTCAGTGGCAAGCCGCTGTTGTTCTTCGACTTCAGCCTTCTCGAGGAAGAAGGCCTTCTGCTCCTCGGCGAGTTGTTCCCGCTCCTCTGCCAGAGACCGGAGAGCTTCCTGGTTGAGACCCCGGAGCTCCTCCGCGTGCTTATCGATGTCCACTCCCGCCTTCGCGACAAGCGCCTCGTGGGATTCCAGCTTGGCCTGCCGAGCGCGGTAGAGCGACACCAGCTTTCGCAGCAGCCGCTCCTCCTCAGGCTCGCCGCTGCTGCTGCTTGGCGCATCAACCAGCGTCAGCCCAGCGGAGGCGAGCACCTCTCCATCGAAGCTTTCTCCTTCGACCGGCGCCCTGGAGCTTGACGCCCAGGGGAGGTTGATGAAGACATTTTCGCCGGCCTTCAAGTAGATGCCTGGCTGGGGCTCTTCGGAGCCTGGCACTGCGGCAGCGGCGGAGGGATCAGCGGTCGGCGTAGCGCCTGGCGCTCCTGCGGCCTCAGGGCCGTCAGTACAATCGCCAGACCCCTCGCCAGCTTTTGCGGCGGTAGATTTGGCGGCCTCTTCGCCGGCGGGATCATCAGCGTCGGCTGCTTCTTCGGTGGCAGCGGCGTCGTCGGTATTGCCGCGCGTGTTCTCCTCGTCGGCAACCTCGGTGTCCATCGGCTCCGTAGTAGATGGGTCTGACGATCGGAAAAGGGAGAAAAGTCAAGCAAATATCCAAAAAGAAGATTAAAAGAAGAAGAACCCAAGGGAAGTTTTGAAGCAAGAGGATTACCTGTACCGGGTTCTGCAGTCGTGGTCTCCGCCGCCGGGGGGCCGCTGGTGCTGCCCCTTGCCGGAGAACTCTCCCTTGCCGGAGAATTCTCCCTTGCCGGAGAACTCTCCCTTGCCGGAGAACTCTCCCTTACCGGAGGACGCTCCCTTGCCGGGGAACTCTCCCTTGGCGGCGTAGTCGAAGCAGATGGCATGTCGGGGGCGGCCTCCAGGCGCTCCTGGTGAGGTTGCTCTGCTCCTACACAAACCAACAGTCAGATGTCAGCAAAGAAAGAGCATCCATGCGCGCCTAACAGCGGAAAGCGAACCATATACTTACGCTGGGGGCTGCGCTGGGGACTGCTTTGGGGAATAGTTGCCGGGTCCGGCAAGGTGGTCTCGAACACACCCCCTGCTGTCGCGGTGGGTTCGTCCTCGATGACAATCACCGGGACCTTGGCTCTCTTCGCCGCTCTCTGGGCCAGAGTCCTGAAAAGGAATGAGTTCGGAGTAAAGCAAATGAGATGCAAGACAAAACAGCAAGAATTGAAGAACTACAATTACAACAAAGAATCTTACTCTTCTTCTTCCTCGTCGGAGCTGAGCGCGGAGAAGTCGAAATCCGGCTCCCCTCCGGCGCGAGGAGGCGGAGGAGTAGGATCCCTTGGCCGCTTGGCAGGAGCAGTGGCGGTGGTCCGAGATGACCCCGCTCCGGCTGCCGCCGCGGCGTGAGAAGCGGCAGGAGCAGAAGCGGTGGTCCAGGCGGACCCCGCTCCAGTTGCCGCAGCAGCGTGAGGTGCTCCCGCGGCAACAGTGCTTGCCGCGGTGGAGCGTGTCGCGCGACGCGGCGGCTGTCAACTCGCCTGCCACTCTGCTACGTCCCCGGCCTTGCGGAGACGCCTTCTTGGTGGAGCTGGGGGCTCTGCTTGCGGCGAGCTGTCTGAAGATGAGGAGGAAGAGGAGTCGATCTCCAACGAGCCGCTCGTATCCTCGGCAGGCTCGCTCGACTCGACATCATGCCCGGCAAGCTCTTCCTCGCCGACAAGCTCCTCTCGCTCGGCACGGCTTGCCGCCTCTGCTGCCTCTGCCTCCTCCACGGTGAATCCAAACTCGCCCGCGGCAGCGGCGGCCGCCGCCTCTTCCAGCCTAGTGGCGATGCGCTTCATCTCCGCATCGGTGGTGTCGCGAGTGAGGCTTTTCTTTTCGTCGGAGCGGACCGGCATTTCTACCAAGCCGTCAAAGAACTCCTGCACGACGACGTCTTCAGGCTCTTGCCAAGTTGGGACAATTCCATGCGAATCGCATAGCGGCATCATTGCACGGATGCGGTCGAGCGCGGAGTTGTTGCACAGCGGAACGACACCCTTCGGCAACCTGAACACTTTGGGATGTTGAGGGTCGTACTTGAACAGCTCCTGGAGCATCGCGTTAAGTTCCAAGACAATGAAGTTGAAGTTGAGGCCTGGGCGCAGCCTCATGATGTCCCCCGCATTCTTGAATTCCCAGGCGGGTCTCCTCCTCTCCTGCAGGGGGGCGATGGGGCGGCGAAGAAAATCTGCGCCAACCGCACCTACAGTTAGCCCGGCAAGCCTGAGGCGTTGGATTCGGGTGATGGCAATCTTCAGCCTATCATCTTCCGGGGCCACGTTGCTCCAATCGCTGCCGCGCGCTACTGGGGCTTGCCGCCGGGCGGTAAACGGCTACGGGTTCTCCTCAACAATCCAGCACCAGTCTGCTCTCCATTCCTCCCACTTGCCGCGGAATTCTCCCTCCAGATAAGTGTCCTTCTTGCCGCCTCTCAAGATCCAGGCGATTCCGCCGGATAAAGGCTCTCCTCTCTCAACTCGAGGCATAAAGAAGTGGCAAAAAAGGCTACATTTGGATAGACTCCGACAAAGTTTTCGCAGAGATGTGCGAAAACTGCCATGGTCAGAACAGCATTGGGGGTGAAGTCAAGGAGGCGGAACCCGTAGGTGTTCATAATATCGCAGAAGAACTCAGAGAAAGGCGGGCAGAGCCCACAGTAGAAGAACAAGGAGAAGAATGGATATCCATTCGGAGCCATTTCCGAAGCAACGGCTGGAAGTACCTTCATGCGCGGATGCGCCCGCGTCTCCGTCGACCAGAAGAGGTAGTAGTACTCCCTCAGCTCCCTCGCGGCGAGCTTGGGGGGGAAGATTGCCCGCTCCTTTCGCAGCGCCGCGAGCCGCTGTGCCTCGGTCGACTTCACAACCTTCCCCTTGTCGGCTTTCGGAGCCATGGCGGAAGTGGTGGGGGAGGTCGACGGCGTTGGTGGTGCTGGTGGCGATGGGGGGCAGGGCGCTGCTCTGTTTCAGCTTTTGGAAGAAGGGGGAGCGGAGGAGATTTCCGAGATTGGAGTAGCAACTCGCAAATGGGCGAACTGCCCCTGTTTCCTCTTCTTATAAAGAGGTAGGGGGCGGACGTTCCGCCTTTCTGAATAAAGAAACCACCCACGATCTCTCCCACGACGCCGCATTCAACACGTGCCGTTCGGGGAGGGTGCGGTGGATACGGAGTGAGATACGGCGTAACCCAGGCCGGGCATGCCCGTGCCCTGTTTTGGGCCTGGCCCAACAGCGCTCGGCACCGTGTATGGCCTAGGCCCGGGGGCTCCTGTCGGTGTACTAGAGTAGGGGTACCCTAGTATCCCGAACTTGTGCACGGGCAGTCACAGCATCCCGCGGCAAGGCTTGCCGCGGTGACCGCCAAGGTCCTCCGTGGTTCCTTTGGAGCCATTCAAGAACAAAGTATTCAAGCCAAGGAGACAAGACCCCGGCAAGAGGAGCTTGCCGGGAAGGCCAACCAAGGCATCTCAAGGAACTTGCCACGACGCGCCACGCGTCCCGATAAGGCCCGGTGAGCGGCAAGCTCCCGGACGCGACAAGACAACGACCGCGGCAAGGCGCTTGCCGTGGTAAGCTACCACTCTGTACCTGCGCTCCAGCACATCCACCAACGTGTCGCTCTGGGACCCTTCCAGGCGTACGTGGCGGGAGGCTGTGCAGCCAGCGGTGCACGGTGGCAAGCGGTGCTGACAAGATTGCCATCGTGGCGAGCGGTGGCGTCCCTGACTGTCCCTTTTGCACTATTTGGGCGACGCAGATGGGCATTTAATGCCCTTGTCCCCTGCCGTCAGGGTTAGGTATGATACACTATAACAGGTAGTTGTACCAACCGCAACACCTTTCCATTTTTACCCTTGTCTACGTTGCCACCTGTTGGTGACCCCTTGAGCATATAAAAGGAGGCCCATGCGCAACGTAGAAGGGGGGAGGACACTCACGCTCGGTCTCGTTAGCTGTTGGTGTGTACTGTAGCACTCAGCGCTCCCGAGCAAGAACTCAATACAAACCACCAAGCGGGAGTAGGGTTTTACGCATCCATGCGGCCCGAACCTGGGTAAACCGCTCGTCTGTTTCGCCTCGATCTGCTCTTCGTGCGATCTTCGCCCCTACCGAACCGAAAGGGGCTCGGTCCGCCGGTCCCATAGGTGCTCGTGGATTCGTTCCCCGACATCAAGCCTCAAAAGATTTCACTTTCTAAACCCAATGTGAATCTACCACTAAGCATGATATGATTTCAACTTCAAGACATTCAATTTATTCAAGAATTTACTCATAGGATATAAGTGAAGCACAAGAGTAAATGACAAGCTAATCCAAAAAGATATAAATGAAGATCATGAGCATAATATTTCTTTCTCTCAAATTAATTTAAGTGAAGCAAGAGAGAATTTCTTCAAAAATATTAAAGCACACCGTGCTCAAAAAGATATAAGTGAAGCACTAGAGCAACGACGCCAGAAAAGAGCTTCGTTGACTTCACTTACCTAGCCTCCTGGCAACTATTTGGGGGCTCTATTTTATTTAAAAACTTTCGGGTCTAAGTATTTTATTAAAACAGCAAGCAAACAAAATTAAATGACATTTCAAGAATAGCACATCTCATGTGAAGAGGCAAAAACATAGGATCAATCGATACTAGCCGATAATTGTTGATGAAGAAAGGTGGGATGCCTATCGGGACATCCCCAAGCTTAGATGCTTGAGACTTCGTGAAATATTATCTTGGGGTGCCTTGGGAATCCCCAAGCTTGAGCTTTTGTGTCTCCTTAATTCTTCTCATATCACGGTTTTCCTAAATCTTAGAAGCTTCATCCACACAAAACTCAAGAAGAACTCGTGAGATAAGTTAGTATAAAGCAATGCAAAAACCTTATCATTCTCTACTGTAGCAAATCACTAAAATTATAATTTAACATTGCATACTAAATTCCTCTGCATATTTAATGCTCCTATCCTCAAATAGAATGATTAAACACGCAAACATATGCAAACAACGCAAGCATAACAACAATCTGTCAAAACAGTACAGTTTGTAAAGAATGCAAGAGGATCCATACTTCCCTAACTCATTTTTTAAAATTTAACATGTTGTAGGAAATTTATCATAGCTTGTTGTGAAAAAAGTTTCAACCTTTTATCACATTCTGACTTTTCTCGGGAATTTTTACAACAGTGACAAACTTTCTGTTTTCAAACAGCAACATGTAGACTTGCAAAATAAGCATGGTAAAGGCTATCCTTGACACTTTTATTGAAATAAAAGATACAAAACATTATTCTAAATATCATCAATAAAATCCTAACAAAAGAAAATTTCACTCCAAGCAAAACTCATATCATGTGACGAATAAAAATATAGCTTCAAGTGAGGTTACCAATAATGTTGGAGACGAAAGAGGAGATGCCTTCCGGGGCATCCCCAAGCTTAGTTGCTTGGTTATTCCTTAAATATTACCTTGGGGTGCCTTGGGCATCCCCAAGATTAGGGTCTTGCCACTCCTTATTCTCCTCCTATTGACATTTCACCCAAAACTTGAAAACTTCAATCACACAAAACTTAACGGAACTTCGTGAGATGGGTTAGTATGATAAAACAAATCATTCACTTTGGGTAATGTCAAACCAGAGATTCATAATTGTTTCCAAACAATGTCAACTATATCATATCATTTTTACAATTTATATTGATCAATATAAGCCATAGAAACTAGAAATCAAGCAAACTATGCATTGAAAGTAGAATCTGTCAAAAACAGAACAGTCTGTAATGATCTAGACAACCACCATTCTTATTCAACTCTAAAAATTCTGAAGAAATAGGACAACATAGGCAATTTTTATATTAATCTTCTGCAAAAATAATCAACTCAAAATCACTCTTCTATTAAAAATGAGAACAAAATTTGTGAGCGCAAAAGTTTCTGTTTTTCAGCAAGATCAAATCTACTATTACCCAACATGATCCTAAGGCTTTGCTTGGCAGTTTATTGAAACAAAGGCTATAAAACATGATTACTACAGTAGCATAACCATGTGAACACACAAAAACAGTAGGAGTACATGTTGGGTTGTCTCCCAACAAGCGCTTTTCTTTAATGCCTTTTGGCTAGGCATGATGATTTCAATGATGCTCACATAAAAGATACGAATTGAAACATGCAAGAGAGCATCATGAATCATAAGTTCCTCTCTCATAATAATTTTCAGTAGCATCATGAATAGATTCATCAATATAACCATCACACAAAGCATTCTTTTCATAATCTACAAGCATAGAAATTTTACTACTCTCCACATAAGCAAATTTATTCTCATGAATAGTAGTGGGAGCATCATATGAAACTCGAATACTATAAATCGTTTCCTCATTAGAAGATTGATGTTCAGTAAAAGTATATTCAAAATTATGACAATAATTTTCACTACTTTTTATAACATAAGTATCATCACAATAATCATCATAAGTAGCAAGTTTGTTCTCATCATAGATAGGAGACATGCAACCATCATAGAAAATTTGATCATTCAAAGTAGGGGGACTAAAAAGAGCATCCTCATTAAGCATAACATCCCCAAGCTTGGTACAAACATTAATTGCAGCAAATAAATTCTCAAACATGTCATTCTCATCAAACATAGCATCCCCAAGCTTGTGGCTTGGCATATCATAAGCATAATCACTCTCATCATTAATAGTGTGAATAGCATCAACGGTGTAACAATTGCTATCATCATAATTTCCCAAGTTGGTGCCAAAAAGATTTCCAAGATTATAAGAAGTATCATTATCTTCCCAATCATAATCATCACAACAAGAAATAGGCATAACAAAATCATCATCCGTAGTGCTCTTGGACGTTGTGCCATAAGACAAAGAAGCAATATCATCATCAAGTGCACCATCTTCCACAATTATTTTTGATTCAAATTTATGAGGCACAACAATAATAGGAGCAACATTATTTGGGAAAGATACCTTTTTACCTCTACTCTTTCTTCTTTTCTTCTTCTTCTTCACCACATCATGTGTGGGTTTAATTAATTTTTTCAAGCTTCCTATTGATGAGATTGGTTGAATAGGGAGCTCCTCCTCGTCACCTATTACATCATGAGAGACAATAGGAGGGAAAGTGGGAATCTTTACCCTTTCATTAGTATTCCTTTTATATTCTATTGGTTTTCCCATCTTTCGATATTGGCAATATAAGCATTTTCATAGCAATTTACCACGCAAAACATTTATATTTCTTTCATGCAAGTTTTAACATGGTCCATGAGTATGAATGCTTCAAACCAACTATTATTATGTGTCAATTCTTCACACCCCAAATATAAACAAAGTTCATTGTAAAGTTCACCGGTGATCAAAGTTATTGCAATATTTGGACATGATTCGATCATGAAAAAGCATTCATTGGAAATTAAGGTGACCAACTTTATTGCAAAGCTCACAAGTAATAGGATAAAGAGAACATAATTTTGTAGCAAACTCATATATCACTTTGAGCCAGCGATTGGTTTCATCATGTTTATGCTTCTTGCAAAATCTATCATCCCTATGAGGCATGTGTTTACAAAGTTTTTCCACACCACAAAAATTGACATGTGTCGGCGTACTCGGAACCAGGGTACCAAGACTTGCATGTCTGCGGGCCGCAACACGCTCCTGCAACGGCCTGGTATGGCCCAGCTGATCAACCAGCTGCCCAAGACCCTCGCGAGGGAGCTAAGCCTCGCGAGGAGAACGACATCAAGACCTCCTCAAGAGCGGCCTCAGCAAGGTGCTCCGGAGGGGCCGAGAATCCAAGGCCAAGCCTGCCTCAGGAGGAGGCAGTGATGTCAGCAGTGATGCACCGCGCCAGCGGGTGCCAGCGCTCGCCAGTAGCGCAATTGCCATTTCGGTGCAAGGGGGACAGCGCAGCCCGCAGGTTCCCGAGGAGCGGGGCAAAGGTTTCCCGATTGGTGCAACAAGACCGAAGACCGCAAGGACGACAAGGAGGATGTCACCGCCGAGCCCACCACCGCGTCACCGCCTGGTCCTTTTGCAGGCGAAGGCTGCTTTTGTCAGGGTAGGAACGTCCTTGTGTTCCCGCTCAAAAATGGCCGTTGTGGGATCCCTTCCCACCTAAACATTCCGGGGAAGAGGACCGTGGCCGCCTATATAAGTAGCTAGGAAAATTCACTATGGGGAGGATCGATCCATACACTCTGCCACCACGCAAGGAGCAAGAACACTTGCCTCCTAACCCTCCTGAGCTCACCTCCTGAGCTCACGAACCACTGTACTAGCTCATATTCAAGCCCTCCCGAGGCTAATCCACCAAAGCATGAAGTAGGGTCTTACACCACACGGTGGCCCGAACCTGGGTAAACTCTTGTGTGTTCTATCTATTGTTTGCTTGAATCTCTTCACTGACGAGGGCGAGGCGCTAGGTAGATGTGAGTGGGAGAGATCTTCGTTCACGCCCCTGTGTTCGAACTTCTTGGGTTTTGTGGAGCCCTAAATCCGACATTTGGCGCGCCAGGTAGGGGGCGTGTCGAAATCTCGCCTCTCCGACGACCTTGCTTCCCCTCTCATGTTCAGCGCCGCTACGATGATTGCGGCCTGCCACATCCGCGCGGGGGGCTGACTCCCTCTCCGTCAACCGAGCAGTACCAGCGGACCGCGCCACCCATGGGCGCTCCTCCTCCTCCTTCCTCGACGACCCTCCTGTCAGCCAGGCCACCAGAGGGCGGCCTGCTCTGCCACTCCCGCCTCCTGTGGCCTCGCCGGTCACGCTCTTGATGGCACGACAGCTGACCCAGCACCGATCGTCTACCGGGAATCGCGGCACACGAACGGCCCGCAGCTGCAAGCTGCGGGGCGTCGCCAGCAGGGAGCGGCCTTGCCGCGGGGTCGCCTGCATCCTCGGTGGGTCCCAAGCGCTGGCGTCTTCTCGGCACGTCAAGTCGCACTTTCGGCAGATTGGGGCTGCCGCCCAGCTGCGGGAGGCCTTGTGGGCACAGAGCGAGCGGGGGCCCGCAATCACCTTTGGCCCCGGCGACCTCGCCTCAGAAGCGGCCGGCACTAGCGCTCTCCCCACAGTGTGCACGCCCACCATCTGCAGGGTGGCGGTGACGAGGACCCTCATCGACGGTGGCACCGGCCTGAACATCCTCTCCCCCGAGGCCTTCGGTCATCTGCCTGTGTCCTACAGGCAGCTCCTTCCCACCAAGCCCTTCTCAGGGGCCGCGGGCTCGGCCATCCCACTCGGCCAGATGCGCCTCCCGGTCACCTTCGGCACACCGGCTAACTACCGGACTGAGTTCATCGACTTTGATGTTGTGCCCATCCACCTGCCCTACAACGCCGTCCTCGGTTTCCCAGCCTTGGCAAAGTTCATGGCGGCGACTCACCCGGGCAACAACACCGTCAAGATGCCCGGGAGCAGCGGCGTCATCACCGTCAAAGGGGACCCCAAGGCCGCCCTTCAGGTCCTCGGGCGCGCTTATAGGGCTGCTGCTGCAGCTCACCCAGGAGCGAAGGAGGCTCCAGAGGCTTCGGAGGCCGTGCCTACCAAGAAGAAGCAGCTCTTCTCTCAGGACCCCGCCGAGACGAAGCAACTGCCCGCCGATGAAGAAGGCTCAGGAGCCACCTTCACCATCGGTACGGGCATGGATCCAGAGCAAGAGGCAGCACTGCTCAGCTTCCTCGAGGCCAACAAGGACGTGTTCGCCTGGAAGGCCGTAGATTTGGTCGGGGTGCCTAGGCATGTCATCGAGCATCACCTCACGGTGTGCCCCAATGCGCGCCCTATCAAGCAGAAGGCACGCAGACATGCCCCGGAGAAGCAGGCCTTCATCGTTCAGGAGGTTAGGAAGCTGGAGGAAGCAGGCGTCGTACGGGAAGTACAGCACCCGGAGTGGCTGGCCAACCCTGTCATAGTCCCGGAGAAAGGAGGCAAGGAATGCATGTGCGTCGACTTCACGAGCCACAACAAGTTCTGCCCTCAGAACCCTTTCCCTCTTCCGCGCATCAACCAAATCGTGGATTCAATGGCTGAGTGCGACATGCTCTGCTTCCTCGACGCTTTTTCGGGCTACCACCAAATCAAGATGGCGGTAGAAGACATGGAGAAAACGGCGTTCCTGACCTCCTGTCTACTGCTACACTTGCATGCCTTTTGGGCTGACGAACGCGGGCGCCACCTTCTATCGCCTGATGCACATCACCCTCGGCCCTCAGCTCGGAAGGAATGTGGAGGCCTACGTCGACGACATCATGGTTAAAACCAGGGAGGCCAAGACCCTCATCCAGGACCTAGAAGAAACGTTCGCCAACCTGCGCAAGGTGAAGCTGTGCCTCAACCCGGAGAAGTGCGTGTTCGGTGTACCCTCTGGCAAGTTGCTAGGGTTCCTGGTTTCGCACCGGGGCATCGAAGCTAATCCGGAGAAGATCGAGGCCATCAAGAGAATGAGGCCGCCCACGAACCTGAAGGAAATGCAGAAGCTCGCCGGATGTGTGACATCCCTGGGGCGCTTCATCTCTAAGCTTGGGGAACGCGCCCTTCTGTTCTTCAAGCTCATGAAGAAGAAGGGGCCCTTTGAGTGGACTCCGTAGGCCGATACCGCCTTCCAGGATCTCAAGGAATACCTCACCAGCTTGCCGGTTATGGTAGCACCACGACCCCTGGAGCCCATGACTCTCTACCTCGCCGCAACGCCTCATTCCGCCAGCGCGACACTAGTCGTGGAGTGCGAGGAAAGGCCCCGAAGCTCAAGGCCACCGGGCGGCTCGGCACCTTTAGGGCCCGCGCCGCCCCCTGACGTGACCCCAGGGGCAGATTCGACCACGAGCACTGACGGCCCTTCCACTCAGCAAGAGGCACCTAAGGTTCCTGAGGCACCCACGGACCCTGCTGCGCCGACCCTCGTGGAGCACCCGGTGTACTTCGTCGGCACAGTACTGCGCGACGCGCGCTCGCGCTACCTGATGCCCCAGAAGCTGCTCCTGGCGCTCCTCGTCGCCTCCAGGAAGCTGCACCACTACTTCCAAGGCCATCCCATCAAGGTTGTTTCATCATATCTTCTCGAGAAGGTACTGCGGGGCACGAATGTCGTCGGGAGGGTCGCCGAGTGCAACATCGAGCTTCAAGCGTTCCAGTTGGAGTTCAGCACCACGCAGGTGATCAAGGGAGCAGCTCTGGCAGACTTTGTGGCGGAGTGGACTAACGCGCCGGAGCGGGGGGCAGCGAAGATCGCTCACTCGCCCCCGGCGATGAAGCCCCAAATGGATGGGTGGTGTACTTTGACGGCGCCTTCTCGTGCCTCGGTGTGGGGGCTGGAGCCGTGTTAGTATCTCCCACTCAAGATAAGTTGTACTACACCGTGCAGCTCTGCTTCCAGCAAGGCGAGAAGGTCTCCAACAACATCGCAGAGTACGAGGGCCTGATTGTTGGGCACAAGGCCGCCGCCGCGCTAGGGGTCAAGCGTCTCATCATCAGGGGCGATTCGCAACTCCTCGTCGACTTATCCAACAAGAAATACAAGCCCAAGGACGAGCACATGGAGGCGTATCAGGAGGAGGTGTGCAAGATGGAGAAACGATTCCAAGGGCTGGAGGTGCAGCACGTGCCAAGAGGCACCAACAAAGAAGCGGACAATATCGCCAAATGAGCCTCCAGATGAGAGCCTCGGAGGTCGGGCATCTTCGAGGAGCGGCTACTCAAGCCGTCGGCAGCATCGCCAGCCCCTGAGCCGGCCTTTCCTCAGCAGGGGTTACCAGTGGCACCTCCGGATGGCGCCCCGCCCTGCGGACCACCCTTCGGAGCCCGCCTGCTGCTTGCCGCGGAGCCTGAGGAGGGTTGCTGGACCCAAGAACTCAAGATGTACCTGCAACACGATACCCTTCCGGACAAGGAAGAAGACGCAGAGCGCGTGGTCCGACAGGCCTCAGCTTACTGCATCCAAGACGGTGAACTCTATAGGAGGCGCCCCAACGATGTCTCGCTAAAATGCATATCGAGGAAGCAAGGGCGCGAGCTGCTGGCTGATATCCACGGTGGAGACTGCGGCCATCACTCGTCGTCCCGCACCCTCGTGGGCAAGGCCTTCCGCGGTGGCTTCTACTGGCCCACGGCGCTCAACGACGCCACGGAACTCGTGCGGGCTTGCGAGGCGTGCCAGTTTCACGCCAAGCAGATCCACCAGCCGGCGCAGGGCCTCCAGACTATTCCACTCTCCTGTCCCTTCGCGGTCTGGGGATTGGACATCCTGGGTCCATTTACTCGGGCAGCAGGGGGCTACCGCTTCCTGTATGTCGCCATCGACAAATTCACCAAGTGGGCGGAGGTGGAGCCTGTTCATGCGATCCCAGCCGGGTTGGCTGTCAAGTTCATACAGGGCCTTGTGAGGCAATTCGGGGTCCCCAGCCGCATCATCACGGATAACGGTTCACAGTTCACAAGCAATCTCTTCAAGTCATATTGTGCTAACCTTGGAACACAGATCTGCTACGCTTCGGTAGCTCACCCCAGGAGTAACGGCCAGGCCGAACGTGCCAACGCGGAAGTCTTGCGTGGCCTCAAGACGCGCAGCTTTTAGAAGAAGCTTGAGGCTTGCGACAGGGGCTGGATCGACGAACTCCAGTCCGTGTTGTAGTCAATCCAAACCACTGCCACCAAGCCTATGGGGGAAACTCCTTTCTTTCTCGTCTATGGGGCGGAGGTGGTCCTCCCTCATGAGGTCAAGCATCGCTCCCAATGGGTCTTGGCCTTCAATGAGGAATGCCAGGATGCCGCCTGGCGGATGGACCTCGTGCTCGGCGAGGAGGGCCGCCGCCGAGCTGCCCTCGGGGCGGCACATTATCAGCAGGCGCTGCGGCAGTACCACTGCCGCGGCGTCCGTGCAAGAACACTTGAAGTTGGTGACTTGGTCCTGAGGCGGGTCCTCTCCCGTGAGGGGTTGCACAAGCTCTCGCCCATGTGGGAGGGCCCATTCAGAATCGCCCGTGTCTCTAGGCCTGGTGCTCTGCGCCTGGATACGCAGCATGGGATACCTATCCAGAATTCCTGGAACAGCGAACACCTCAGGAGGTTCTATCCGTAATCAAGGCTCCGTGCCCGTGAAGGTCTCCGCCTATGACACTCTCACGTAATAATGAGTTGGGGTTGTACACGCCTCGGAGTCTCCTGTGCGTTGCCTACGGGCCCTCAGACGGGGCTCCCACCCACGCCCCAGTGGCAGTCCTAAGCTCCGCGCTGGGAAGAAGACGTAGTGTAGGGGTCGGACGCGACCTTTTTTTTCCTTTTTGCTTGGTGTTTGGCTGTCAGCCTTTTCTACTTCCTTGGCTATCAGCCCTTCCTCTACCCCATGCTATGAAGTTCTCGTGTTTCTCGCGCTTCCTGCATTTGGTTGAAAGTCTTATTTGGGATCTTTCTCGTCAGTTTTAAGTTCAGCTGCGCCACTCGCTCTTCTTCGCTCGCCTCGCGCGTGGGGGCTGGGGCACGGTTGGTCACCGGCCCTCGTCTGTCGCGGCCCCGTGACCTTGCCTGGACAAGCCTGCTCAAGCTCTAGCGCCGGGCTTCTCAGTCCGCGCGACCTATCCTACCGAGCAGGCTCAGGCTTTGGTGCTCTAACCCGCGCTCGGCGCTCTCAGCAGATCTCAGTGGCTCACCCCCGCTCGGGCGCTGCACGAGCCCTTCAGGTTCGGCCACCCCGTCACGACCCAATGGGGCTCATGATGCCAGAGTCAGGAAGACTCCACCTCAGGACGTCGCGACGCATAAAAGCTAAGTGATTTCACCCAGGCAACAAAAAAAACATGATAGCGAGTTCTCGCTTCTTACATATATCACAGACCATTACACGCCTCCTCGAGGCAACTTGAAATTTTGATACAGAAAGGACATGAAGGAAAGGAAAGGAGAAGAAGCAGAGGCCGCTCCCGCTCAGTCGGAGTCTTCCAGCTCCTCCGGCTTCACCGAGCCACAGCGGCGCGGCAACCCCCTCCCCTCGCCGGGCCGAGCTCGACGGCGTGGTGGTTCGTCGCGGCCGCCACTTCTGGAGGAGCTGCTGCTGCCACAAAGGGGGGGACCCACGGCGCCCCCCAGGGCCGAGATCGTCTTCGGAGGAGGAGCTGCTCCTCCGGACGCCGTCCCCGTCGTCCACTTCGTCATCAACCTCAGGATAGCATCCAAGGCGCCTCCCTTCCTCCGAGAAGACCCTAACGAACAGTGTGGAGACGCCATCATACCTGAAGTGGAGACACACCTCCCCTGCAGCCGGCGTGCACGAGCAAACGATTGCCAGCCGCGCTCCAGGAACACATTGCCAGAGGGAGCCACATCAACCTCCACCCAGGACGCACCACTGCAGCAGCCGTCAGCTTGCAGCCAGATGCCATCGAGGCCTCCAGCTGGTAGCATGTCGCCGAACGAGCGGGGAAGCCAGAGCCACAGGCTGCTTGGCTTCTCCGCCCACACCATGAACTCTGACGACACGTCGAAGGAATGGAGCTGCGGGCGCGGAGGACGCGTGACCGAGAGGCACCGTTGCGCGCCTCCTCTCCCTCCGCGGCCGCGACCACCTTCACCATGGGAGGACGTCCTGCGCCTTCACCAGCAACCGCGGCAAAACTCAGAAGGCCGCGCCCGCCTCCCCGAGAAGTCGATGCAGGCGCAGCGGCATGCTTGCAGGGACGACCGCAGCCCCTCCTCGGCGGCAGCGGGACTGGATACTTCGGGGCCTTCCCGTTCTCCGCGGCGGACGGTTTCCTCGACGGCGCCATGGATATCTCGCGACAAGAGAGAGAGCGAAGAACAAGCAAGGGGAAGATGGTGCTCGCTTGGAAATGGCTTGGGGGCTCCCCCCTAGTCCCATTTATAGGGTGGAGGAGCCCAACCACCAGCCACTGGCGTCGCAGCCATAACGCCCCCGTCGTCTGCGCCAAGGAGTCGTCAAGTCGCACGATCACCAAGACTACGTGGGGAGCAGAGCTGCCACGTCCCATCCAACAGTCGTACGCCGGCCCGGCCCGCAGCCTTTTAGGGCCCGCGACGCTTCGTCCTCGACTAAGGCTTCGCCCCGAAGCCAACTCCGCGTGTGCCTTGGGCCTGGGGGCTACTGTCGGCAAACTGGGAACCAGGGTACCCAGACTTGCCTGTCTGCGGGCCGCAACGCGCTCCTGCAGCGGCCTGGTACGGCCCAGCTGATCAACCAGCTACCCAAGACCCTCGCGAGGGAGCTAAGCCTCGCGAGGAGAACGACGTCAATCCCTCCTCGGGAGCGGCCTCAGCAAGGTGCTCCGGAGGGGCGGAGAATACAAGGCCAAGCCTGCCTCAGGAGGAGGCAGTGATTTCGGCAGTGACGCACCGCGCCAGCGGGTGCCAGCGCTCGCCAGCGGTGCAGTTTCCATATCGGTGCAAGGGGAACAGTGCAGCCGCAGGTTCCCGAGGAGCGGGGCAAAGGTTTCCCCATTGGTGCAACAGGACCGAAGACTGCAAGGACGACAAGGAGGATGTCACCGCCGAGACCATCACCGCGTCACCGCCTGTTCCTTTTGCAGGCGAGAACTGCTTTTGTAGGGGTAGGAACATCCTTGTGTTCCCACTCAAAAATGGCCGTTCTGGGATCCCTTCCCGCCTAAATATTTCGGGGGAAGAGGACCGTGGTTGCCTATATAAGTAGCTAGGATCCCCACTATGGGAGGATTGATCCATACACTCTGCCACCACGCAAGGAGCAAGAACACTTGCCTCCTGACCCTCCTGAGCTCACCTCCTGAGCTCAGGAACCACTGTACTAGCTCATATTCCAGCCCTCCCGAGGCTAATCCACCAAATCATGAAGTAGGGCCTTACACCACACGGTGGCCCGAACCTGGGTAAACTCTTGCGTGTTCTATCTGTTGTTTGCTTGAATCTCTTCACTGACGAGGGCGAGGCGCTAGGTAGACGCGAGTGGGAGAGATCTTCGTTCACGCCCCTGTGTTCGAACTTCTTGGGTTTTGCGGAGCCCTAAATCCGACAACATGCTTATAAGAAACATTTTTGTCATGACTAGTACAATAATCATTAGAATTTTGGATATTCAAAGAATTAATACTAACAACAATGCAATCATGCTCATCATTCAAATATTTTGTGCCAAATATTTTATTGACTTCTTCTTCTAACAATTGAGCACAATTTTCTGATCCATCATTTTCAAGAAAGATATTATAAAGATGATCAATAATATGATGCAACCTCAATTCCATTTTTTATAGTTTTCTTTTACAAAACCAAACTAGTGATAAAACAAGAAACTAAAAGATTCTATTGCAAGATCTAAAGATATACCTTCAAGCACTCATCTCCCCTGCAATGGCGCCAGAAAAGAGCTTGAAGTCTACTACACAACTTGTTCTTGTAGACTCGTGTTGGGCCTCCAAGCGCAGAGTTTTATAGGACAGTAGCAAATTTCCCTCAAGTGGATGAACTAAGGTTTATCAATCCGTGGGAGGTGGAGGATGAAATGGTCTCTCTCAAACAACCCTGCAACCAAATAATAAAAAGTCTCTTGTGTCCCCAACACACCAAATACAATGGGAAATTGTATAGGTGCATTAGTTTGTCGAATAGATGGTGATACAAGTGTAGTAATGATAGTAGATATTGGTTTTTGTAATAGTAACAATAAAAAAACAGCAAGGTAGCAAGTAACAAAAGTGAGCACAAACGGTATTGCAATGCTTGAAGACAAGGCCTAGGGTCCGTACTTTCGCTAGTGCAATCTCTCAACAATGCAAACATGGTTGGATCATATGATTATCCCTCAAAGTCCAATAAAGAATCACTCCCGAGTTCCTATTAGAGGAGAACAAAAGATAGAAACTATTTGTAGGGTACGAAACCACCTCAAAGCTATTCTTTCCGATCAATCTATCCTAGAGTTCGTACTAAAATAACACAAAGCTACTCTTTCCAATCAATCTAACCAAGAGTTCGTACTAAAATAACACCATATGACACACATCAACCAACTCTAATGTCACCTAGATATTCCAATGTCACCAAAAATATCCATGAGTTGATTCTACGATATGCATCAAACAACTTCATGATCATAATATTGAATCCACATAAAGGACTACAAGGAGACCTCAAAGTTTCTATCGGAGAAAATGTAATAAAAACATGCATCAACCCCTATGCATAGATTACCCCCAATGTCACCGCGGGAATCCGCAAGTTGAGTGCCATAACATACATCAAGTGAATCAATATGATACCCCATTGTCACCACGAGTATTCAATTGCAAGACATATATCAAGTGTTCTCATACCTAAACATTCAATCCGACATGGCAAAAGTTCAAAGGGTAAATATTCAATTCATCACAACAAGAGTAGAGAGGGGAGAAACATCATATGATCCATCTATGTTAACAAAGCCCATGATATATCAAGATCGTGGCATCTCGAGATCGCGCGCGAGAGAGAGAGAGAGATTAAACACATAGCTACTGTTACAAACCCTCATCCCTGAGGGTGGACTACTCCCTCCTCACCATGGTGGCCGCCGGGATGATGAAGATGGCCACAGGTGATGATTTCCCCCTCCGGTGAAGTGCCGGAAAGGTCTCTAGATTGGATCTCGTGGACTACAAAGCCTTGCAGCGGCGGAACTTCTGATCTAGGTTCACCCCGAGGGTTTTTCTGAATATTTTGGAATTTATAGGGTAAAGAGGGGTGCGGGAGGCCACCGAGGTTGGCACAACCCACCTGGGCGCGCCAGGGGGGCTTGGCGCGCCCTGGTGGGTTGTGCCGCCCTCGGAGCACCCCCCAGGTGCAGCTCTGGCCCAATGGATGTCTTCTGGCCCAAAAAATCTCCAAAAACTTTCGAGGTGTTTGGACTCCGTTTGATATTGATTTCCTACGATGTAAAAAACATGCAGAAAACAGCAACTGGCACTTGGCACTATGTCAATAGGTTAGTCCCAAAAAATGATATAAAGTTGCTATAAAATGATTGTAAAACATCCAAGAATGATAATATAACAGCATGAATACTTCATAAATTATAGATACGTTGGATACGTATCAGAGGCACTCATGAATATATTGGGAGTTATATCACCACCACCAATATCTTCTTCACAACCAAAGGAAAATTGAGTATCGGGTATGGGCACTCCCCTTGGCTTTCGCCAAGCTTGGGGGGGTGCCCAGGTATCGTATCACCTCCACTACCTTTTCCCTTTACTTATCTTAGTTCGATCATTAGTTGTCTTTTGCTTTAGATGAATAAAATTTTAGTTTGGTCCTTTCTTCTTAAGAGTTTGCTTAGTGATCTATCCTTGTAATCGTGTGCGAGATATATAATAAAGTTTAGTTTGAGTTTTTGCTTTCTTTACTCTCTTGTTTCAATAAAAAGAAAAGAAATAAACGAAAAATATCATATACTAATCTTATGGTAGGTGATGGCATCACATAAGGAAAAGTATAAGTAGAAAAATTTTATTGGAGATTGACAAACATAGCATTGGCCAATGATGATACTCAATGAAAGAATTAATAAGGGGAGAGAAGATTCACATATAAATATACTATCCTAGAAATGTTTTGTGATTGTGTGCCCCCATCAAAATATTATATGCCAAAATTGTTGACGTTGGAGAAGGAAGACAACGTAATGATGGATGTTTTTCATATTCACATAGAAGTTATATTGTCATAGATCCTTCAACATGTGATGCTTGCCCCCGTCTTTGCTAGCCAAAATTCCGCATCAAGTAGAGATACTACTTGTGCATCCAAAAAACCCTAAACCCAAATCTTACCTTCAAGAGTCCACCATACCTACCTAGGGATTGAGAAAGATCCTTCAAGTAAGTTGTCATTGGTGCAATAAGCCAATAAAAATTGCTTCTAAAAGTGTGAGACCATTTAGTGTAAGAGAAAATTGAGCGTTTAATGAACTTGTGATAGCAAAGAATAAAAGTGACAGACTGCATAATAAAGGTTGCTACCATAAGGGGCAATATAACGTGACGTTCTTTTGCACTAAGAGGTTGAGCATACAAACAAATAAGCGCATGGCAACCTCTGCGAAGGGCCTATCTTTTACTTTTATGCAAGAGTCAAAGTTTTTCTCTCTCTATTCCTTTTTATTTTTCTCCTTTGGCAAGCACCATGTGGTGAGGAAAGATCTAGGCACATATGTCCAGTTGAATATGGGTAGCATGAGTTATTATTGTTGACATCACCTTAAGGTGAATACGTTGGGAGGCGAAACTATAAGCCCCTATCTTTCTATGTGTCCGGTTGAAACGTTTTGCTCATGTGTATGCGGTGAGTGTTAACAATCATAGAACACCATAGGATGGTTGAGTATGTGGACTTTCCAAAAGGATCCGACACGTGATCCTTCCAGAATTGTAGTTGCAAGTTGACTGAGAACATAGTTTGTTGGTTTCCAATAGAGTTTATGCTTCATACTTTGATGTTGCGAAGAATTGTTACTTATTCATGAGAAGTATATGATAGAAATACTATGATAAAAGTCTTATTGTTTAAGTTTGTTGATGTTATAATAATTCACATGATGCTTCTATGTCTGCAATTTGTTTTTATCGACACCTCTCTCTCTAGGCATGTGGACATGTTTTTCGATTTTTGTTTTCGCTTGAGGACAAACGAGGTCTAAGCTTGGGAGAGTTGATACGTCCATTTTGCATCATGTTTACCTACTGTTATTTATGATGTTTTTATGCATAATAATACTTTTTGGAGTAATTCTAATGCCTTTTCTCTCATATTATGCAAGGCTCACACAAAGAGGGAGAATTCCGGCAGGTGGAAATCTAGACCTGAAAAAGCTACATCAGGCCACCTATTCTGAACAACTCCAAACAAGCTGAAACTTCATGAGGATTTTTTATGGAATAAATAAGAAATACTGGAGCAAATAACTACCGGAGGGGGGCCACCTGGTGAGCACAAGACACCAGGCCGCGCCAAGCCACCTAGGTGCACCATGGTGGGTTGTGGTCAGCCCGGTCCACCTCCAGTGCCCATCTTCTGGTATATAAGTCATTTTGACCTAGAAAAAAAATAAAGAGAGGACTTTCGGGACGGAGTGCCGCCGTCTCTAGGAGGAACTTGGGCAGGAGCACTTTTGCCCTTCGACGGAGCGATTCCGCCAGGGGAACTTCCCTCTCGGAGCAGGAAATCATTGTCATCATCATCACCAACAACTCTCCCATCTTGGAGAGGGCAATATCCATCAACATCTTCACCAGCACCATCTCCTCTCAAATCCTAGTACATCTCTTGTGTTCAATCTTTGTACCGGAACCTCAGATTGGTACCTATGGGTGACTACTAGTGTTGACTACATATTGTAGTTGATCAATGTATGGTTTATTTGGTGGAAGATTATATGTTCAGATCCATTATGCTATTTAGTACCCCTCTGATCTTGAGCATGATTATTAGTTGTGAGTAGTTACTTTTGTTCTTGAGGTCATGGGAGAAATCATGTTGCAAGTAATCACGTGAACTTGATATGTGTTCGATATTTTGATAGTATGTATGTTGTCATTCCCTTAGTGGTGTCATGTGAACGTCGACTACATGACACTTCACCATATTTGGGCCTAAGGGAATGCATTGTGGAGTAGTTGTTAGATGATGGGTTGTGAGAGTGACAAGAGCTTAAACCCTAATTTATGCGCTATTCCGTAAGGGACCGATTGGATCCAAAAGTTTGATGCTATGGTTAGAATTTATTCTTAATACTTTTCTCGTAGTTGTGGATGCTTGCGAGCGGGTTAATCATAAATAGGAGGTTTGTTCAAGTAAGAACAACACCTAAGCACTGGTCCACCCACATACCAAA
Source organism: Secale cereale (assembly GCA_902687465.1). Taxonomy (NCBI): domain Eukaryota; kingdom Viridiplantae; phylum Streptophyta; class Magnoliopsida; order Poales; family Poaceae; genus Secale; species Secale cereale. Next base: position 139,973,928 of record LR738711.1, on the reverse strand, counting down.
TTGTCAAAGTAGCAAACACAAATCAAATCAACATGATGAAAGTGACTAGATAAAATTCCTGTGTACCCTCAAGAACGCTTTGCTTAATATAAGAGACCGTCTTGGAATGTCCTTTGCCTCAAAAGGATTGGGCTACCTTGCTGCACTTTTGTTACTACTATCGTTACTGGCTCGTTACAAATTATCTTGCTATCAAATTACTCTGTTACTTACAATTTTAGCACTTGCAGACATTACCTTGCTGAAAACCACTTGTCATTTCGTTTTGCTCCTCATTGGGTTCAACACTCTTACTTATCGAAAAGACTACAATTGATCCCATATACTTGTGGGTCATCAAATACACATGGTGACAATGGGGTAATCTATTGAGATCACTTGATGTATGTTTTCGTACTCAACTTGCGGATTCCCGCGGTGACATTGGGGGAATCTAGGCATAAAGGTTGATACACGTTTTCATCCTAATTTCTCTGATGCGACTTGAGACTTAATGATTCATTGCCATGGCTTGAGGGGTTATCTTATGATTCAATGATGTTAGTACTGTTGACATATTTCACTAGTGAAAGTATGAGCCCTAGGCCTTGTTTTCAAGCATTGCAATACCGTTTGTGCCCACTTTATCATTTGCCACCTTGCCATTTTTATTATTTCAGATTACAAAAATCTATATCTACTATCCATTCTACATTTGTATCACCCTCCTTCGCCAAACTAGTGTGCCTTTACAATTTACCATTGTATTGGGTGTGTCGGGGACACAAGAGATTGTTTGTATTTGATTGCAGGGTTGTTTGAGAGAGACCATCTTCATCCTACACCTCCCGCGGATGATAAACCTTAGGTCATCCACTTGAGGAAAATTTGTTGTTGTCCTACAAAACTCTGCGCTTGGAGGCCCAACGGAGCCTACAAGAATAAAGTATTGTAGTAAACATCATCTAGCGACAAAGCATATGAAAAGTCAAGATACAAGTAAAATCCGACCTCCGACAAGAAAAAAAGGGGGAAATAAGGCCGCTGAGACTTGCTAGGGGCGCCGGTTGCCTCGATTGTAAGGATAAATGAAAATTCACATGTGAATTTCACTGACGGGGAGGCTGGTCACCAGGTGCATGCGGAGCTCCACCTCGTTCTCGGAGATCTCCTGCTTGAGTAGATGGCTAGGGTCGGATATCCCTCGTACTCGAACATGGGGGATGCTCTCCATCCCAAGGGCTGGACATTCCTCTCTATCCAGGTCTTCAGAATTTGGAGGCCGGGGAGCCCCTTGTCCTGTAGCTGATAAACTGCGTGGATTAGGAGGCCAGTCTCCTGGGAGCACTACAAAAAATATGTTTGTGATGATATGTCTTTGTCACAGTAGGTCATTTTTTGTGTCACATGTGTACATCCATGACGATTTTATGACAGAATCAAGATAACATACATGTCGTGTCGCGGGAGTGTTTCATGACAATAATCAATTTATAATCATGGAAGTGTTCACTTTCGTGGTGATAAATGGTCCTTCATGAAAGTGTTTTAGTCAAAGGGTCCGACACGGGCATCCACTATAACGGGTTGTTGTTAATCTATCAAAGCATATGGTTTTATATAGAATTTTGGAATATACTCTTTGATGAGGTGATCAAAGCATATGGTTTTATACAGACTTTTGGAGAAGCCTGTATTTACAAGAAAGTGAGTGGGAGCTCTGTAGCATTTCTGATATTATATGTGGATGACATATTGTTGATTGGAAATGATATAGAATTTCTAGATAGCATAAAAGGATACTTGAATAAGAGTTTTTCAATGAAAGACCTCGGAGAAGCTGCTTACATATTAGGCATCAAGATCTATAGAGATAGATCAAGACGCTTAATTGGACTTTCACAAAGCAAATACCTTGATAAAGTTTTGAAAAAGTTCAAAATGGATCAGTCGAAGAAAGGGTTCTTGCCTGTGTTACAAGGTGTGAAGTTGAGTAAGACTCAATGCTCGACCACTGCAGAAGATAGAGAGAAAATAAAAGTCATTCCCTATGCCTCAGCCATAGGATCTATCATGTATGCAATGCTGTGTACCAGACCTGATGTGTGCCTTGCTATAAGTCCAGCAGGGAGGTACCAAAGTAATCCAGGAGTGGATCACTGGACAGCGGTCAAGAACATCATGAAATACTTGAAAAGGACAAAGGATATGTTTCTCGTGCATGGAGGTGACAAAGAGCTCGTCGTAAATGGTTACCTCGATTCCAGCTTTGACACTGATCTGGATGACTCTAAGTCACAAACCGGATATGTATTTTTATTAAACGGTGGAGCTGTCAGTTGGTGCAGTTCCAAGCAGAGCATCGTGGCGGGATCTACGTGTGAAGCGGAATACATAGCTGCTTCGAAAGCAGCAAATGAAGGAGTCTGGATGAAGGAGTTCATATCCGATCTAGGTGTAATACCTAGTGCATCGGGTCCAATGAAATTCTTTTGTGACAACACTGGAGCAATAGCCTTGGCGAAGGAATCCAGGTTTCACAAGAGAACAAAGCACATCAAAAGACGCTTCAATTCCATCCGCGATCTAGTCAAGGAGGGAGACATAGAGATTTGCAAGATACATACGGATCTGAATGTTGCAGACCCGTTGACTAAGCCTCTTCCGCGGGCAAAACATGATCAGCACCAGGACTCCATGGGTGTGAGGATCATTACTTTGTAATCTAGATTATTGACTCTAGTTCAAGTGGGAGACTGAAGGAAATATGCCCTAGAGGCAATAATAAAGATGTTATTTGTATTTCCTTATATCATGATAAATGTCTTTTATGCATGCTAGAATTGTATTAGCCGAAAACTTAGTACATGTGTGAATACATAGACAAAACAGTATGTCCCTAGTATGCCTCTACTAGACTAGCTCATTGATCAAAGATGGCTATGTTTCCTAGCCATAGACATGAGTTGTCATTTGATCAACGGGATCACATCATTAGGAGAATGATGTGATGGACTAGACCCATCCGTTAGCTTAGCACTTTGATCGTTTAAGTTTTACTGCTATTGGTTTCTTCATGACTTATACATGTTCCTATGACTATGAGATTATGCAACTCCCGGATACCGTAAGAACACCTTGTGTGCTATCAAACGTCACAACGTAACTGGGTGATCGTAAAGATGCTCTACATGTGTCTCTGAAAGTATTCGTGGTGTTGGCATAGATCAAGAATAGGATTTGTCACTCCGAGTGTCGGAGAGGTATCTCTGGGCCCTCTCGGTAATGCACATCATAATAATCCTTGCAAGCAAATGACTAATGAGTTAGTCACGAGATAATGTATTACGGAACAAGTAAAGAGACTTGCCGGTAACGAGATTGAACTAGGTATAGAGATACCGACGATCGAATCTCGGGCAAGTAACATACCGATGACAAAAGGAACAACGTATGTTGTTATGCGGTTTGACCGATAAAGATCTTCGTAGAATATGTAGGAACCAATATGAGCATCCAGGTTCCGCTATTGGTTATTGACCGGAGATGAGTCTCGGTCATGTCTACATAGTTCTCGAACCCGTAGGGTCCGCACGCTTAACGTTTGATGACGATCGATATTATGAGTTTATGAGTTTTGATGTACCGAAGGTAGTTCGGAGTCCCGGATGAGATCACGGACATGACGAGGAGTCTCGGAATGTCCGAGACGTAAAGATTGATATATTGGACGACTATGTTCGGACACCGGAAGTGTTCCGTAAAGTTTCGGAATTAACCGGAGTACCGGGGGGTTACCGGAACCCCCTGGGGAAGCTATGGGCCTTAATGGGCCATAGGAGAAAGAGAGTAGGAGGGCCAGGGCTGAGCCGCACGCCCCCACCCCTTGGTCCAAATTGGACAAGGAAGGAGGGGGGCCGGCGCCCCTTTCCTTCTCCTTCTCCCTCTCCTTCCTTCCCCCCTTCTCTTTCTTGGTGATTCCTACTAGGAATAGGACTGCAATCCTATTCCTAGTAGGATTGCTCCCTTGGCGCACCATAGAGAGGCCGGCCGGCCTCCCCCCTTGCTCCTTTATATACGGGGGCAGAGGGCACCCTAGAACACACAAGTTGATCAGTTGATCTCTCCCAACCGTGTGCGGTGCCCCCCTCCACAGTAACACACCTCGGTCATATCGTTGCAGCGCTTAGGCGAAGCCCTGCGATGGTAACTTCATCATATCCGTCACCACGTAGTCGTGCTGACGAAACTCTCCCGTGAAGCTCAACTGGATCAAGAGCTCATGGGACGTCATCAAGCTGAACATGTGCTGAACGCGGAGGTGCCGTACGTTCGGTGCTTGATCGGTTGGATCGCGAAGAAGTTCGACTACATCAACCGCGTCACTAGACGCTTCCGCTCCTGGTCTACGAGGGTACGTAGACACACTCTCCCCCTCGTTGCTATGCATCTAGTAGATAGATCTTGCGTGATCGTAAGAAAATTTTGAAAATACTACGTTCCCCATCAGTTAGCCACTCGTTGTAGAAATGGGCCCATTTCAGTATGTTGTATTTTTCAGCCTAGTGACTGCCCGTGTCACACATGGGCACATTTATGGTCCGACGTGACATTCGGCCTATTAAACTGTCGTGGTCTTGGTGGCAACATTCCAGCCCAACCTGACTTTGCCTCTTGAAGGCGTGTGGTATATTTTGATCCGCTGGTGTCCAACTAAGCTTTCGGCCTAGTAAAGGCCCATGATGTAATTGGGCTAACCAAGGCCTAAGCTATATTTTTGCATGTTAACAGCCCGCCATGTAACTAGGCCAATAATGGTCTGGGGTATATTTCGACCTGCTAACGGCTCGTGCAGTACTCGTCAAAATTAAGGCCTAATCTACTTTTCGGTGTGCTAAAGGCTCATGATGTCTTCTGGGCCAATTCAGGCCCGCAATATATTCAGCATGTTAATGGCTTGAAAGCTACATGGATCGAACAAACGGTTGGGCCTGCTAATGGCCCGTGAGAGTTATGGACCAACGTAATGATGGTGGGCCGATCGGGTCCATGGAGGGCCCATACGCATAGGTACGCACTAAGGTCCAACTATAGTCTGTTGCGGGCTGGCCCAATTATGGCCTGCTATACATACAAACCCATTAGCGTCGCTTGTTTTGGCCCGTTCACCTCCATCAGAGCTTTTAGCCCTTTCTGATAGCAAATGACAACATATATAGTAACTAGGAATTAACCTACACTACACAATAAAGAAATTACGGCATAATAACTAAGAATAAACCTACACTATACAATAACGAAATTATGGCATATTACATCAACTGAGCATCAAAGTTCGCCGCCAGTGATCATAAAGCGCAACCAAGAAGCAGATTACATACGCTGGCATCAAAGGTCGCCGCCAGTGCAAATAAACGTGCAACAAAATAATATAGAATGAGACTACTTCGACATAGTTGAAGAAACATTAGCCTTGCCCGGGAGCAGTTGAACAAGCTGATGAGACCGCCCCAGGTCTGAATGACTCAAATATCATCAAAGATTTAGTCATAGACAGGGGTGCATGTAAGTTAGGCATGTAAGCTATCCATGTGCCAGAACCATGACTTCGTTTTGATATCTTATGGGTTTCAACTCTAGACTATCCAACTTGTTTGCGACCGAAAGGCTTTGTCGTTGTTGTTGATTGTGACGGTGCACATGTGGTTGTAATTTGAACAAATTTATGTTATAAAGCAATTTGCGATTTTTTTTTTGGCTTTTGGTCTCAGTGCGGCCTGAAAGTCCAAGTGACAACATGTAATTTGTAGCTCTGTTTCGTGTACCTATCCAATGAAATGGGCACACGTGTTTTTGGTTCCTGGTATAAGATGTGAACAAGGCATATGCAGAGAGACAGAGAACAATGTGATGAGGAACAAAACTGGGGTGTGAGGTATAGAAACATGTTTCAGTTAGAGTAAGAATAAGGGGTGTGTATGTCGAAACAACCTGAGCGAGGCAGAGTACAATGCGACGAGGAAGAAAACTCGGGTGTGAGGTATAGAAAACATGTGCAGAGAGGCAGAGAACAATGCGATGAGGAAGAAAACTGGGGTGTGAGGTATAGAAACATGTTCCAGTTAGAGTAAGAATAAGGGGTGTGTATGTCGAAACAACCTGAGCGAGGCAAAAGAAAATTAGGGTGTGATGACTCGAAGCAATGTGTTTTGGTTTTGCTCGATGTGTGCTTTTTGCATATAAAACTTGTCTCCGTATATTCTTTTGTGCCAGTTGTATGCAACCCCGCCTGTAGAAGTGCATGCTCTAGCAAATGCAACCAAAAGGTCGGTCTGATGGAAGAGACTAAGCAGCACATTATACGTCAACACCCCCCCCCCCTCTCTCACGTGTGGCTCCCTCAGGCCTAAACGTGGACCGAAAGTGGGCTGCAATTTAATTGCGCCAGCCTGGTCTTGAACTCAAGACATCTTAGCTCTGATACCATGTAGAAGTGCATGCTCTAGCCAATGCAACCAAAAGACCGATCTGATGAAAGAGACTAAGTAGCACATTATACGTCAACACCGCCTACCCCATTCTCTAAAATTGTAAAGAAGGCTCTTTTCATCTCATTAGGACAAAGAATTAGGCAGGTAAATACAGTACTCCCTCACATCAGAGGGATCCATAGTTTGAATCCATAGCTATATTAATTAAAGGGAGTACTATAAGATATTGAATCCATAACAATTAGGAAGGTAAATACAAGTAATATGAATCAAAGGGGGTATAAGATATTGAAAAGAGAGCTCATACACTCTCAAAGAATGGGGAGCGACTAGTATAGAAAATGGCCCTCCCGTACAAGAATAGAAAAATCGAAGCTGGACCATTGGATTGTGGATGGATGGCACAGATTCTGCTAGGAGGATGTGTACAGACAAATGCATGCTTCCGTGCAAAAAGGACCTTCGTCTCTGTTGAATTTGCTTCCTACATTCTGTGCCATCAAATGAGAGCCACACCCCTATTTTTCATCTCCCAACTGCTTCCCAACGGCTGCGGCGCTCCAGCTCCGGCGTCACAGCGGCGTGATCTCGGCGGTGACCATGGGTGGCGACTGCGACGACCCGTCGACCCCGTCGTTGGACTGGTAAGGCCCCGCTCCTCCTCCTCTTCTTCAACACACCCAACCCC
>LR738711.1:139954238-139966710 GCA_902687465.1 Secale cereale | reverse complement strand
ATCATCCTCTTAATTTCTAGGGTTCTTGGTCTTGGTCTTGGTCTTGATAATTTCTAGGGTTCATGGTCCGGTGGGAAGATTAAATTATTGGTCTTAATTGTGAATACAAATGAGCTCACATGGCGGTCAGATCCGTATTAGCTCACATGGCGGTCAGATCCGTATTAGCTCACATGGCGGTCAGATCCGTATTCTAGAATCCGATATCTCCTCTCTGAAATCAACAAAGGTATTACGAACAAGGGGGGAACTAGCTGTCAGATCCATGTCTTAGTAGTTGTAACCAATTGTGTGGATTAATTTATCAAATGTCTTTACTCTGACCTTGAACTACAGGGTTGCAATGTTTTGGCATCAACACTTGTAACAATATTAGCAGGGGAATAGCATCAAATTAAGCATATATTCTGAGATGGTCCTCACATACATGCCATATTGCTGTAAATTAGATAGGTCTGTTGGTGGATGATAGAAGTAGGGAAAATGGCTGAGTTTGGTACTTTGATATGATGGAGTGACCACAACTTACATTTGGCATATTGGCTGACTAATGACGAAATGGTAGTGACCCGAATGATTTCTCTGCAAATTAGTGATAGAAGAGATGAAACTTATAGGCCCAGAAACAATTAATCATACAGCATCGATATCTGAACAGAAATATGTGTATTTAGTCTCAAGATATACATTCTGGACAGAAATGTTGTGTGTTGAACACCTTTCTTATTTGGTCACTCCATTTTTGTTCTACAAACAAAATTAAACTGAATGTATATCATAATAGCATTGTCCTGAGATGGGATAACTAGAGCTTGGGGTTATGGATTTCCTGATAAGTAACCGCATGTGTACTAGTTAATCAGTTACCAGTCACTCCATATTGTTAACAAATATCATTCATAGATGGGGATATCCGTAGTGTATTTTGTGTTCTCTTTTGATCACGGCGAAATGTGAGTATGCATATTATACATAAAGAATAAATAGAATGTAGCATGAAGTCAATCCAGTCCTTTAATTTTCTCTCAAAAGAACAGTAAAAATCATTTGCCAGTATGTGGTCTTCTGTTGTTTCTTATGCATTATGTGCTTTGTAGATACTAGCTGCCCTATAGACATCAAATATATTGGTTGTACTACAGTCAGAACAAAAATGTTTGGGAGAAATGTCAAGTTGTATATTTCGTAAACCTAAGCTTTTGGTCTTGCTTTTCTGTTCTGAAACCTAAATAACAGGGTTATTTGGCATTGTTGCTTCTTGCATGCACATGGTCGTGTTTCCTAATTCTCCTATTTCCTGGCCAGAGGGTTTCAGAATAATTGATCCATCCATGACGTACGCAACATTGCAAGATGAGATAGCCGTTTGGTCAGCACGGCAGAAGCTCGACCAAGGTGAATAATATAAGTTGTACAACAATGATGGCTGCATTTTTTTTTCTTCTGAAATTTGACTAATAAGAAATTCATGACGTGGTGTTTGATTTGGATATTATTTTTCTGAATGACGAACAACTGTATTTGATAGTTCTGAATTTGGAATTTTTTAGTTGATTGTGCATCAGTACGTAGATTGAGTACATGTATACATGGAGATTAAATCCTTCTCTAGCAAGGATTAACTTAATGGTTCAAAGCTGACAAGGATTTGCTCCCATAGATGAACTAATCCCTGCAGCCTGCAGGTTGTGGGTGATCACCCAAACCCAGCAGGGACCTGCAACTGAACAGAGCCGTAGTAAGTGATATCCTTCTTGACAAGATTTTCTTGATTACATGTACAAAAAGGGGGGAAGGAAGATTGTTTTTGAATAATTTGAGGGCCATGTTAGGAAGAAATTTTTGATAGGTGTCAGCTCTCTGTTGTATAACTGAAGGGTCGCCAGTGGAAAGTACCATTTATGTATTCGACCTCAAGGCGCAATCCTGGTCTGCTCTCGACTCGGCTGGCTAGGTTCCCCTGCCGCTCATCGGCATCGGCGGCACGGTGTTTGTGTTCGGCGTCCGCGTCAAGGATCACAAGCTCTACGAGCTCTGCTTCGACACGACCACCAACATGACCTATTCTTGTATCCAAAATGACCCTTCCATCTTATGTATCAATTGATATTTATGTATGTTTGTTGTGTTATGTTCTGGTAGGGGTGTTCCACATGTTTAGTTCTTTTTTTTAAATGTCCAGATGTTTAGTTCTGATTGAAGGGGTTGGCTTAACTTTGTCATGTACTAAAATATTTGTGATGAGGATTTGTTGTCGTTGATGTTGTGTACTCAAATTTTGTGATAAGTATTGACATACCTCTTTGCCCAGCTTTCTTGCATAATTAGTGGTGTCCAATAGTGTATTAAATATGCGTGGCTTCTATGAGATTAGGCATTACTGCTGTGCAGAATTGAAATCCTGAAGGACGTAACGAATGGAAAGAAACAGATGAGGTGGTTACTGTAAACGTTGTGTGACAAATGTAACTTTATGAGGAGGTTTTCCTGAAATGTACGTTTAAGTGGACTGAGATCCCTCCAGGAAAATCTGTGCCATCCACCTTCAATCCAATGGCCCAGCTTTGATTATTCTATTTTTGCACCGAAGGGCCATTTTCTATACTAGTCGCTCCCCAAAGAATGAAAGTGGATGGAAAGAAGGGATAGCGACGCTGGGGGAGGGGGTGTCCTTAATTAAACACGGCAATTACTTGTAGAGATAAGGAAGCATGAGAAAGAGTTATTCCTCATATGAACAAAGAAGCATTCTATCGTGTTCGACATTCTTCTTCTTCTGAATTACTCCCTCGTTCTCAAATATTTGTCTTTCTAAACATTTCAAATGGTTACAACATAATATTTGTCTTTCTAAACATTTCAAATGGTTACAACATAGGTACGTATGTAGATATACTTTAAAGTGTTGATTCATTCATTTTGCTTCGTATGTAGTCACTTGTTAATATCTCTAGAATAACAGATTTTTGGAAACGGAGGGAGTAGAACAATTGTTCCATCCGTTTTTGTTATTCCGTGACACCGCACATGCATTCAACTAGCCGGACCTAAATTTTGTCTACACATGGAGAAATAAAAAGACATATCCAAGCTCAATCTCTACAACATTCAGCATACAGTTTCATTCAGACAAACGTCTCGCATACAGAGCCAACCAAAAAGAAAGCAGCAGCATGTACTAAGACTGAATCTCTTCAAATTGCATCCAGTCGACCAAGAGTTACACGGCAAGGATAAATGTTTACAACGCAAGGTGGTACAAATCAGCAAGAAACAGCAATTTGTCCTGTGGCTGGCCTTAACGGTGGTACGGCTGCTGCGCCCCGAATGCTGCTCCAGGTCCGCCATACAGCACGCCGCCACGCCGCGCTGCCATGCTCCCCGGCGCATAGTAGGGCTGAGCAGCAGCAGCCGGGTTCACGTACCCAGCGCGAGCCGCGTAACCAAAGGAACGGGACACTGGGTTCTGGAATGATGGCCCGTAGCCTGAGCCTGATGCCCTTGCGGACTTGGCAGCAGGGAAGGACTGAGGCCCGGCTGCTCCCCGTGCTCGCTTGTTCTGGAATCTGTTTCCGCTGCCTAGCCTCTTCCGGTCAGCCTTCTCTCTATCCATCCTCGTCACCTTCTTTTTTAAGTGATCGATGTTAAATACCGATACAAGCTGGCAGGACTCTACACACCTGATGACAGCCTTGCAGGCGTTGCACTCCAAGGTCTTAGACTCCTCCTAGAGAAAAAAGAACATGAAACCTTTCATTAGTGCCACAAGTTACCAAGGACTGGAAAATGGATAGAGAACTGGAAAAAGGATAAAGGCATGCTTCATTTCCCATGGGCAAGTAGCTAAGGCCTCGAATCTTGGGGATCATGCTCATGAATTTAATGAGATTTTCCTCTTTTTGCCTAATTTATATCCTCTCTCCAATATGAACACCCACACTAACTTATCTCTCTCTGATTCCCACGACACAAACACCATGGATAGCAAGGTCGTTTCCCTTTATTATTGTCTGTTGGTTTCATGACTTTTTAAATCTGCATGCTGAACAAGAAAATAAGCCTTATATTTTCAAACAGATGAAGTCTCAGCTAACCAACAGAAACAAATTTTTGTAATAGTGCATCCAAACTCGAAACAGGAAACCAAGCAAATCGAGGGCTAAAACAGTGGTCTGGATGGACTACATGGAACAAACTAATCTATGAATTCAAAGATACTCAACATGATTCTACGACTGATGAATCAGATAAGCACTATAATTTTGAATCAACTGTTTAAATTTGAGTGGCATAATTGCTTTTGTGGAAATGATATACACATAATACTACTATAAGAAAACTGATGCATGTCACAGATATGACAGAACTGCATGTTGTTTAAATCAAAGGCATGTCACTAATTTCCTTCATCAATGATCTTCGTAAAGGCATTCAGACAGAAAAAGGACCGATGACCAAATTGAATGATAAGTTTAACAAAAAGAACTCAAGTTCAGAGTGGGATGGAGTCTTACAACAGCAGAACCAGAGCGTCTTCCACTACTCAGCATGGCCTGGGCCTTCTCGGTGGAGTCCTTTATATAAGAGTTAAGAAGAGGTGCAGGAGGAAATCGCTCAAGCAAACATGCCTCGTGAGCAATATATATAGCCTCGATTACATTTCCTGAAGTAACCAATTCCTGAACAACATCTGCAAAGTAATAACAGAATAGTTGAGTCATGTCTTCTTTTCTCTGAACTACTAAAAATATAGTAACCACCAGATCTGGATAAAATACATAAGATGCTAATCATGTATAGTTCGAAGCTCAATACGGAACCTTCAACAAAAGGTTAATCTAGACGGCTATTAAACAAACCCTAAGAAAACAAACAAACAGATCGTAAATTCGAAAGTAGGTTGTTCTCACCAATTCACTCAGTTGAAATGCAGTCCGGAGACACAAAACAGACCAAAGGCAAGAAGCTGCTTAAAATCGTCAAGTTAACAAGGTCCTTCGAACCTTATTCTAAACCTTGTGATGTTTTTTTGTTCATGAGTAAGCTCATGTAGAATTCAGTTCCTTAAATTTATACTCCCTTATTTCCAAAATATAAGGTGTATTAGTTTTTCAAAAGTCAAACATGTGCATGTTTGACCAAGTTTTTAGGAAAAAGTATCAATATCTACAACACCAAATATGTACCATTAGATCCATTATGAAAAGTATTTTCATATTTTATTGATTTTGTATTGTAGATGGTGATGTTTTATTCTATATAAACTTGGTCAAAGTGTCAAACAAACATAAGTATGGCTTCCACGAAACTGATGCACCTTATATTCTGGAACGGAGGGAGTACTTTATACTCCCTCCGTCCCATATTAAGCGTCGCTCAAATAGATGTATCTAAACATATTTCAGTGCTAGATAATCCATTTGAGCGACACTTAATATGGGACGGAGGTGGTACGTCCTAATCCCTAAATACGGAGTATACCACTAAGAAAGCAACATCACTACTATTACCTTATAATACAACTCAAGAAGAACGTCATACAAAGAATATTTAGCATGTCAACATGATTATTTAGATGCAGAAATCATACTACCAAATCAAACATATGGTGAAAATGCAGGTTCTAAGGGCATTTCTTTCTCAATCTAGAAAATGCCTTGATTTGCAAAGTAAACTCAAAAGACCGTCGCAATCCTCATACTCAATGAACTGAAGACCTGTTACTAATAAATCAGATAACAAACGTAACAAATTTAAAAACCATGCCAGTAGGTCATCATTACCTGCGACGGTCTCCTCAAACCCGAGGATAAAGGCAAACCTCGCAAGTTCCTTCCTTCGACGGTTAGCAACAAACAGGCTCTTCAAGAACTCTCCATCAAACTTGTCTTTCAGCCCAAATGCTGCAACCATCTGCAGGAACAAATGTGCCTCTACTTGCCCCAATGCACCCTTCCCCCCTTCCTTGACAACTTCCCCCGTTGCCTTTGTCTCTTCCTTAACTTCGCTCTTCCCTGCTTCTTCGGCTATCTTTTCATCAGCAGGAACCTCCACCTTTACCTCTTCTCCCTTCTTCTCCTTCAGTGCTTCCATCCCCTCTTCCTCTGGGTCCTCCTGTGTTTCATTGTCTACTTCCTCTGGGTTCTCTTCCTCCTCGTCACCTGATGCAGCCACCAGCTCCTCCAGGTCTCCCTCTTCTTCCTCCTCTTCCTCTTCTTCCTCTTCTTCCTCCACCTCCTCCTCCTCCTCCACCTCTTCCTCCTCCTCCTCTTTTGCATCTGCCTGCTCTACTTTCTTATCTGGCACCGCTGCATTATCAACATCGTCAGCTTCTGTCATCTCCACCTCCTCATTGATGGGAGACGGCGAGTCTCTCTTGATCCCAAACCGCTCAGACCAGTTCTTTGCAACCACAGACGCCCTCTCAACCAACGTATCTCCTATCTCCGGCGGCTTCCGCCCATCTGAACCAAACAACGAGCGCAGCAGCATGCCGAGCACCCAGCACTGGTCTTCACCGGCGCCTTCGCCGGCCTCCAGGAAGTCGCTGAGCACATCGAGGACGAGGCGGGGCGGGTCCACGGACGCGGCCACGGTAGGGGCGATCTCCTTACGAACGGCGGCGAGCTCCCTGCGGCGCGCGGCCATAAAGCGCCAGAGCGCGGCAGCGTCCATGCGGCGGCATATCCACCTGAGGGCGCCACGGATGTCGGCGGGCGGCGGCGCGGCGGACTCGGCCTCGGCCTCGGCCTCGGCGAGGGCGGCCGCGAGCGCGTCGGAGGCCTCGGCGAGGCGCACGGGTACGGAGGCCTCGCGTGCCTCGAGCGCCGCGAGGGATTCGGAGGTGGACGCGTCGGCGGCGGCCAGGGCCTCGTCCACGGAGGCGGAACGGGAGGCGACGTCCTGGTCGAGCGAGGCGAAGTGGGCGAGCGTGCGCGACCAGGCGTCGTGGCAGGTGGCTAGCAGTTGCTGCTGGGAGTCGAGGTGCTCGAGGAGGCGCCGGACCTCGCCGGTGGCGGTGGGGTCATCGGTGGTCGCCATGGCGGCGAGGGCTTGGAGGCGCTGGGGTTGGATTGGGAGCAGTTTCGAGATGGGTTCGTGGCCGTGTGGAGACGGCGGAGCTGGGCTTTGGGTTTGGACTTGCATCTGGACCCTAATGGGCTCAACCGTCCTGAATGTATGGACCTGTCAATAACAACTTAGCTACATAGAGATGTGAGCCTTGACGACTTACCAGGCTGCACACTTGTAATGTTAGGTTTCCCCTACGGCGCCGCCTAGGGTTTCGACGTACTCCGGCCGTAGCTGCCGGTTTTACCCCATCCCCCTGCAGATCCTTGCCAGCACTCATCCTGATCAGGTCCTTGGGCTCGTGGAGTGCATCTGGCGAGTTGGTCAAGGGGTTTGTTACGGCAAGATCGGATCGCTATGGCGGCTGGATCGAACTCTCAGGGAAGGCGCGGCAAGGAGACGACTGATGAATTGCTGGCCCGGTTGAACCTCCAAGAGGAGGAGGATGATGACTTTGTTTGGGAGGAGGAGCTGCCAGATCTTGGCGAACCGGCGAAGTGGCTAGCAATAGTAAGAGTCCACACATCAAGAACCTTTAGCCCTAATGCTTTGTACGGCGATATGCGAGCGGCATGGAACCCAGCGAAAACGGTAGTATGGAGGAAGATCAAGGACAATCTTTTCACAGCCCAATTCGGGTGCCTGGGGGATTGGAACAAGGCCATGGTCGAGGGACCTTGGCTTTTCCGGGATCAAGCTGTGATCATGGAGGAGTACGATGGATTCAAGAACCCGGACAACATCAAGCTAGACAGATTGGCAGTGTGGGCGCAGATTCATAGGCTACCTGACAACTTCTTAATTGAACCTGCAGTAAGGGGGATGGCATCTCGCATTGGTGAGGTAGAGGAAGTTCAACTCAAGCTGCCGGCAGGTTTCTTTGGAGAGTTTGTTAGGGTGAAAGTGAGGATAGACATCAATGCAAAGATAAAGAGATTTGTGACGGGTAAGAAGGGCGATGAAAGAGTTCGTTATCAAGTGAAGTATGAGAAACTGCCCATCTTCTGTTTTAATTGTGGTGAATGTGGCCATTGGCACGAGGAGTGTGGAGATGGAGTTCATGACGAAACAAAGTTTGAATGGGGAGATTTTGTTTTGGCGGATAATGTGCGGTTCAGGCAATCGGGAAGGAGTGGCTTTGCTCATCAGAGGGGTCGTGGAGATCCCAGGACCTCCGGAGGAAGAGGAAGGGGGAGAGAGCAGTTCAACCCTATGCAGAGCTGGCGTTTCAACGCCCAACAGCATGAACCTTGCAATGAGGTACAGCAAGTTGCATCACCTGAACTGTCAGTGGCTGTTGATCCACATGGAATGATGGAGCCGCCTGCCATGGTTTCAGAGGCGGCGGTGGCAAGTAATAAGAGACAGTCTTTGGAAAATCAACACGGAGGAGTGGCTCAGGTCCTCGATGGGAAAATTAATATGGCTGAACCAGGAAGATCTTCAGCTCTGGTGTTATCTGGGAAGCCTGCTGGGGTTCCCCCACTGCCCCCTGTCTATGTCTCTCCCAGGAAAGAAGTCAAACGAACCAAGAAGAATGAACTGTTATCGGCGGCCTCCCCGGCGGAGGACCGCCGGGAGCAATGAGTCTGTTATGCTGGAATTGTCGTGGTGCGGGCAAAGCTGCGACAATTCGGGAGCTTCGTGATCTAACGAAGCAATTTGCCCCGGCCGTGCTATGCATAGTGGAAACACAAATATCAAGGGCACGTGTCGAGAGTTTGGCTGATACTTTAGGTTTTTCTCATTCATATGCTGTTAGTAGTTCGGGCCGTAGTGGCGGCCTTGGTATGTTTTGGAACGATGAAATAAAGCTTGAAGTGTTTGGGTACTCTGAGTATCATATTGATGCTAAGGTTTCATCCCCTAACTGGGAGGACTGGAGACTTACATGTGTCTATGGAGAAGCCCAAGTGGGAGAGAGATATCGAACCTGGGATACTTTAAAGTCCCTGGTAATAGCTAGCAGTTTGCCTTGGCTATGCATAGGCGACTTTAATGAAGTATTACACCATCATGAACATATTGGTGCCAGCCAGAGGAGAAGCACTCAAATAGAGGGGTTCAGAGATGCTCTGGATGTGTGTGCTTTAGCTGATATAGGGTTCCAGGGGAGACCGTGGACCTTTGAAAAGAAAACAGCTGGGGGGACTTATTGCCGAGTGCGTCTTGATCGGGCAGTAGCGAGTGCGGAGTGGTTGGCCCTGTTCCCCCACGCAAAACTTTTCCATGAGACGGGCGCAACTTCTGACCACTGCCCCATCCGCCTCCAAATGGTACCTGGAGAATGTTTAGCTACAGGTAAGAAACCATTCAAGTATGAGCTATACTGGGAACGCCATACAGAGTTCAAAGACTCTCTCATACGAATGTGGACAGCAGAGGCGGGAGCCCAGTCGGTGTATGAGCTGAACAAGAAGCTGGTGAGTTTGTCTACTTCGCTTACTCAGTGGAGTGGAGCCACGATAGGCAAGGTTTCGAAGCAAATCAAAATTATGAAAAGGGAGCTGGAAAAATTGCAGAATGACCCCCAGAGAACTACTCCTTCACATGCAGAGTTAAAGACTATAGAGAGGCTAGTTGAGCTTTATCACATGGAAGAAATCTTAATGAGGCAACGCTCGCGAGTTGACTGGCTGACGGATGGGGATAGAAATACTAAGTATTTCCAACGTCGTGCGAGTATGAGGCGGAGGAAAAATATGATTACAGCGCTTCAAAGGGAGGATGGCTCTATAACCCAAGATAAGAACGAGATGGCCGCAATGACGAACAATTTTTACCAGAACCTCTTCACTTCTGAAGGCACGTCGGGAATGCAGGACGTCCTCGATTCTGTTCCAATGAAGGTAACCACTGGTATGAACGCTATGTTAACTTCGCCTTTCAAGGAGGAGGAGATAAAGAGAGCCTTATTCCAGATGTTCCCAACGAAGGCTCCTGGGCCGGATGGTTATCCTGCCCACTTTTTCCAGAGGCATTGGGAGATATGCGGCAACGAAGTGACTAAAGCTGTCCTGCGTATATTAAGGGGAGAAGAGAGTCCAGAGATGATCAACGAAACTGTTCTAGTCCTCATTCCTAAGGTAAAGGACCCCACCATGCTCAGTCAATTCAGACCTATAAGTCTCTGTAACGTTTTGTACAAAATTGCCTCGAAGGTTCTGTCAAACAGGCTGAAACAGATCTTACCTGAGATTATATCCGAGGAGCAGTCGGCCTTTGTTCCAGGGAGGCTTATAACTGACAATATCATTACCGCTTATGAGTGCCTGCATTTCATGAAGAGAAACAAAGCTAAACGCAATCGTTTTTGTGCTGTAAAAATGGATATGATGAAGGCATATGATAGAGTTGAATGGGAATATCTGGAGGCGATAATGTTGAAGCTAGGTTTTGCCCCAACATGGGTTTCTTTGATCATGAGAATGGTGAACTCAGTAACTTTCTCAGTGCTCTTTAATGGTGGTAAGTTGGAAAGTTTTAAGCCGACTAGGGGAATCCGTCAGGGTGATCCCATTTCTCCATACCTATTTTTGCTTGCAGCGGAGGGCCTCTCGTGCCTCTTAAAAACAACAAATGAATCATCGCACCTCAGTGGTATACAAGTGTCCTCATCGGCTCCGCCGGTCAGCCACCTGTTATTTGCGGATGATAGCCTGCTGTTCGTCAAAGCTAGTGTTGATGGAGCAAATGAGCTAACCAATCTGATGGAGGTTTACTGTAATGCATCTGGGCAGAGAATCAATCTTGCGAAGTCTACAGTATATTTCAGTAAGGGAAGCCCGAACGATCTAAAAACAGAGGTAAAACAGGCTCTGAATATCACTAATGAAACTCTATCTGACAGATATCTTGGTATGCCTACTGATGTTGGGAACAGCAAGAATGGAGCTTTTAAATTTTTGAAGGATCGGGTTTGGAGCAAAGTACAAGGATGGATGGAAAAGATACTATCGGCTGGAGGGAAGGAAGTTCTCATAAAATCAGTGGCCCAGGCTGTACCAGTGTTCTCCATGTCTTGCTTTAGACTCCCGCGGGGGCTCTGTGAACACATAAACTCACTCATCCGGAAGTTTTGGTGGGGAAGTAAGGAGGGCAAGAGAAAGGCTAGCTGGGTCTCTTGGAGCGTGATGACTAGACCCAAGCAATGCGGGGGTTTAGGGTTTCGAGATATCGAGCTTTTTAATCTTGCACTTTTGGCAAGACAAGCTTGGAGGTTGATGATGGAACCAAACTCCTTAAGTGCACGTATCCTCAAAGCAAAGTATTTCCCGACGAGTGATTTCCTTCAAGCTGAGTTGGGGTCGGCCCCCTCACAAGTGTGGAGATCCATATTGGATGGGCGTGAAACACTGATCCAAGGACTAGTGCGGAGGATAGGAGATGGGCAGAGCACCAATATTTGGCAGCAGAATTGGATCCCGAGGCCGCATAATATGCGCCCAATCATGAGCAAAGTGCAAAACCCCCCACAGCTTGTCAGTGATCTGATACTGCCAGGGGCGGAATGGGACAGAGAAGCTATAGAGGAAATCTTCCTGACGACCGATGCACTAGCCATACAAGCGATTCCTATATGTACAATCCACATGGAAGACTTCTGGTCATGGGTGCATGAGAAAAACGGGCTGTTCTCAGTCCGATCGGCTTACCGAATGCTGGTGGCTACTAAGTTACGACGAGAAGCATGGCTGGAGGGCAGGTCAGACTCATCCAACGAGGAGGGCGAGCAGAAATCCTGGTCGAAGCTGTGGAAGATAGATGTTCCTTCAAAAATCAAAATCTTCCTGTGGAGAGTAGCCCAACATTCAATTCCAACAGCAGACCTCCTTCATCATAGACACATGTCTACGGTTTCATCTTGCGGCCTCTGTGGGGCGGAAGATTCCTGGCAGCATTCTCTTCTGCACTGTACGGTTGCGAGATGTGTATGGGCTCTCCAAGATCCTGAATTGGTGAACACTGTCAATAACATCAGGCAACCGGATGCTAAGAGGTGGGTCTTTGAACTCATGGAAGTTCTCCCGGCGAGGGAATTCAATCAGGTGTTGATCAGTCTATGGGCCATTTGGCACTCTCGGCGGAAAGCTCTTCATGAAAGTATTTTTCAGCCTCCATACGCAACTCATAGCTTCATCATGAAATACTTGCACGAGCTTGACGAATGCAGACCGAAGAAACCTACAGTGATGATCGCTCCAGTAGGGACACGGGTAAAACGGAAGTGGATTGCGCCGTCGAGCGGGATGGCAAAAATCAGAGTTGATGGAGCTGTAGCCAGATCACTGAATGAGGGGTCTTTCAGCGCTGTTTGCAGGAATTCAGAAGGTATCTACTTGGGATCGTCGGCAATAAGATGTCATGGAGTGACAGATCCAGCCACCCTCGAAGCTCTTGC
>LR738711.1:139942278-139954033 GCA_902687465.1 Secale cereale | reverse complement strand
AAAAACCAGGCTGCACACTTTCCTAAAGTTTGGCAGCATTCAGCTCTTCGCTCTGCTAGGGTTTACCTTCCTCACGACTGCGCCGAGTGTCGGATGTCGAGATTTCCACTCACGTCCTCTTCTCCTCATCGCTTTTTGGTCTATACTAAGAGCATCTAGCAGACCCATACATCGCCGTCCCGCAAAACTCATTTACAGTTCGTGAAAAGACGATTTTGCGGGTCAGCGTAGGAGCCGGCCAAGCAGACCCCGCATAGCAAAAATGTAAAAAAGGAATATTCATGAATATTCATTTTTACAGTTCCGTTATACGGGGTTTGCTCGGCAGGCGCCCGCGCAGGCCCGCAAAATATTTATTTGAATGTGACACATATGCTACATTCAGAATCATAATACAATATAAGATAAAATGTCAATATTACAATACAAACGAACACCCAAATTACAATAATTATTAAAATCATCGAAGCAAACTAAACAATTCAATACAAAACTTGTCCCCGGTACAAATCACACATGAATTAAATGAAATTAATGCAAAAATGCAATGTGTACGATGCCCAGCCTTTTGCCAATGGTGCTCAATGAGATCCTCTTGAAGCTGAAAGTGGGTGTCTGCATTTTCAATCTCCTAATATGTCTGAAGAAATGCTCTAATGTGGTTAGGGTCTCTAGCTGGTTTGACACGGCTACCCACATTGTCGTAGAAGAACTCCAAGTTCATGCCTCTCTCATCTTCGAGAATCATATTGTGAAGAATAACACAACATGTCATGATGTTTTTCAAGGATCGCTTGTCCCAAAAACGAGCAGGAACAATGGCAAACCTAGATTGCAAAACCTCGAATGCTATTTCAATATCTTTTCAGGCTGCCTCTTGTACCCTTGCATAGTCAGCCGGAATGCATTATGCAATTACTCACATAATTGCCGAGATTTTTTTATCTGCACTAAATCCCTTCAATCCCACGGCATTTCTTCTTTGAGTAAAATATCGACAATTGGCCTCGCAAGCTTGCACTATTTTTACAAAGAGGGATCGGCGCATTCGGTACCTTCTCCAGAAGAGGTGCGGCGGATATGTTGGATTGCCCGCGAAGTAGTCTTGCATCAACATCTCGTTCCCGGGATGGCGATTTCGAGGAATGCAAAGACGGCCGAAGGTCGATCCTCACTGCCTCTTTCGGTTCTCATCTTCGTGCTCCTTCACGGCGATGGACATCACCAACTGCCGATGGTTCAAGCAGCATCTCAACATCCGAGTCGTCCAAATCAGATGAATCCTCGAGCAAAAACTTCTTGCAAGGGCTCAATTCCATCCAAATCCACAAATACAAACGCCGCATAAACCAACTATACAAAGCGCAACCCAAAGCACAAGCACAACCACTCACCGGCGGCTCGGAGTGGTGCCTCTGCGATGGTGGATTCCGGGGCGATGACGGCGACTAGGGGCGGCTCGGCTCAGCGGATCCGGGGAGCCGGTGAAGTGGCGAGTTGGAACGGGCTGAGAGGCGCCCTCACGACGTGATTCCATCCGCAGATTTGGCCAAAATCGCTGGCGAAGGATGGGCGGAACCACTGGCGGGCGGCTACGAAGGGGGTGGGGAACGAGTGCGGGCTGAAATGTCGCTCCCGCCAACCGCTTCTCTGGGATACGGGGCACCGTCGGGTCGAGCGGGAAACCTGCATTTTCGCGGGTTCGAGATGGGATTTTACCACGCCCCTCAAAAAAATACGGGCCCGACGCGTTTGCGGGGTCTGATCAGGCTGCATTTTTCGTGCGGACTCGTATTTTGGCGGTTATTTTGCGGGTCGGGGCATTTATACGGGGTCTGTGAGAGATGCTCTAAGGGGTCATCCTGGATCACCGCCCGGGCTTGGCCATCGTGCGTTGGTGGCGAGGAAGTGGGGAGCTACGCCCGATGGATTCGATCTAGCGGGAAAGTGGATCAAGATGGTAGAAGGAGCGTAGAGCTCGAGCGTAGTAGCATGCGATGTTAAGCGGATGATGAAGGCAATTGGTCCAAACTAAGAAGATATGGACGATCTTGTCGCCGAGGCGAATGAACTACCAGTAGAAGCGACCTGGTGTATGGCAATTGCAAGGGTATATATGGATAACCCGTATAGTCAATACTGGTTTTACATAAACATGTGTGTCGCATGGGATCTCGCAAAGGAGGTCAACATCTGTCCCCTCAATGGCAATACCTATACCCTATAATTCATAGGTCTGGGTGATCAGGAAAGAGTCATGCAAGAAGGTCCATGGACTTTTGGACGAAACACGATGGTTATTGCTTCCTATGATGGTTTCACAAAGCCATGAACCATCGCTTTGGATACCATAGAGGTATGGGCTCAAATCCATTATCTCCCAAACGGGTATGTGCCACCACTTTAGTCATTGGCTGGAAATATTTAAGAGTTTATTTACGTAGGACCAAAAATCTTAGGATTTTGAAGGGAAAAATTCCAAAGTTAGGATTACGACCAATACCAACCCCTGAAGAATGTTGCATCTCTAGTAAACAAGAAGAAGAGGGAGATATTCATTGTCAAATATGAAAGGCTCCCTGATTGGTGTGATGTTTGTGGGAATATCGGCCATGAGTTCAAGGAGTGCAGAGATAGAGTGCACCCTCCATCAAAGCTGCTCTTTGAGGATCGTAGGGCTTCAAGGTTTATAGAGATCGATCGCGGCCCTAGGGAAGGAAGATGACTAGGATGAGGAAGGGGCAGAGGCTGATCATGGAGTGGCATGGGTCGAGGTGCAGCAAACACTATGTCGAGCAATGAGCATGAGCAGAACAACTATGACCAGTGCATAGAGGATGCGGATCCGGATGCAACATTGGAAGATGGTGACCCTACAAGGAAGTGGGACACTGTACAGATAGCAGGTCAACCTCAAAAGCATGTAGGGAAAACCCTAGCGATTCATAGCAGTGCAGAAGGTAGTTCACTTGCTTTGCTAGCGCCGATGATTCCTCAGAGCCCATCATCCAAGCAAGTCCCCAAAAGACCCAAGACGTTGAGTGGTGCAGACAAGAGGATAATTAAGAGTAATGTGGCTGTAATGCCCAGGATGGGACTATACCTCCTACGTGTCGAGGCACGACTTAAAGGTATAAGCCCATCCTAGAATGATCTCAAGTTTGGTATCTTTGCACAACTCATGTAAAAGAGGGATTAAAATGCAAAAGGAGATAGTTGGCTTACACTCGCCACTTCACACAATACATTACATAAGCAATCATCATTCAGAACATCACAACCCGACTACGGGTGAAGATCCAAAAGGAAGATACCAAACAACATAAAGCCACAGGTCAGGATCGAATCCTAGTAGAAACCACTACTGAACATCGAAACGTCACAAGCAAACGGCCACACTCTTCATCGAGCTCCTGGTGAAGAACTGATCCAACTTCTGCATCAAACTCGGCTGAACCTGCATCTGGTGTGGTGAAGTAACTGTGAGCCACAGAGGACTCAGCAATCCCGTTCCCGGGTAACAAGACTATTTAAGCCTTGGGTGAGGACAAGGCTGAAGAAAGAACGAGAGGTGAAGGAACAACAAGAGTCTGCAGCAGCAACTAGCACTAACTTACGTAATAGAGAGCGAGAAGAGAAGTGCATCGGTCGAAAGATGATCACGAAGTGATCCTAACTAAAGCCGGACAAACATAACCCCACCGTGTTCAACTCCCGAATCCCTATTCGGAAATTGACAGTCACGGTACACACGCTGGTAGTGTATTGAAACATTGTGTCAAGTTATCTACAACCGGAATTAACAAGCTCCCATCTGCCACATAACCGCGGGCACGGCTTTCGAAAGTTCAAACCCTGCAGGGGTGTTCCAACTTGGCCCATCACAAGCCCACGATCCGCGGAGTCGCAACTCCATAGGTGGGAAGACCCGAGTATTCTCGGAATCCCGTGCTCGAGTTAAACCGAACTAAGGTAAGGCTAATCCAGCAAATCCTCCCGGCGTGTCGTCACCCTGATAGTAGCCGCGCGTATCTAGGTCTCAGGACACGACCGGATGAGACATCCTACGGGTTTTTACCAGCCCTCGAGTTTCCTTGAGGTGGCCCCGCAGTCCGCTCGTTTCGGACCAACACTCATGAGGAGCACTGGTCCGGGGGGTTGAATTAAGAATAAAAGGGATAGCTAGTCCACATGCAAGTTTTTATTAGTTTGTTATTAGGCAAATAGTACCAAAGGTTGGGACTTGCTGGAAAAGACTTAGCACTTAGCGGTTTATCAAGGGGGTCCCATACACCCCAACCGTGTTAGGAACGCATAATCAAGGAACATAACACCGGTTTATACGGTTCCTAACGGCAAGAGTGGAACAAATCACCAAGCAAAAGGCTTAGCCTTCCACCCTGCCAGTATATAGATGATTTCATTTAAGCATTTATATAGTGTGATATAACCCAACCAAACTTCAACATGAAGCAAGCATCTTCAATCTTCACCTGCAACTAACAAAGCTATAAGAGGGGCTGAGCGAAGCGTACTTAGCCAAGCAACGGTTTGCGTAGGTAGGTTGGTTAAACATGGCAATTGGTTACAAGTAGGAGGCTGACAAGAAGACATGGGCATCGAGGCAAAACTATAGATCGAGACTACTAGCAATAGGCAAAGATAGTAATGGTATCCGGGTTCGGTCATCTTGCCTGGGATTCCACAAGGGAGAAGAACGGATCCAAGAAGAAGACGGAGCAACAGTCGAGCGAATCCTCACAACTCCGGAACGAAACCGAAGCTAACAAGAGAAGCAACCGGAAACAAAACAAACAACTCGGTAAACACACAAGCATAAGCATGGCATACGATGCACATCCAAGTATGATGCATGTCCGGTTTAAATATGCATGGCATGGCAAAGTGCACAAACAACACTACAAGTTAAGTGGAGCTCAATATGCAACGAGTTGCATATTGACGAAACACCACATTAATTATTTAGTTGACTCTCGTTATTTACAAGACAAGATTAAATGTTGGTTGACATGGCAAGAGGTGAAGCATAAAGAAACTACACTAACTAGGCAATTTAAATGAGGCCGAAGAATAACAACAACATATCCGGAAAATCCCCATAAGCATGTTTAATAATTATAAGCAAACAGCAATTAAGCATTTAGTGTTGTTAACATGATGCGGATGACATGATCAAGTTTATGCAAGTTTTATTAAAAGGTTGACTTAAGAGGATATGAAGCATTGTCACCATGGTGAATAGAAAGGGTGCCACGGCAACGATTCCGAAAATGATGCCACGGCAACATATCGGTTCCGGTAACTCGTTGAGAGACCGGTGCAAAAGATGAAGGGCGGTGTGAACGAGTCAAACGAGATGAAAGGTGGGGCGATCCCGTTACCGGGTTCCCACGAGTCGGTGACGAGGCAACCGAGGAACATGACAAAAGGTGAAACGGGCACGAAGCACACAAGGGAGACATTTTATACAACACAACACGCATCTCACGGGTCACGTCTCGGGTTATACCTTCAAAGCGTGCGTTTCGGGGCGGTTCGCGATCGTCGAGGAACGTAGTGGAAGAAGTTGTACATGGCCGTAGAGGGAAGTAGTTGTACTCGGGTGGCGGTAGATGTACTCGTTCCGTTGGCTCCGGCGTCGGTAGTGGTACTCGCGGTCATCGATCGACGGTAGTTGTACATGATCCGTAGAGGTACTTGTCATCGTCTCGTTCGGTCGTCGTGGTACTTGACAAAAGGTTGTGGTCTCGATATCGTAGTTGTACACGTGGTCGTCGTGGGAAGTAGTGGAACTTAGTCGTTTTCCGGGCGTCGGTAGTCGTACACGGGGCGTTTGTAGATGTTCACGGAGCTCGTTCGTAGACGTACTCATTTCCGTAGATGTACACAAAACCGTAGAGGAACTTGTTTCGAAGAGGTACTTGGTCGGTTCGCCGGGTACTCGTTAGGTCATCTGTCAAGTCAACAGAACAAGCACACACAAAACACAAACAAAACTACAGCAACAAAGTTCAACACGGCAGCACGACGGGGCGACGAGGCCGCCGGAGGCGGCAGCAACAGCAAGGAGGTCGCCGGCGCTGAAGTGCTGGAGGGGCCACGCGCGGACGGGCCTTGCCTGGAAGGTGGCGCAGGAGGGAGGACGAGGCCACAGCTTCTGCGGAGGAGAGGCGCGGGATGGAGGCAGTAGGGCGGCGACTGCATCCGCGGCTGCCGACGAGCTCGGGGCTGCGCGAGGAGACAGGGAGGACGAGGGCCTGGAGATGACGATAGCTGGCCTCGGAGAGGAGGGCCTGGCCGGCGGGGCCGTTGCCCGCGCGGAGGAGGCCGCAGGCCTCTGGTTGCTGGCGAGGACGGCTGGAGGCGCGGCGCTCACAGGAGATGGCGGCCGCCGCTGTGACGGGGAGGTCGTCGAGGCACGGCGGCCGCAGGAGATCGACGGGGAAGGAGCGAACGAAGGCTGGGGTGAGGAAACGGACGAGGGGCTGAGGGCGAGGGGAGCGTGGGACTTGTGCGAGCGAGGCAGAGCGGGGTGAGCGAGAGAGGGGAGAGGAAACTGGCGGCGGTCGAGGGGGGACGAGAGGGACTCGCTGCGGGCTAGGTAGCGCTAGGGTTCGGTGCGGGACAACTGGGCCGAAAGAATGGGCCTGAAGGCCGGCTGGGGGGGGGGGGCTGAGGCCCAGAGGGAGGAGGAGAAGAAAGGCTGCTGGCCTGGGCCTCTTATTTTAACTGATTTGGCAGAAAACAAAGAGAGAAGAAAAAGAAAGAAGAGGGAGGTTAGGGAAAAAAATAGCACACGAGGTCAAAATCCCCGGGCTCACGAAATGTCAGGATTAAAATAAAATAGAAGGAGGGTTTTTGGAGGAACCTCGAGCAACGAGAAAAGAATTATAGCAAGGTTTTTGGAGGTGAAACTTGAAGTGAAAAAACATGGGGAATTATGCAAGTGTGTTGCAGGTAATTCCAAACGAATGGAATATTATTATATAGCTCCCTAAAATAATGAGAGACTTTTATATGTTATAAAGAGAAGACATCTTCCCTCGATTTAAATGGACCGAAGGTCCACACGATTTATTTGGTTGAGATGCAAAGATTAAAATGACAAGATGGCATGATGACATGATGCAATGCAAAAATAAAAACACAAGCACAAAAGAAACACACGGGCAACCCGGAACATCTGGAATCTTCGGGAAGCTTCTGGAATCTTCTGGGACGTCGGTCTCGGGCGTCACAACTCTCCCACACTAACAGAGGATCTCGACCCGAGATCCTAGAGATATCACCGGGTAGAAACGGAAGAGGAAGAGGTAAAACAAAGTTGCTTCTTAGACGAACGAGTGAAACCAAGAACCTTGAGAGGTTAAACAAGTTGAAAGAAGAAAGCAACGGAGATGAACGAAGTTAGGAGCACTCCGGTAAGCAGGAGGAACAAGGAACATAACAAGAACCTTGCAGGTTGAAAGACATGAAACAAGAGCTCACAGACGGAAAGAATAAGAAACCGCAATGGTATGGCCAAGGAATAAGAATGACAGAATTTGGGCAGCACTTCGTCTGAAAATGGAAGGAAATGAACAAGAACTAGCCAAGTTGGGAAGGTACTTGATGAAAACAACAACATATTGCCTCTGAAACAATTAAAAGAATGGCACAAGGTTAAGAAAGATTCAGACAGCACTCCGGTTGAAAAGAGAGTTAAAACTTGATAAGATGAGAGAACTAGAATGAAGAATACAACACTCCGGTTAAAATGATAAGCAAGGGAAAACATGATCTTGATAAAAACGAGATGATGGTTTGAAGAGAGCAACATCAGAATGCCTCCGAAATGAAAGAATGGAAGCTAGATCGTTTGAAAGAAAAGATCGAAGAAGAAGATGACAACTTCTCCCACGAATGAATTAGAAAAAATCCTCCTTACGGAGAAGGGTTGAATAGAGTTGTTGGAATTTCAACAACGAGAAGAATAAGCTCGATGTGGGCTTATGGAAAACATCTCAAAATTATGAGGTGACAACCAGCCACTAACGAAAATATTTGATTGGATTGAGATCAACAAGGAGACGATAAACTTATTTCACCGGAATGATAACTGAAGAACTTGGGTCATTTATAAGCACCATAATAGCAACAATTCTCAAGGAAAGCTTTTAGGTGAATTATAACCCAAGATTACTCCAATGAATAAGTTGAAGGGTTGAAAAGATCTCCTGAACAAGGAAAAAAAATGATGGGTTTAAATATCTCATTCTTGACAACTTGTGAATCATGAAACATGAAGGAATTGTCAAGAATGACATAACACCATTTGAAAAGATAAGGTAGAAAGAATTGCAAATGGAAAGCATGATGAAGAATGCTTGAGCTCCAACAAGAATGTTGATGAAGACTTCAAGGATGAATTAAAATATGATGAACCACCACGAAGAACTCCGGTAATGAAAGCATGAGAAGTTAAAGATGAAAAGAATAAGATTCAAGGCCTGCGATGAATTAGATGAAGGTTTGAAATGATAATTGAAATAACTTGAAGCTCCGGAAAACAAGATGAAAAACTTAGAACCGAGAATATGATATGATGAACAAGCACCAAACAAAAGAATTAAATGACCTTGAAGGAATAAGAATAAGAATTATGTTATGCATCTCCTTCACCAATTTAAATTGATGACAACCAAAGGATTTGGCATACTACTTATTCTCGTTGAAAAGAATTAAAGAGGGATCTAGCACAAGCTTGGATAAATCTTCAACAAAGCCCCGGTAGGATTGTGAAAAGAACAATTGAATTGAAACGATAACAACGGAAAGGTAAACTTGAAAGAACCACCGTAAAAATATGGAGACGAACGAAGAGACATCAATGAAGAATATTTGGAGGACGAAGTTGAAAACTGAGAACGAAGAGATATTCTGAAAAGGTGGCCTTCGGAGGAACACAAAGAAAAGAATTCAAGAATTGCTCCGGACGAGTATAAAAATAATTCCTCACAAACGCAACACTTATGAGGATGGTATGAAGCTAGAACGATGAATCTTCAAGAGAACGGGCCAAGATTTAAGAGAAACACTTCTCCGGTCTCCAAATGTTGAGAATGAAGACGAGAAATGCCATGAAGAATTGTTGAGCACTCCGGAATGAAGAATTAGAAGGTTGAACCAATGATGAAAAGAATTGAAAGCGATCTTGGAGGAGGCATGTGACTGATGGGAATCATTCTTACGTCACACTTGAAAAGAATTTGAGAATAACTCCGGAATAATAGAAGAGTCAGGTAAGATCCTGGGAAAAGACCTGTGGGTTATGGGCCCACTCAAAAGAAATCACCGTTGTAAAAGATTGCTTAAGAGATATTGCACCGATTGAATTAAAAGGCTTGAATAAGATGATAATCCCAAAATAGCTTGAACGGATTAAGAATGGAATTATGAATCTTCTGAGATACCTTCAGCTCTCCGGATATGAATAGCAAGAGGAGAATGATTAATTGGTGCACCGGAATAAGAAAGCATTGTGAAATGAGGAAAAGGATAAGATGAACACCAAAATCTTGAATTACATCCACCGGCAGAATATTATAATTAAGAATGATGAACTTGAAGCTTTTGAGCGTCTTTACGATAAATCACCGGATAAGAACATTGAAGGAAAAGAATGAAGAAACCTCACATGAATAAAATGGATACTTCATCTGAGAATTGCTGACTCCATAAAGAAAAGGGGTGGGAGGGTGGGGAAACAAAGACGACTTGGAATGAACAAAATGGACACCGGTTGACAAAGAATTAACATGAAGATCTTGATGGTTAAGAAGGAATAGCACTCTCATAGAAATATGAGAACACCGATTAAGAAAGGTATGGAATCAACATTTGACATCGAAGCAACTCGAATACCAGAATCAAAACAAAAACAAAGGGTAGATATGCAACATGATCTTCACAATATCATTCGAACAGAGGATTGAACGAATGAATTCCGCAGGTACATCAACTTGTCGAGAAGCCACTTGGAGAACAAAAGTAAATAAAAGGAACAAGGATCAGATAGAACAAATACAAGATAGAAGTTTCGTTCGACATCTTCGTGCTGAAAGCTCATGGAACGTGTTACAAAAAGGTTTTGCAATCCCCGGATCAGCATAGCCAAGGACCCTTTAAGATGCAACTCCCGATCAGAACAAGTCCATAAAACCACTTCACTCAATGTAGAACCCCAAACTTCATATCGAGCATCCGTTGGAAGAATGCCTAGAACTACTAGATGAACCCACCTATAGATTTCCGAAAGTTTCCAGTTATGCAATCAGGTGTTGGGGATACACGGGAAGCACCGCGCAATCAACTCTAAACCTACATCCAGGTGTATCCATCCTTCAACACATAACCAGTCTTTCTCGGAAACTGTGTACCTCGGACCTTCGAAAAGCATCCACTATAACAAGCTATGGCAATACTCTCGAACTACCTCCCCAGTACTGGGTGATGTCGGGGTTATCTTGCCACTGGCCGTATAGGAGAGATTTTCGATGTCGGCCGTCTTAAGTATTTAGTACTGCCGCGATATGCTTGTGTCAATGATACCCCGAAGCTCAACTCCTCGGGAACAGGAGGCATCGAGAACAATATCCTTGTCACAAGAACATCGAAACAATCCCAGAATACTCGCGGGATCCTAAAAAAAATTTGGTGCAATTTTTGAAAATAGAAGAGAAAAAGAGTAATCGTCAGGAGTCCTCACCAGAGAGAAAGGGGATGAGAAGCAAAGAAATCCTACTCTCCGATATATATATAGGACTCAAAATGTTTTCAGTGTGTGCCTAGACTCAACCGTCAACGATTCGATCAATCAGTGGGGCTTCTAGGTCGGAGAAGGCTCTGAATACCAACTTGTAATGCCCATGATGGGACTATACCTCCTACGTGTCGAGGCACGACTTAAAGGTATAAGCCCATCCTAGAATGATCTCAAGTTTGGTATCTTTGCACAACTCATGTAAAAGAGGGATTAAAATGCAAAAGGAGATAGTTGGCTTACACTCGCCACTTCACACAATACATTACATAAGCAATCATCATTCAGAACATCACAACCCGACTACGGGTGAAGATCCAAAAGGAAGATACCAAACAACATAAAGCCACAGGTCAGGATCGAATCCTAGTAGAAACCACTACTGAACATCGAAACGTCACAAGCAAACGGCCACACTCTTCATCGAGCTCCTGGTGAAGAACTGATCCAACTTCTGCATCAAACTCGGCTGAACCTGCATCTGGTGTGGTGAAGTAACTGTGAGCCACAGAGGACTCAGCAATCCCGTTCCCGGGTAACAAGACTATTTAAGCCTTGGGTGAGGACAAGGCTGAAGAAAGAACGAGAGGTGAAGGAACAACAAGAGTCTGCAGCAGCAACTAGCACTAACTTACGTAATAGAGAGCGAGAAGAGAAGTGCATCGGTCGAAAGATGATCACGAAGTGATCCTAACTAAAGCCGGACAAACATAACCCCACCGTGTTCAACTCCCGAATCCCTATTCGGAAATTGACAGTCACGGTACACACGCTGGTAGTGTATTGAAACATTGTGTCAAGTTATCTACAACCGGAATTAACAAGCTCCCATCTGCCACATAACCGCGGGCACGGCTTTCGAAAGTTCAAACCCTGCAGGGGTGTTCCAACTTGGCCCATCACAAGCCCACGATCCGCGGAGTCGCAACTCCA
>LR738711.1:139899969-139942268 GCA_902687465.1 Secale cereale | reverse complement strand
AAGACATGGGCATCGAGGCAAAACTATAGATCGAGACTACTAGCAATAGGCAAAGATAGTAATGGTATCCGGGTTCGGTCATCTTGCCTGGGATTCCACAAGGGAGAAGAACGGATCCAAGAAGAAGACGGAGCAACAGTCGAGCGAATCCTCACAACTCCGGAACGAAACCGAAGCTAACAAGAGAAGCAACCGGAAACAAAACAAACAACTCGGTAAACACACAAGCATAAGCATGGCATACGATGCACATCCAAGTATGATGCATGTCCGGTTTAAATATGCATGGCATGGCAAAGTGCACAAACAACACTACAAGTTAAGTGGAGCTCAATATGCAACGAGTTGCATATTGACGAAACACCACATTAATTATTTAGTTGACTCTCGTTATTTACAAGACAAGATTAAATGTTGGTTGACATGGCAAGAGGTGAAGCATAAAGAAACTACACTAACTAGGCAATTTAAATGAGGCCGGAGAATAACAACAACATATCCGGAAAATCCCCATAAGCATGTTTAATAATTATAAGCAAACAACAATTAAGCATTTAGTGTTGTTAACATGATGCGGATGACATGATCAAGTTTATGCAAGTTTTATTAAAAGGTTGACTTAAGAGGATATGAAGCATTGTCACCATGGTGAATAGAAAGGGTGCCACGGCAACGATTCCGAAAATGATGCCACGGCAACATATCGGTTCCGGTAACTCGTTGAGAGACCGGTGCAAAAGATGAAGGGCGGTGTGAACGAGTCAAACGAGATGAAAGGTGGGGCGATCCCGTTACCGGGTTCCCACGAGTCGGTGACGAGGCAACCGAGGAACATGACAAAAGGTGAAACGGGCACGAAGCACACAAGGGAGACATTTCATACAACACAACACGCATCTCACGGGTCACGTCTCGGGTTATACCTTCGAAGCGTGTGTTTCGGGGCGGTTCGCGATCGTCGAGGAACGTAGTGGAAGAAGTTGTACATGGCCGTAGAGGGAAGTAGTTGTACTCGGGCGGCGGTAGATGTACTCGTTCCGTTGGCTCCGGCGTCGGTAGTGGTACTCGCGGTCATCGATCGACGGTAGTTGTACATGATCCGTAGAGGTACTTGTCATCGTCTCGTTCGGTCGTCGTGGTACTTGACAAAAGGTTGTGGTCTCGATATCGTAGTTGTACACGTGGTCGTCGTGGGAAGTAGTGGAACTTGGTCGTTTTCCGGGCGTCGGTAGTCGTACACGGGGCGTTTGTAGATGTTCACGGAGCTCGTTCGTAGACGTACTCATTTCCGTAGATGTACACAAAACCGTAGAGGAACTTGTTTCGAAGAGGTACTTGGTCGGTTCGCCGGGTACTCGTTAGGTCATCTGTCAAGTCAACAGAACAAGCACACACAAAACACAAACAAAACTACAGCAACAAAGTTCAACACGGCAGCACGACGGGGCGACGAGGCCACCGGAGGCGGCAGCAACAGCAAGGAGGTCGCCGGCGCTGAAGTGCTGGAGGGGCCACGCGCGGACGGGCCTTGGCTGGAAGGTGGCGCAGGAGGGAGGACGAGGCCACAGCTTCTGCGGAGGAGAGGCGCGGGATGGAGGCAGCAGGGCGGCGACTGCATCCGCGGCTGCCGACGAGCTCGGGGCTGCGCGAGGAGACAGGGAGGACGAGGGCCTGGAGATGACGATAGCTGGCCTCGGAGACGAGGGCCTGGCCGGCGGGGCCGTTGCCCGCGCGGAGGAGGCCGCGGGCCTCTGGTTGCTGGCGAGGACGGCTGGAGGCGCGGCGCTCACAGGAGATGGCGGCCGCCGCTGTGACGGGGAGGTCGTCGAGGCACGGCGGCCGCAGGAGATCGACGGGGAAGGAGCGAACGAAGGCTGGGGTCGGGAAACGGACGAGGGGCTGAGGGCGAGGGGAGCGTGGGACTTGTGCGAGCGAGGCAGAGCGGGGTGAGCGAGAGAGGGGAGAGGAAACTGGCGGCGGTCGAGGGGGGACGAGAGGGACTCGCTGCGGGCTAGGTAGCGCTAGGGTTCGGTGCGGGACAACTGGGCCGAAAGAATGGGCCTGAAGGCCGGCTGGGGGGGGGGCTGAGGCCCAGAGGGAGGAGGAGAAGAAAGGCTGCTGGCCTGGGCCTCTTATTTTAACTGATTTGGCAGAAAACAAAGAGAGAAGAAAAAGAAAGAAGAGGGAGGTTAGGGAAAAAAATAGCACACGAGGTCAAAATCCCCGGGCTCACAAAATGTCAGGATTAAAATAAAATAGAAGGAGGGTTTTTGGAGGAACCTCGAGCAACGAGAAAAGAATTATAGCAAGGTTTTTGGAGGTGAAACTTGAAGTGAAAAAACATGGGGAATTATGCAAGTGTGTTGCAGGTAATTCCAAACGAATGGAATATTATTATATAGCTCCCTAAAATAATGAGAGACTTTTATATGTTATAAAGAGAAGACATCTTCCCTCGATTTAAATGGACCGAAGGTCCACACGATTTATTTGGTTGAGATGCAAAGATTAAAATGACAAGATGGCATGATGACATGATGCAATGCAAAAATAAAAAACACAAGCACAAAAGAAACACACGGGCAACCCGGAACATCTGGAATCTTCGGGAAGCTTCTGGAATCTTCTGGGATGTCGGTCTCGGGCGTCACAGTGGCACAAAAAACACATAAGTTATAGTGGTAGGCTCCTAAGAGGGGCGCCATCGGGCGTAATGAATATCATGTGTTGCAACTGTCGTCGGACGGAAGTTTATGGCTGCAACTTAGTTAGGAAAATTACCCGAGGGGCTAACCCCTGCTTCCCTGTGTACGTAGGGATAGGGATCTAAATTTTGGAGGTCCATCCAGCGGATCAAACATGAGATCTGCCTAGGGTCGTCCTTCTTCTCCATTGGTAATGGGGAGGGGACCCTTTTCTGGATTGACTCGTGGGTTGATGGGGCCCTGTTATGTATGGGTGCTACTCCTGTATGAGTTGTTGGATTCCCCAAAGAGGAAAGGTGATGTAGCATAGCAGCTTAAAGTATTTATCTTGGGTAAGAACCAAGGTTTAACGAACTAGTTGGAGGCACCACACTAACAACGTTAGTAGTACATGCACACAAACAAAACAACTACTTGCACCAAACAAAGGCAAGGGGGTCATCACTGTTGGAAATATGCCCTGGAGGCAATAATATCTATATTATTATATTTCCATATTCATAATTATATAGTTTAAATTCTATGTTATAACTGCTATGATCCTGGAATATGCGATTCAATGGAAAACTCATATGCACGTGTGGAATGATAAATAGAATATAAAAGGTTCCTAGTCTTGCCCCTGGGATTAGCTCAAATGTTGTTGGTGATCATGTTTTCCGGGTCTTAGGATATCATTAAGTGTAACACTGAGATTATGACATTGGAAGAACGATCATATTGCATCGACCCAATCTTGTTTGTTAAGAATTGAGTTAATATCATCTGTAAATCAATTCTAATAACACGGAGTGTTAATGTGTGAATTTGATCCTCGGACCATGAGAGTATCGTAGTCACTTCTTACTGTACGGTGGGCTTTAGGGTTGCTCAAAGTCACCTATAACACGGTGATCATAACAACAAGTTACGGTTTCATCAGAAAGTTTGACAAGGGACTAGATAGCTCGAGAGTGGGATTTGCTCCTCCGGCGATAAAGAGATATTCTTAGGGCACACTCAGTGTGACGGCATCAATAATTGTCTAGATAGACACATGTGACTTCATCATGGGGATGTCGGAACACAATAACAAGAAGAAGAACAAAACCAGTAATGAGGAATTCAGTATAGTGAGCATGGTGATGACTCAGGAGGATACCGATGCATCCCGGGTTTTATGAAGTATGCGAAGCAAAGGGAACATCACATCATAACCAAAGTTTCACTCGAATATCATTCATGTGCTCATGGGGCTCGATAAAGACGTCCACGATCCCGTTGTCGGTCATTGAATGAACGGTTTCCTTCATGTCTATGAGTTACCGAACCTACATGGTCACAAGCTTAAGGCAATCGTGATCTGTTGAGTGTTAATAGGAAGGGAGTCATGAGAATATATGTGTGAAATTATTTCATGAATATTCAGAATAGTCCCAAGAGGACCCGAGAGCGTTTGGGGGTCACGGGAAGGGTTTCAGAGAGTATCAGGTAATACCAGGTATTTTCGATAAATTACATATAGGTGGGAAATGTTTTTGAAGATGAAGTATTTATAACATTTTAAGTTTAATTTAAATATCAACAGGCCTTAAAAGGCCAAGATGTGGAAGGAATTATGGGCCACAAAGGCCCATAGGAAGTGCCCTCCTTGCCATATGGGGGGCAAATTGGACTAGGGGACTCCTCCCCCTTTGGCCGGCACCCCAAGGAGGGACTTTCCCTTGGTGGCTGCCCCTCCTCCTCCTCCAACCTATATATACTAGTTTTTTTTGCTCTATTGGATACACAAATTTTGGAGCCTCCTCTAGTTTTTCTAGTTCTAGTTGGTCCGAGTTGACTAATAAAAGCTAGGCTAATCCTCTTGTACTCAAATTAGAAGCCATGTTTGGCTCTAAACTCCTTCCTCTAATTCTCCAGTGATGATTGGATCTGGACGGTGAAGTGTTGCTAGATCATGAAGGTTGCACGCTTGCAACCAAGTAGAGAGGTCGTGCTTTTGGTCTTTGGTTTGAGGGACTGTTCATGCGCGGTTCGCAGGATCATTAATAGATGATTCGAGGGACTCCAAGTACGATCTATACGTCGTCATGTTCTTCTTCCACTGCAATTTGGGGATGGTAATGATCATGATCCCAACCAATTATGCATCTTGATATTGATCTTGGGTGATCATAGGTTCAAAAAAATTGTTTTCTACTACGTTTCCCAATAGCCACTCCCCTTGTTCTTGCTAGTTGCAAGATTAAAACAGATAGTGATATGTAAAGCGGCATAAAGTAAAGAGAAAACAAAGAGAAATTGTATAAATATTTTGTATTAATGGAGAATAGACCCCTGGGGCCATAGGTTCACTAGTGGCATCTCTCTCGAAAGCATAACAAAGATGTGGTAGACAAATTATTGTTGGGCAATTAACAGAGTTGTGCATAGTTATAATTGTGATCATTTATGGCATAATCTCACATAGGCATTACGTCTGTGACAAGTAGACCATTAATCCAACTGCATATACTACTATTATCCACCCCAAGACCTCTATCTAGCATGCATCTCAATGTATCAAGTTCATGATAGACAAAGTAACACAATAAGCAAGATGACATAATGTAGATAGGAAAAAGATCAATCAATATGACCAAACCCATCATTTTACCCTTAGTGGCAACAACACAATACGTGCCACCCCTCCTTCCACAAGATAAAATCACCGCAAGGTTGAACCCACTACTATGCACCACTACCTTTGAAGACCTACTCATTTAATGGACCAAAGAAGACTCATAAATGAAAAAGGCATACATAGCTATAAAGTTATACAAGAGAAAAACTTCAAGAGACTCAAAATATAATAATTGAAAGGATCAATATGGTTGACTAGAGGGGGATGAATAGGTAACTACCAATTTTAAAATTTTCTTAACAAATTAGGATTAGCAACAAATAGGTTGTCTAGAAATGCAACTAGGTGAGCAACCTATGTGATGATAACAACACAAGCAATACAAGCAAGTAGAGGATACAACACAACACTAACTTGCACAAAGTAAAGGTAAGAAATAACCACAAATGTAGCCGGTGAAGACGAGGATGTGTTACCAAAGTTCCTTCCCTTTGAGGGGAAGTGTGTCTCCGCTAGAGCGATGTGGAGGCACAATGCTCCCCAAGAAGCCACTAGGGACACCGTATTATCCTCACACCCTCGCACAATGCAAGATGTCGTGATTCCATTAGTGGTTCCCTTGAAGGCGGCTACCAAACCTTTACAAACAAGGTTGGGGCAATCTCCACAACTTTATTGGAGGCTCCCAACAACACCATGAAGCTTCACCACAATGGAATGTGGCTCCGAGGCGACCTCAACCATCTAGGGTGCTCAAACACCCAAGAGTAACAAGATCCGCAAGGGATTAGTGGGGGGAATCAAATTTCTCTTGGTGCAAGTATGGATTGGGGCCTTCTCAACCAATCCCTAGAAAATCAACAAGTTTGATTGGCTAAGGAGAGAGATCGGGCGAAAATGAGCTTTGGAGCAACAATATAATGGAGTTTGGGGGAGGAAGAGGTGAGTCTTCTTGGATAAGAAGACCCCCTTATATAGTGGGGGGGGGATCCAACCGTTATGCCCGTGCACAGCCCGCGCCGCGTGGTACTACCGCTAAAGCGAGTGGTACTACCGTGGGCTGCAACAGGCGGTACTACCGCTCGAGCGAGCAGTACTACCGTTTGCCGCAGCGGCACTGCCACTTGACCCAACGGTACTACCGATGGGGTCAGAGCACACGGGAGAGAGATGGAGAGAAGGAAACCACGAGAGTAAGTGGCGGCGGTGGTAGCTGCGGTACTACCTCTTATGGGCTAAGCGGTACTACTGCCCTACTGTCGCTGCTACTGCCGCTCCCCGATCGAGTCTATGTGGGGTCAGCGGTACTATGCCAGTGGGACCACCGCTAGAACACCGCTGAAATCCGACACGAGAAATGCACGACCCAAAATGAGGTAGTAGTAGAGCGGTACTGGAGCGGTACTTATGCCTGTCGCTATAGGTAGTACTACTGTTGGCTTCATCCGAGCCACTCTCAACACAATGGAGGACACTCCAAAGATGCGGGAAATAGATGGGTGTGCAAATGAGATATGTACGTGTTGATTCCACCATGACCTTCCGATACGGACCCCCTCTTGATAGTACGGTATCTCCTGCGACTCAAGTCCACCAAAACTGAAACGAAGGAAACAACACCATCTTCACTTTAAACACCGAGGGTAAGATATCGTCTCGTGCCATATGAATGAATATCTGAAATTCTCAATGCTACTTCTCGAGCTTGCGTTGTATTCCCTCGAAGAGGAAAGGGTGATGCAGCACAGTAGCGTAAGTATTTCCCTCGGTTTTTGAGAACCAAGGTATCAATCCAGTAGATATGATAGTTTGATATTTTTAGTATTTATGGATATAAGAACAGAAAGTAAAAACAGTAAAGTAAAGTAGATTGTAGATTGATATGTTGAGAATAGACCCGGGGGCCATAGGTTTCACTAGTGGCTTCTCTCATGATAGCAGAATTCTACGGTGGGTGAACGAATTACTGTCGAGCAATTGATAGAAAAGCGAATAATTATGGGAATATCTAGGCATGATCATTATATATAGGCATCATGTCCGTGACAAGTAGACCGAAACGATTCTGCATCTACTACTATTACTCTACACATCGACCGCTATCCAGCATGCATCTAGAGTATTAAGTTCATAAGAACAGAGTAACGCCTTAAGCAAGATGACATGATGTAGAGGGATAAACTCAAGCAATATGGTATAAACCCCATCTTTTTATCCGTCGATGGCAAGAATACTATACGTGCCTTGCTGCCCCTGCTGTCACTGGGAAAGGACACCGCAAGATTGAACCCAAAGCCAAGCACTTCTCCCATTGCAAGAACTATAGATCAAGTAGGCCAAACCAAACCGATAATTCGAAGAGACTTGCAAGGATATTATAATCATACAAAAAAGAATTCAGAAAAGAACTAAATATTTCTCATAGATAATCTTGATCATAAACCCACAATTCATCGGATCTCGACAAACACACCACAAAAAGATTACATCGAATAGATCTCCTCGAAGACCGAGGAGAACTTGGTATTGAGATCCAAAGAGAGAGAAGAAGCCATCTAGGTACTAGCTATGGACCCGAAGGTCTGTGGTAAACTACTCACAACTCATGGTGAGGCGATGGTGTTGATGTAGAAGCACTCCATGGAAGACTCCCCTCCGGCGGAGCTCCGGAACAGGCCCCAAGATGGGATCTCACGGGAACAGAAGGTTGCGGCAGTGGAATTAGGGTTTTCTCTGTTGTTTCGATGTTTTCAGGGTACATGGGTATATATAGGAGGAAGGAGGGCATCGGGGGAGCAATGGGCCCATGAGGCAGGTGGGCGCGCCGAGAGGGAGGGGGCACGCCCCCACCCTCGTGGACGCCACGTGTGCCCTCTGCCGTGGTTCTCAAGTCTCCCGTGAATATATCATTCCAAAAATTTCTCTCCCGAAGGTTTCATTCCGTTTGGACTCTGTTTGATATTCCTTTTCTGCAATACCCTGAAATAGGCAAAAAAATAGCAATCTGTACTGGGCCTCTAGGTTAATAGATTAGTCCCAAAAATAATATAAAAGTGTATAATAAAGCCCATTAAACATCCAAAACACCATATATATAATAGCATAGAACAATAAAAAATTATAGATACGTTGGAGATGTATCAAGCATCCCCAAGCTTAATTCCTGCTCGTCCTCGAGTAGGTAAATGATAAAAACAGAATTTTTGATGTGGAATGCTAACAAACATAATTTTCAATGTAATTCTTTTTATTGTGGCATGAATGTTCAGATCCGCAAGATTCAAGACAAAAGCCTATATTGACATAAGAAATAATAATACTTCAAGCATACTAACAAAGCAATCATGTCTTCTCAAAATAACATGGACAAAGAAAGTTATCCCTACAAAATCATATAGTCTGGCTATGCTCCGTCTTCATCACACAAAATATTCATATCATGCACAACCCCGATTTCAGCCAAGCAATTGTTTTCATACTCAATTTTTTCAAACCTTTCAACTTTCACGCAATACATGAGCGTGAGCCGTGGACATAGCACTATGGGTGGAATAGAGTGGTGGTTGTGGAGAAGACAAAAAGGAGGAAGATAGTCTCACATCGACTAAGCGTATCAACGGGCTATGAAGATGCCCATCAATAGATATCAATGTGAGTGAGTAGGGATTGCCATGCAGCGGATGCACTAGAGCTATAAATGCATGAAAGCTCAACAAAAAGAAACTAAGTGGGTGTGCATCCAACTTGCTTGCTCATGAAGACCTAGGGCATTTGAGGAAGCCCATCGTTGGAATATACAAGCCAATTTCTATAATGAAAATTCCCACTAGTATATGAAAGTGACTAAACATGAGACTCTCTATCATGAAGAACATGATCTACATTGAAGCACAAGTGTGGAAAAAGATAGTAGCATTGTCCCTTCTCTCTTTTCTCTCTTTTTTCGGAGGGGCTTTCTCTTTTTTAGCCCCTCTCTATATATTTTTTGGGCCATCTCCCCTTTTTTCGGCCTTTCCTCACATGAGACAATGCTCTAATAATGATGATCATCACACTTTTATTGATTTACAACTCGATATTACAACTCGATACTAGAACAAAGTATGACTCTACATGAATGCCTCCGGCGATGTACCAGGATCTGCAATGAATGAAGAGTGACATGTATGAGAAATTATGCATGGTGGCTTTGCCACAAATACGATGTCAACTACATGATCATGCATGGCAATATGACAATATGAAGCGTGTCATATGAACAGAACGGTGGGAAGTTGCATGGCAATATATCTCGGAATGGCTATGGAAATGCCATGATAGGTAGATATGGTGGCTGTTTTGAGGAAGGTATATGGTGGCTGTTTTGAGGAAGGTATATAGTGGGTGTATGGTAGCGGCGAAGTTGCGCGGTACAAGAGAGGATAGCAATGGTGGAAGGGTGAGAGTGCGTATAATCCATGGACTCAACATTAGTCATAAAGAACTCATATACTTATTGCAAAAGTTTACGAGTCATCAAAACAAAGAATTCAACGCATGCTCCTAGGGGGGAGTTGGTAGGAGTTAACCATCGCGCGCCCCCGGCCTCCACACAAAGGATGACACTCTACAAATACCTCATGCTCTAACTTCGTCACATAGCGGTTCACCATACGTGCATGCTACGGGAATCACAAACTTTGACACAAGTATTTCTCAATTTCATAGTAACTCCACTAGCATGACTCTAAACTCCACTAGCATGACTCTAATATCACTATCCCCATATCTCAAAACAATCATCAAGTATCAAACTTCTCATCATATTCAATGCACTTTGTATGAAAGTTTTTACTACATTTATCTTGGATGCATATCATATTAGGACTAGTTTTATAACCAAAGCACATTACCATGCTGTTCTGAAAGACTCTCAAAAGGATATAAGTGAAGCATGAGAGATCAACAATTTCTACAAAATAAAATCACCACCGTGCTCTAAAAGATATAAGTGAAGCACTAGAGCAAAACTATTTAGCTCAAAAGAAATAAGTGAAGCACATAGAGTGTTCTAACAATTTATAGGCCATATTTATCTCTCTCACAAAGGTGTGTCCAAGT
Organism: Secale cereale; assembly: GCA_902687465.1. NCBI lineage: Eukaryota > Viridiplantae > Streptophyta > Magnoliopsida > Poales > Poaceae > Secale > Secale cereale. Next base: position 139,931,861 of record LR738711.1, on the reverse strand, counting down.
AAAACACATGTCATGTGGTGAATAAAAATATAGTCCCGAGTATAGTTACCGATAGACGAAGACGAGAGAGGGGATGCCTTCCCGGGGCATCCCCAAGCTTAGGGTTTTGGTTGTCCTTGAATTTTACCTTGGGGTGCCTTGGGCATCCCCAAGCTTAGGCTCTTGCCACTCTTTGTTCCATAGTCCATCAAAGCCATACTCAAAACTTGAAAACTTCACAACACAAAACTTAGCCAAAAATCTCGTGAGCTCCGTTAGTATAAGAAAACAAACCACTACTCAAAGGTACTGTAATGAACTCATTCTTTGTTTATATGGGTGTTAAACCTAGTGTATTACAACTTCTCTATGATTCATATCCTCCAATACTACTCATAGATTCATCAAAATAAGCAAACAACACACGAAAAATAGAATCTATCAAAAACAGAACAGTCTGTAGTAATCTCTAACTTTCGCATACTTCTGTAACTCCAACAAAATTGTAATAAATTGGTAAACGTGAGTAATTTGCCTATTAATTATCTAAAAAAGAATCAACTAAATAGCACTCTCCAGTAAAATCTGGTGACTATTCTCGTGAGCGCTAACGTTTCTGGTTTTTTACAGCAAGATCATATAAACTTCACACAAGTCTTCCCAAAGGTTCTACCTGGCACAAACACTAATTAAAACACAAAACCACATCTAAACAGAAGCTAGATGCAATATTTATTCCTAAACAGAAGCAAAAACAAAGAAAATAAAATTGGGTTGCCTCCCCGAGGCCCAACCAACAGCTGGCCCATTAGGCCCAGCTACCCCTATAACCCTAGCCGCCAGGAGCCCGTTCCCCATCTTGTTCTCGCTCGATCCCTCTCCCTCCCTAGCGCCGCCAGCCTCCCCATCTCCCTCTCGATCTCTCCCTCCCCCTCTCGTCAGCTCCCTCGAGCGCCTCCTCGACGACTGCTCCCTGCGCCTCCTCCATGGCCTCGCATCGCTAGGGCCGCCGCTGGCGCCCTGAAGTCGCCGCCGTCTTGCCATGGAGCCACGCCCCCAAGCACCTTCCCAAACACCTGTCGGCCCTCCTCCGCCCCGCCTCCTCCAGGGCACCCGCGCTCGATCCCCATCGCCGACCGCGCCGCGCCGTTCCCGAGTTCGCCGCCTCCCAGCCGGCAGCGACGGCCGCCGCCCCGAGCGCCTCCATGTCTCCGCACCGCGCCGTTCCTCCCGTCACCTGCTTCGACCGCCGCGGCGTCTGGCCACAGCACCGCCATGCTCCAGCGAGCTTGCCCCGCCTGGCTCCTCTCGCCTTCGTCCTAGCCATCTCCGACCAGAACCGTCGCCGCCCCACCATCCCCGTCGCGTGCCATTCCCATCCCTACGCCGTCGGCCTCCTATGCTTTTGAGCACGCCACCCCGAGTAACCTCGTCCTCGTGTCGCTGCACCATGGGGCCCCTTCATCAGCGGCTTGCTCGACCCGCTGCCTTGACCACGCTCGTGCGCGTTCGCAAGGGCTGCAAGGCCAACAGTCCCTCCCCTTCGGATCCGAGGCCTTCGTGTTGCTTCGTTTTGGATGCACCAAGTTCCTCTTCGACAAGTGTACGACTATGCCCGCATGACTACGAGGTGTTGTGCCAAGTACCACTACTGTCGATCCCCGTAGACTCGGATTACTCCAAGTACAACGACGCTCGGAGCCCTCAGACCCATCAAGTTCGACTACAACACATATACGACTACCGTCGCCCCGAAAACGATGGATTCATCAAGTACCTCTCCGAAACGAATGTGAACGACTACTTCGATGACAACCCCGTGAACAACTACTTCCTCTACGGAAAACCCGAACGTCTACATGCATGAACAACTACTACCATCACGTGAACGCCTACTTCCCTCGACGACTCGAACCGCTTCGAAAACGCACACTCCGAAGGTATAACCCTGAGACGACGCCCGTGAACGAATGAATGTGTGTTGTATGAGATGTTCCGCTTGTTGCACCGTGTCCGAATTGTTGTTGCACGTTGACCTTCGTTGCCTTGTCACCGACCCGTGGGAACCCGGTAACTGGGATCACCCCACCTTCCTTGCATGGCCCGCTCACTTTCACCCTTCATCTTTTGCACCGGTCTCTCAACGAGTTACCGGAACCGATTTGTTGCCGTGGCACCATTTCGGTTATCGCCGCCGTGGCACCCTTTCTTTCCACCACGGTGACGAAATACTCCATATCTTTCCCATGTCAACTTTTAACTAAAAATTGCATAAAACTTGCATTTGTCATCCGCATCATGATAACAACATTTAAATGACTAAAATTGTTGTTTGCTTTAAATTGCTAAATATGACGTGGGGATTTTCCGGAATTGTTGTTGTTATTTCCGGCCTCATATAAAATGCCTAGATAGTGTAGTTTTGCTCATGCTTCACCTCTTGCCATGTTAACAAACATTTAATCTTGTCTTGTAAATAAACGAGAGTCAACTAAATAAATAAAATGTGGTGTTTCATCAATATGCAACTCGTTGCATATTGAGCTCCACTTAACTTGTAGTATTGCTTGTGCACCTTGCCATGCCATGCATTTTTTTAAACCGGACATGCATCATACTTGTTTGCGCATCATATGCCATGTTATGCTTGTGTTTACCGTGTTGTTTGCTTCTTTCCGGTATGCTTCGCTCGTTAGCTTCGGTTTCGTTCTGGAGTTGTGAGGTTTTGTTCGGCCACTTCATGGACTCGTTCTTCTTCCTTGCGGAATCCCAGGCAAGATGACCATTCCCCGATATCACCTCTATCTTTGCCTATGCTAGTTGTCTCGCTCTTTAGATATGCCTTGATGCCTATTCCTGTTTGTCAGCCTCCTATTGTTGCCATGAAACACTCTAACCGCCTTCCTAGCAAATCGTTGATTGGCTAAGTACGCTTTTGCTCAGCCCCTCTTATAGCATTGTTAGTTGCAGGTGAAGTTGAAGATTGCTCCACTTTCAGACTTGTTTATTGGGATAACACAATATATATCTTAATTAAATTAATGCACATATATATTGGTAATGGGTGGAAGGCTTGGCCTTCTGCTTGGTGTTTTGTTCCACTCATGCCACCTTAGGACCTGATAAACCGGTGTTATGTTCCTTGATTTTGCATTCCTAACACGGTTGGGGTTTATGGGTGTGGGGACCCCGACTTAGAAGTCGAGATCACCGAATGCACGTGTACAGTGATCCCAGAGATCAATGCTCACTGAACACACAGAAGCTGAAATAACAAGAGTCTTACATCCATACAAATAGTCTTACACGAATTATGGCCATTATGGCCAAGTCTTACATAGATAGAGCCTCACGGGCTGAATAGCAAATAACTCAAATAGCGGAAGTCTTCGATAACGGGTAGAACCCATGCCATCTGCCTTAACCCTACAGGCATTCTGACTGGGATAGCGTCCTAGTTCGCATGTTCGTCTCCAAAGAACTCTTCCTCATATTCCTGTTCTTCCATGCCTGGCCAATTAAATAACCAGTGGCAAGCCAATGAGTACTTTGAATGTACTCGCAAGCAACCCATGATGTGGTCCAAAGTAACAATGCAATTGAATAATAATGATCAATCTAGCAAGGCTAGAACAAATATTCTACCATCAAGTTAATGCATCAATAAACTTGCGTAACCTCGAAGACAGGTTACCGATATCAACATGAATATGATTCAACTCATCGAGTCAAGTCACCACCTTGACTCACATACACACGCATGGTTTCACAAACATTGGACGGAGCCCAAGAGCGGTTACCCAACTGTGCATGACCGTGGACACGGCTATTCGAATAGTTTGACACTCTGCAGAGGTTGCACACTTTACCCACTAGATCCGGGGAACTTCCGTGTCATCCACGACCCGCGGTTCCTCAAGTACCCGGGGTAAGAACCCGATCACTACCTTTCCCTAGGCGACACTAATATGGAGTCCACTCGATTGGTAACAGCCCCGTGCCAAACATTTTGCATCTCAAGGTTTGTGGAGACTCGCTCCGTATTCATCACATACCACAAGCACGGGGTACCAACGGTGTGTCTGGTGCCCTGTAAAGACAGTCATGGCCGCCTATCCAAGCGCGACCCCGTCCCGAGAGTGACCTCATGTCACCCCCGTCACTAGTAATGCGGGCACCATGCTAGTATGGACCTAGGTAATCAATAATGCCCTTTCCCATATAAGGGTAGAGTGGTTGCGCATGTAAGGTTGGAATAACGGTCGCAACTTAAACCAATCCGTTTGAAAAACACACACACTTGCCTTGGTACACCACTTCGTCATCAAGTGGTCACCCAACTCATCATCATCTCCCTCGGGCATGAATGGCACCCGACGGGGTTTTATGCAAAGACTTCAACCATGAAGGTTCATGTCACACATGCATCACTAATCTTAACCTCTAACCATATGCAAGTCATCTAGCACATAGCAAGATCAAGATCATGGCATGCATCATATGGTGGAATCAGCTAGGTCACTATCGTAACCCTAACATCATGCATCGAAAACAAACGGGTTCCGAAGAACAAGTGTATCATGGTCAAAGGGCTGCTTGCCTGGATTGGCTTGGTCTTCAAAGTCTTCAAATCCTTCTCCTTCTTCTTCCACAGCAACTTCGTCAAATACGGGATCTATACGTCGCATAATAACCATGGGAAAATAAGAATACAAACAATACAGAAAAATCAAAGTGCTCAGAAAAATGTCAACTCATTTTTGTAAAATACTAGAGGAATTTCTAAGGTGGGAAAAAAATCTTAGTTGGAGTTTTGGAGTTACATAATAGAATCTATTGATTTTTGAACAGGAGTATTACTGCCCAAATTTGAATTTAAATTTGAACAGTACAACAAAGTTTCATGGATTTGAGTGAAAGTGGTACCATTAAATAGGTTGGAATATTACAAGATTTTAGGAGTTGGAATTATTTAATTTGGACCATTTTTCTTTTCTGTAGAAATGTTTAAAACAATTACAGAAAAGAAAAAGAATAAAAAGACCTGTGCAACTGTGCCAGAGAGGCCACAGTGCACGGCCCAGGGCGGTCCAGCCCAGCCGCACGGGAGCCTGCGCGCGCACGTCAGGTTTTTAAACCTGACGGGCGGGGCCCGTGGGTCAGTGATAGAGAGGAGGGGGAGAGAGGTGTGGGGATGACAGGCGGGGCCCGCCTGTCATCTCCAACCTTGCGGCCACGGCGACGGCGAGCTCACCGGTGAGTTTTCCGGCCACGGCGACGGCAACGGAGGGCAGGGATGGACTCAGTGTCGTGTCGCGGATGCAGGGGTGGTGGTGCGGCACGCCGGGGAGGTCCGGTTCACCGGCGACGAGGTGGGACGGCGGAAGCTCGTCGGGAGGTGCTGGCTCTGGTCGTTTCCGACTGCAAACGGAGGGGGAAACAAGGGGGAAAGGATCAGTGAGGCGAGGGGGTTCCGAATCAGGTGGAAGGAGGGGCAGGGAAGGCCCGTACCACGAGATCACCGGCGGCCCGACGCGGCGGCGCTCCGGTCGATCCCGAGCACTGGGACGTCCTGGGGAGGAGTGGGTGGTGCTGGGAGGCTCAGTGGAGTGAGGAGAGGTCGCTGATGCTGCTGGAGAGGCTCGGGAGGGGCTTATATAGCCGCGCCCACGGTCCACCGTGGACCCGTGCACCTGCGAGGTTGCAGGCGAGGCTAGGAGGATTTCTGGAGCCTGGGATCAAGCCGGGGAGTACCGTGGACTTGCTCCACGTCCAGCAGAGGGGAAAAGAGGAGCGGGGAAGCGTCTGGAGCGCGCACGCGTGTGAAGCAGCAGAGTGGCCGTCGCGGGCGGCCAGCGCGCGTGCGACGTCGGCCACTGGAGGGCGCAGGAGGAGGGGGGACAGCGCCGGGGAGGTCGCGGACGTCGAGATGCCTCGACTGGCGCGAAGGGGGAGGCCCGAGGCTGTCGGGGTCAGCGATTGGCCGGAGCCACAGTGCTTGTCTGCACTGTTGCGTGCTCCAGAGCGCGCGTTTGGCTGGCATCGCCGCGCTCTCGTCGTCCTGGTCAAAACCAACGTGTCCAGCAGCGTCTAGAAGGTCAGGGGGAGAGTAAAGAATTGGCCTGAGGCCTTGGATGCCCTGGAGATGCTGAGAGAGAGTGGAGATGCTGGTGAAATGGTGAAAACCTGCTGTCCAGCAAGGTAAAACAAGGCTTTCACCCCTCAATCATGGAGCTGGGGTGCTGGGGAAGTTATTGGAGGTAGCTAGTAACTCAATAATCAGGTGGTAAAAAGTTGAGGCCATGGAGAAGAGTAAAAGTGATCAAGTTGGAGGTTTTAGTAAATCTGCAGAAGGTGTTTGATCAGTGTTTGGTCAAGTAAATGACCTCCACTTGACATGGCACTTAACAGGGTTGACAGACATGAGAAAATAGGGTGCTTCACCAAATTTGGGCTCATTTGAAGAAACTAGCCAATGTAACTTTGGTGAACCCTAGAAATCAACAGAAACAGTTTCATCTTGATTGGGTCAAGCTAATCATCTCCCCTTGATGCACCACTTGGTGTAGCATCATCATTTGGGGTATTGATCATGCCCACAAAGTTTGAAGCTCCAGATAAAAAGTTGGTAGTGTAAAGTTGTTCAAATTTGCATTTGAACAGAAAGGGTTTTGAGGTGATCTGATCAAGTTGCTCTATTCCAAATCTTGTGCCATTTGGTCTGGATGCCTTATTAGGTCATTCTAGCATGTGCACCAAGTTTGAGAGCATTTGGAAAAGTTTGGCAATGTAAAGTTGCTCAAACTTCAAATATGGACATAATGGTTATGAAGTGGTTTGAGGATGTTTTCTTGCTCCCCAAGGCATGGGACTTGGCAAGATCATCAAATATGTCATATATGACATGATAGAATTTCCCTGGAATTTTTGGAGAAAATTCCCTTTGTAAATATTTCAAAAGCTTAAAATATCCAGAAAGGGTTTTAGAGGGTTTAGCCCATTATTTTGAACATGACCAAGTGTTGAAACTCTTATATATGGACAATATATGTCCTCTGAGTCTCTCTGAATTTTGGCAAATATTTTTGAAATAGTTAAATAATTTTCCCCTATTAAAGACCATTTCCGGCCTTAAGAAAAAGCTTTTAAATAAAATAGGAAAATAACTTTTAAAATTATACCTTTGTGGTTTCTGGGAGTCCTATGACTACTAGGTCTCAAATAAACCTTTTGAAATAATTTTCTCACCTTAGATCAAGTACTTGCAGTGCAAATCTCAATTCAGGGGTTTTTGGAAAACTAAATTTGTAAAATACTTTTTGGCCAAAATAATTTTGTAAGAAAATACTATACTGTTATATAACACTTGGCATGATCATTGGGCAGAAGTTTTGGGTATGGAGATGAATTCTACAAGAGGTCATAGTTGACTTTAATGAGCACAAGAAAAAGCACTTGAAGAAAACTCAATTCCAAATAAAAGCCAAATGATGCTAAAAAATTTTGCTGGTCCAAATTTTCATGCTTCAAAGGTACAAATAACATGTTACAAAATGCAGGGTGTGACAGACCTACCCCCCTTACAAGAATCTCGTCCCCGAGATTCCTAAACTAGGGCTTAAAAGAGGTCGGGAAACTCGGATCTAAGATAGTCTTCTCGTTCCCAGGTTGCTTCTGCTTCGGTGTGGTTGCTCCACTGGACCTTGAAATACTTGATGGTACGGCTTCACGTATGTCGTTCTGCTTCGTCCAGAATACGAATGGGCTTCTCGCGGTAGGTCAAATCAGGCTGCAGATCAATGGCTTGGTGATCCACATCCTTGTAGAGATTGGGCTTGTCCGGAACTTGGAGACATTTCCGGAGTTGTGACACATGGAATACATTGTGCACATCGGATAGCTCAGGTGGTAGTTCCAACTGGTAAGCCACTTCTCCTCGTCGGTCGGTGATCTTGAAAGGGCCAATGAACCTTGGCGCCAGCTTCCCCTTGACGTGGAAACGCTTGGTTCCCTTCAGAGGAGTTACCCGCAGGTACACATGATCTCCGACACAGAAACTCATGTCTCGGCGTCGAGTGTCAGCATAACTCTTCTGCCTTGACTTGGCTGCCTTTAATCGCTCTCTGACTAGTTGGACTTGCTCTTCTGCTGCGCGGAGAATATCCGGTCCAAAGACTAGTCCTTCTCCAGTCTCCGACCAATTGAGCAGTGTGCGGCATCTGCGTCCGTACAATACCTCAAATGGTGCCATCTGAAGGCTTGACTGGTAACTGTTGTTATAGGAGAACTCGGCAAAAGGGAGACAGTCTTCCCACTTGGCTCCATATGCCAGGACACAGGCTCGGAGCATGTCTTCGAGAATCTGATTGACTCGCTCAGTTTGACCTCTGGTCTGTGGGTGGAAAGCTGTGCTGAAAGACAACTTGGTTCCCAAGGCTTCTTGGAATCTTCCCCAGAACCTTGAAGTGAACTGGGTGCCTCGATCTGACACAATCTCCTTGGGAACACCGTGAAGACTTACGATTCGGTTGATATAGAGAGTTGCCAGCTAGTTGCCTGAGTAGGTAGTTTTGACATGAATGAAATGGGCCACCTTGGTCAAATGATCGACTATGACCCAGATAGAGTCATGTCCTCTATTCGACCTTGGTAATCCAGTGATGAAGTCCATTCCGAATTTATCCCACTTCCACTCAGGAACCTTGAGTGGTTGAAGCAATCCAGCAGGTCGCTGATATTCAGCCTTGACCCTTTGGCACACATCACACCTTGCAACATAGGTTGCAATCTCTCTCTTCATACCGTGCCACCATAATCGTGCCTTCAAGTCTTGGTACATCTTGGTTCCTTCGGGGTGGATGGAATACAGAGTTTCGTGGGCTTCTTGCAGAATCAGCGTCTTCAGCTCTGTGTTGTTTGGTACGTAGAGGCGACCTTTGGACCAAACAATCCCGTGCTCGTCTTCGGAGAATCCTGGGGCCTTGCCTAGCTTCATCTTCTTCTTGATGCCTTCGATGCTTGCATGTCCATCGTGTGCCTTCTTGACGTCGTCCATCAGGGTTGGTCTGACTTCCAAATGATCCAGAAATCCAGGGGTGACCAATTCCAAACTGAATTGTTTGATCTCCTTAAACAAGGCTGGCTGTCTTTCTTGAATAACGGCATTCAAAGAGCAAGCCTTCCTGCTTAAGACATCGGCCACCACGTTAGCCTTCCCAGGGTGATACTAAACACTGAGGTCATAGTCTTTGATGAGTTCCAACCATCTCCGCTGCCTCATGTTCAATTCCTTTTGGGTGAAAATGTACTTCAGACTTTTGTGGTCTGTGTAAATCTCACACCGTTTCCCTAGGAGATAATGCCGTCATGTCTTCAAGGCATGAACTACTGCCGCTAGCTCAAGATCATGAGTAGCGTAGTTCTCCTCATGGGGTCGTAGCTGCCTGGAGAGGTATGCTATGACGCGGCCTTCTTGCATCAGAACGCTTCCCAATCCGGTTCGAGAGGCATCACAATATATCACGAACTCCTTGTGAATATCAGGTGTTGCCAGAACTGGGGCGGTGGTCAATCTCTTCTTGAGCTCTTGGAAGCTCCCTTCGCATTTTGGCGTCCACTCAAACTTCTTGTCCTTTTTGAGGAGCTGAGTCATTGGTCGTGCAATGCTAGAGAATCCTTCCACGAACTTGCGGTAATAGCCCGCTAGTCCGAGGAAGCTTCTAACTTTCTTGACGGTCGTTGGAGATTGCCATTGGGTCACAGCTTCGATTTTTCCAGGATCAACAGATAACCCTTCCTCGGTCAAGACATGACCTAAGAATCCAACTTTATGCAGCCAGAACTCACACTTGCTGAATTTGGCATATAGTTGGTGCTCACGAAGCTTGTCTAGGACCATCCTCAGATGCTTCTCGTGCTCTTCCTCCGACTTCGAGAACACAAGAATGTCATCAATGAAGACGACAACAAACTTGTCCAAATATTCCATGAAGACTTTATTCATGAGATACATGAAGTAAGCTGGGGCATTGGTTAACCCAAAAGACATGACCGTGCACTCGTACAGGCCATATCTGGTTACGAATGCCGTCTTCGGAATATCTTGGGGTCTGATCTTCAGCTGGTAGTACCCAGATCTGAGGTCGATCTTGGAGAATACCTTGGCTCCGCTGAGCTGATCAAACAGATCTTCGATCTTGGGAAGTGGATACTTGTTCTTGATTGTAACTTCATTGAGGGAACGATAGTCAATGCATAAGCGGATGGTACCATCCCTCTTTGCCACAAACAGAACAGGAGATCCCCAAGGGGAGGCACTTGGGCGAATAAATCCCTTCCTTAGCTGCTCTTCCAGCTGCTTCTTCAACTCGGCTAATTCTTCCGTCCCCATTCTATAAGGCTTCTTATAGATGGGTCGTGCTCCGGGCATGAGCTCGATGATGAACTCAATATCATGGTCAGGGGGCATTCCCGGTAGTTCATCCGGAAAGACATCAGGATACTCACATACCACCGGTACTTGATCTAGCCCAACTTCAGACAGACAGTTGACTTTAGCGGCTTGAGCGGAAGAGGAGTTGGAAGCGAACTTGACTTCGACTCCTTGGTCATTGGTCACAGTGACTGTCCGATTGGCACAGTCTAACAAGCCTTGGTGCTTGCTGAGCCAATTCATGCCTAGGATCACATCCAAGCCTTGCGATCTCAGGACGATAAGGTCTGCTAGGAAGTCTACACTGTTAATGGTAATACTGACTCCTTTACAGCCTATCTTGGCTCTCATCTCGGCTCCGGGGTTTGTACCACCATAGGGTTATTCAGGGGTGTAGGGTTCATGCCACTTTTTAATGCAAATCTTTGAGTGACAAATGAATGCGTTGCTCCAGAATCAAACAAGACAGTTGCAGGTGCTGAGTTGACAAGGAACGTACCCAACACGACGTCCGGGTCTTTCTGGGCTTCTTCAGCAATGACATGATTCACACGCCCCTTCCCATAGTTCGGTGGATTGCGAGGAGCTGGGTTCCTTGGTGGCATTCCACGGCCTTGTCCCTGGTTCTGCGCATTGGGGCGCGGGGCATCAGGCTTCTTGTTGGGGCACACCCTTGAGATGTGTCCGGACTGACCACATCCAAAGCAAGTGACTTGGTTTGGATTGATCTTGTTGCCACCACTGGTATTGGGGTTGAAAGCTGGCCTGGGGTTGGCATACTGCTGAGGCTGAGGGTTGGCACGAGGTGCAGGAGCTCTTGGTTGCTGATAGGTTGGCTTGGCCGGGGCTGACTGCCACGGACGAGGCTTCTGGTTGCTGGAACTTCCCTTACTGACCAACTTGCACTTGCGAGTGTCTTCCAAAGCACACCGCTTGTCTTCAAGCATAAGTGCCTTGTTCACCAGGTCAGGGAAAGACGGGCAGTCGCACACAACAAGCGAGTATTGCAGAGTCTGGTTGAGGCCTTCCATGAAGCGCTCCCTTTTGGCAGCATCAGTGCTGACATCTTCAGGGGCATACCTTGACAGAACACTGAACTTCTGCATATACTCCTTGACAGTGCGACTTCCTTGCTTCAGGGCTCGGAACTCACGCTTTTTGATAGCCATGATTCCGGAAGGAATGTGGGCCTTGCGGAATTCTCCCTTGAAGTTAACCCAAGTGATGTCTTGTTCAGCATGCATGACCTTGAATCCATCCCACCAAGCTCTAGTAGTCCCCCCGAGGCAGTGGGCTGCATAAGCCACCTTCTCGCGGTCTTCGGTGCATCCGACTAGTTCCAGAATTTCCTCAATGGAACGGACCCAGTCATCTGCATCCAGGGGTTCTGCCGTCTCGATGAAGGTTGGCGGTGCATGCTTCTTGAACTCCGCCAACGTGGAACGTCCGTTGCCATTCCCCGCCGGCTGGCGGTTGTTGGTGACAGCTTGAGCAATCAGCTGGAGAGCTGCAGTGTTGGCTTGGCGTTCCTCTCGGAAAGCTTGGAGAAGCTGAGCCATGTCCATGCTTGGAGGAGGTGGTGGTGGAGCTTGGTCGTTGGTTTGGTCGTGGCCTGCCTCTGGCTGAGAGGATGCTCCGGCTTCGGGCTGCTGGGTAGAGGTACCAGTACGAGTTACAACAGGCATCCTATTGGAGCGGTAAAAGGTCTCATGACTTGGAAGAGGGAAGCAGGATAGATAGGTGCCTAGTAAGGGGGTGGGTGTGACACTAAATCAAATCATGCAAGGTCCGTAAGGCCAAAACACATCCATTAAAATCCAAATGGGTGATGTAGTCGTTTACACATTCCCGAAGGAAGAATACGACATACATCCAGACACAACAAAAGCAAACACTAGATGGTTTCATGTGAACCATACAAGGACTCGACTGCGCATAGGGGTTACACGACCTATCCTACCGTAGAGGTTACAACTGGCATATCCGAGTAGCGAATAATGCCTAAGCGGCGGAATGCTCGGTCGCGTATTCCGGCTCTTCTGGGTCTTCCTCCTTGTCTTCATCTGTCTGGGCTCCCTTGTCGCTTGAGGGAGTGGGGGAGTGGAGGAGTTGGATACGACGGTGCTTCATCGGTGGTGCAGGGAAAAGCTTGCGATATTCCCTTGCCCTCATCCGGCGTCGCCGAGGTGGTTCTTCACCCTTGGAAGACACATCCTCGGAGGGCCTTCCGCCTCGATATGCGATAGCGGATTGTCCAGATGGTGCTCCTTCCTTCTTGATCCTATTTGCCTTCTCTTGAGCTTGACGAAGAAGTGCCTTGGTCTTGTGAAGTTCTTTTCGAAGCTTCATTGATTCCGAGGCCAAGTCTTGTGCCAGGCTGTCGGCACATAGACTGAAGTAGGTCTGGAACCGAAGCGAGAGTCCTTCCTTCAGTGGAGGGGCTAGTGCGCTGCTTTCTTCTTCACCTTCCTTCCGGTAAGGTAAGAAGCGAGTCGTCATCTTGGCTGCCATCTCCGGAAGAAGCTCGCGGAGACGGGTTAGTGCCTTGAGTGCAGCAGCCTCGACAGCGAGTGGTAGTGTTGCCATCTGGGGTCCCTCGAAGAACCAACTTGTGGGAGGATCGTTTTCCTTCACGATCACTTCCACATGGTACTCCACCTCAGTATCGCTCACCCAATGCTCATGGTAGGTGAGGATGGGTGCTCGGTGGAACTGACACTCCTGGAGGCTATCCTCGAGAAGTAAGGGAAACCCAGTGGTCAGGTGCTCTTCGGGTACAGCGGCCATCTACAAAGGTGGAATGGGAGGGGTTAATAAGCTGATGAAATCTCAGGTTTAGAAAAGAAGAGAGGTTCAGAAGGTTTTTGAAAAGGGGTCTCAACTAACTAACGCCCATGCTAACTAAGGCTTCCTACAGTCAGGATGGCTCTGATACCAGCTCCGTGGGGACCCCGACTTAGAAGTCGGGATCACCGAATGCACGTGTAAAGTGATCCCAGAGATCAATGCTCACTGAACACACAGAAGCTGAAATAACAAGAGTCTTGCATCCATACAAATAGTCTTACACGAATTATGGCCATTATGGCCAAGTCTTACATAGATAGAGCCTCACGGGCTGAATAGCAAATAACTCAAAAAGCGGAAGTCTTCGATAACGGGTAGAACCCATGCCATCTGCCTTAACCCTACAGGCATTCTGACTGGGATAGCGTCCTAGTTCGCATGTTCGTCTCCAAAGAACTCTTCCTCATATTCCTGTTCTTCCATGCCTGGCCAATTAAATAACCAGTGGCAAGCCAATGAGTACTTTGAATGTACTCGCAAGCAACCCATGATGTGGTCCAAAGTAACAATGCAATTGAATAATAATGATCAATCTAGCAAGGCTAGAACAAATATTCTACCATCAAGTTAATGCACCAATAAACTTGCGTAACCTCGAAGACAGGTTACCGATATCAACATGAATATGATTCAACTCATCGAGTCAAGTCACCACCTTGACTCACATACACACGCATGGTTTCACAAACATTGGACGTAGCCCAAGAGCGGTTACCCAACTGTCCATGACCGTGGACACGGCTATTCGAATAGTTTGACACTCTGCAGAGGTTGCACACTTTACCCACTAGATCCGGGGAACTTCCGTGTCATCCACGACCCGTGGTTCCTCAAGTACCCGGGGTAAGCACCCGATCACTACCTTTCCCTAGGCGACACTAATATGGAGTCCACTCGATTGGTAACAACCCCGTGCCAAACATTTTGCATCTCAAGGTTTGTGGAGACTCGCTCCGTATTCATCACATACCACAAGCACGGGGTACCAACGGTGTGTCCGGTGCCCTGTAAAGACAGTCATGGCCGCCTATCCAAGCGCGACCCCGTCCCGAGAGTGACCTCATGTCACCCCCGTCACTAGTAATGCGGGCACCATGCTAGTATGGACCTAGGTAATCAATAATGCCCTTTCCCATATAAGGGTAGAGTGGTTGCGCATGTAAGGTTGGAATAACGGTCGCAACTTAAACCAATCCGTTTGAAAAACACACACACTTGCCTTGGTACACCACTTCGTCATCAAGTGGTCACCCAACTCATCATCATCTCCCTCGGGCATGAATGGCACCCGACGGGGTTTTATGCAAAGACTTCAACCATGAAGGTTCATGTCACACATGCATCACTAATCTTAACCTATAACCATATGCAAGTCATCTAGCACATAGCAAGATCAAGATCATGGCATGCATCATATGGTGGAATCAGCTAGGTCACTATCGTAACCCTAACATCATGCATCGGAAACAAACAGGTTCCGAAGAACAAGTGTATCATGGTCAAAGGGCTGCTTGCCTGGATTAGCTTGGTCTTCAAAGTCTTCAAATCCTTCTCCTTCTTCTTCCACAGCAACTTCGTCAAATACGGGATCTATACGTCGCATAATAACCATGGGAAAATAAGAATACAAACAATACAGAAAAATCAAAGTGCTCAGAAAAATGTCAACTCATTTTTGTAAAATATTAGAGGAATTTCTAAGGTGGGGAAAAATCTTAGTTGGAGTTTTGGAGTTACAGAATAGAATCTATTGATTTTTGAACAGGAGTATTACTGCCCAAATTTGAATTTAAATTTGAACAGTACAGGAAAGTTTCATGGATTTGAGTGAAAGTGGTACCATTAAATAGGTTGGAATATTACAAGATTTTAGGAGTTGGAATTATTTAATTTGGACCATTTTTCTTTTCTGTAGAAATGTTTAAAACAATTACAGAAAAGAAAAAGAATAAAAAGACCTGTGCAACTGGGCCAGAGAGGCCACAGTGCACGGCCCAGGGCGGTCCAGCCCAGCCGCACGGGAGCCTGCGCGCGCACGTCAGGTTTTTAAACCTGACGGGCGGGGCCCGTGGGTCAGTGACGGAGAGGAGGGGGAGAGAGGTGTGGGGATGACAGGCGGGGCCCGCCTGTCATCTCCAACCTTGCGGCCACGGCGACGGCGAGCTCACCGGCGAGTTTTCTGGCCACGGCGACGGCAACGGAGGGCAGGGATGGACTCAGTGTCGTGTCGCGGATGCAGGGGTGGTGGTGCGGCATGCCGGGGAGGTCCGGTTCGCCGGCGACGAGGTGGGACGGCGGAAGCTCGTCGGGAGGTGGTGGCTCTGGTCGTTTCCGACTGCAAACGGAGGGGGAAACAAGGGGGAAAGGATCACTGAGGCGAGGGGGTTCCAAATCAGGTGGAAGGAGGGGCAGGGAAGGCCCGTACCACGATATCACCGGCGGCCCGACGCGGCGGCGCTTCGGTCGATCCCGAGCACTGGGACGTCCTGGGGAGGTGTGGGTGGTGCTGGGAGGCTCAGTGGAGTGAGGAGAGGTCGCTGATGCTGCTGGAGAGGCTCGGGAGGGGCTTATATAGCCGCGCCCACGGTCCACCGTGGACCCGTGCGCCGGCGAGGTTGCAGGCGAGGCTAGGAGGAGTTCTGGAGCCTAGGATCAAGCCGGGGAGGACCGTGGACTTGCTCCACATCCAGCTGAGGGGAAAAGAGGAGCGGGGTAGCGTCTGGAGCGCGCGCGCGTGTGAAGCAGCAGAGTGGCCGTCGCGGGCGGCCAGCGCGCGTGCGACGTCGGCCACTGGAGGGCGCAGGAGGAGGGGGGACAGCGCCGGGGAGGTCGCGGACGTCGAGATGCCTCGACTGGCGCGAAGCGGGAGGCCCGAGGCTGTCGGGGTCAGCGATTGGCCGGAGCCACAATGCTTGTCTGCACTGTTGCGTGCTCCAGAGCGCGCGTTTGGCTGGCATCGCCGCGCTCTCGCCGTCCTGGTCAAAACCAACGTGTCCAGCAGCGTCTAGAAGGTCAGGGGGAGAGTAAAGAATTGGCCTGAGGCCTTTGATGCCCTGGAGATGCTGAGAGAGAGTGGAGATGCTGGTGAAATGGTGAAAACCTGCTGTCCAGCAAGGTAAAACAGGGCTTTCACCCCTCAATCATGGAGCTGGGGTGCTGGGGAAGTTACTGGAGGTAGCTAGTAACTCAATAATCAGGTGGTAAAAAGTTGAGGCCATGGAGAAGAGTAAAAGTGATCAAGTTGGAGGTTTTAGTAAATCTGCAAAAGGTGTTTGATCAGTGTTTGGTCAAGTAAATGACCTCCACTTGACATGGCACTTAACAGGGTTAAAAGACATGAGAAAATAGGGTGCTTCACCAAATTTGGGCTCATTTGAAGAAACTAGCCAATGTAACTTTGGTGAACCCTAGAAATCAACAAAAACAGTTTCATCTTGATTGAGTCAAGCTAATCATCTCCCCTTGATGCACCACTTGGTGTAGCATCATCATTTAGGGTATTGATCATGCCCACAAAGTTTGAAGCTCCAAATAAAAAGTTGGTAGTGTAAAGTTGTTCAAATTTGCATTTGAACAGAAAGGGTTTTGAGGTGATCTGATCAAGTTGCTCTATTCCAAATCTTGTGCCATTTGGTCTGGATGCCTTATTAGGTCATTCTAGCATGTGCACCAAGTTTGAGAGCACTTGGACAAGTTTGGCAATGTAAAGTTGCTCAAACTTCAAATATGGACAGAATGGTTATGAAGGGGTTTGAGGATGTTTTCTTGCTCCCCAAGGCATGGGACTTGGCAAGATCATCAAATATGTCATATATGACATGATAGAATTTCCCTGGAATTTTTGGGGAAAATTCCCTATGTAAATATTTCAAAAGCTTGAAATATCTAGAAAGGGTTTTAGAGGGTTTAGCCCATTATTTTGAACATGACCAAGTGTTGAAACTCTTATATATGGACAATATATGTCCTCTGAGTCTCTCTGAATTTTGGCAAATATTTTTGAAATAGTTAAATAATTTTCCCCTATTAAAGACCATTTCTGGCCTTAAGAAAAAGCTTTTAAATAAAATAGGAAAATAACTTTTAAAATTATACCTTTGTGGTTTCTGGGAGTCCAATGACTACTAGGTCTCAAATAAACCTTTTGAAATAATTTTCTCTCCCTAGATCAAGTACTTGCAGTGCAAATCTCAATTCAGGGGTTTTTGGAAAACTAAATTTGTAAAATACTTTTTGGCCAAAATAATTTTGTAAGAAAATACTATACTGTTATATAACACTTGGCATGATCATTGGGCAGAAGTTTTGGGTATGGAGATGAATTCTACAAGAGGTCATAGTTGACTTTAATGAGCACAAGAAAAAGCACTTGAAGAAAACTCAATTCCAAATAAAAGCCAAATGATGCTAAAAATTTTTGCTGGTCCAAATTTTCATGCTTCAAAGGTACAAATAACATGTTACAAAATGCAGGGTGTGACAATGGGTCCCTCTTAATAATTCGCACAACTTAAAGCTTTTCCAGCAAGGCCCAACTTTGGTTTTAATTCGCCTCATAATAAAAACTTATTTAATTAATTGCATAGGGGGTCATGTCCCCGGGTTCTTAATTCTACATAACAGGGGGGCGGCAGTGCTGATGGTGTTGGTCCCAAACGGGGGTTATGCGGGGCCACCTTTTGGAAACCCGAGGTTTGGTTTTACTCATAGGATCGCCCATCCGGTCGTGGCCTAAGGAGAGATACACGCGGCTACTATCAGGGTGTCGACACGCCGGGGGTCTTGCTGGATTAGTTTTACCTTTGTCGAAATATCTTGAGCAAGGGATTCCGAGAATACTCGGGTCTTCCCACTTTGGAGTTGCGACTCCACAGATCGTGAACTTGTGATGGGCTAAGTTGGGACACCCTTGCAGGGTTATGAACTTTCGAAAGCTGTGCCCGCGGTTATGTGACAGATGGGAATTTGTTAATATCCGATTGTAGATAACTTGACACCATATCCTTAAGAATACACTACCTGTGTGAGTGTAATGCCCAGGATGGGACTATACCTCCTACGTGTCGAGGCACGACTTAAAGGTATAAGCCCATCCTAGAATGATCTCAAGTTTGGTATCTTTGCACGACTCATGTAAAAGAGGGATTAAATTGCAAAAGAAGATAGTTGGCTTACACTCGCCACTTCACACAATACATTACATAAGCATAACATCATTCAAAAACATCACAGCCCATCTAAGGGTAGGATCCAAAAGAAAGATACCAAAACAACATAAAGCCACTGGTCAGGATCGAATCCTAGTAGAAACCACTACTGATCGTCGAAACGTCACAAGCATACGACCAAACTCTTCATCGAGCTCCCAGGTGAAGCTCTGAACCAGCTCCTGCTTCAAACTAGGCTGAACCTGCATCTGGTGTTGTAGTATCTGTGAGCCACGAGGACTCAGCAATCCCATAACCATGGGTAACAAGACTAGCAAAGCTTTGGGTAGGAAGAGGGTAGTGGTGAGGTTGCAGCAGCGGCTAAGCATAATATGGTGGCTAGCTTACGAGTACCAGAATAAGATGAGAATCTACGCAAACGGTCGCAAAAGGTGATCGCTAAAGATCCTAACTACATACGGTCAAACATAACCCCACCGTGTTCTCTTCTCAAAGTGAAAAAGGGACAGTCACGGTTACTCACACAGTTGTGTGTTTTACTTCGGATCATCTGTCAAGTTTTCTAATTCCAATCTGCCACATAACCGCGGGCACGGCTTTCAAAAGATCATAACCCTGCAGGGGTGTCCCAACTTAGCCCATCACAAGCTCTCATGATTAGCTGAAGTGATAAATATAATATCATCACCCCTTATCTTAGGGAAAATCCGATCAGGCTCGGCATCCCGGTAGCACAAGTCATTTCGACAATGGTAAAACAAGTCCAGCAAGACCTCCCGGCGTGCCGACACCCTGATAGTAGCCACGCGTATCTCGTCTCAGGCCACGTCCGGATGGGCGATGCTACAGGTTATACCAGATACCTCGGGTTTCCCCAAGGCGGCCCTGCAGGACCCCCGTTTGGGACCAACACCATCAGCACTGGCCCCCCCTGCTATGTAGAATTAAGAATCCTCGGGGACGCGACCCCCTATGCAAATTTAATTATTTAATTAAGTTGTTATTATGAGCAAATTAAAACCAATGTTGGGCCTTGCTGGAGGAGTTTTATTCAAAGTCGAACTGTCAAGGGGTCCCCATTTCACCCATCGTGTAAGGAACGCAAAATCAAGGAACATAATGCCGGTTTATCGGCGCCTAAGGTGGCATGAGTGGAACAAAACACCGAGCAAAAGGCCAAGACTTCCACCCATGCCCAGTATATAGGTGTGTTAATAATAATTATAGATATTGTGATATAACAACAACAAGTTCCCTCCTGGAACAAATCTTCTTCTTCACCTGCAACTAACAACGCTATAAGAGGGGCTGAGCAAGCGGGTAACATAGCCAAACAGTGGTTTTGCTAGGAAGGTTTCAATGTTAGAGGTTTCATGGCAACAAGGAGAGGCTGACATAAAAGATGGGTAGCGCGACATGTAACGATAGCATCGAGACAACTAAGCATGGCAATGGTAGTAAAGGTATCCAAGGGTATGATCATCTTGCCTGGAATCCACAAGGGATAAGAACGAATCCATGAAGAAGACGGAGCAACACAGACGAGCGAATCCTCACAACTCCGGAATGAAACCGAAGCTAACAAGAGAAGCAATCGGAAAGAAGCAAAACAACACGGTAAACACACAAGCATAAACATGGCATACGATGCACATCCAAGTATGATGCATGTCCGGTATAAATATGCAAGGCATGGCAAGTGCACAAACAAAACTACAAGTTAAGTGGAGCTCAATATGCAAAGAGTTGCATATTGACGAAACACCACAATTTTATTATTTAGTTGACTCTCGTTATTTACAAGACAAGATTAAATGTTTTTAACATGGCAAGAGGTGAAGCAAAAACAAACTACCTATTAAGACATTTTAAATGTGGCCGGAAAAATAACAACAACATATCCGGAAAATCCCCATGAGCATGTTTAGCAATTATTAAAGCAACAACAATTCACACATATTAATGTTGTTAATATGATGCGGATGACATGATCAAGTTTATGCAGTTTTATTAAAAGTTGACAAGAGAGATATGAAGCACTTGTCACCGTGGTGGAAGAAAGGGTGCCACGGCAACGATCCGAAAATGATGCAACGGCAACATCTCGGTTCCGATAACTCGTTGAGAGTCCGGAGCAAAAGATAGATGGCGTGAGCGAGTCGAACAAGATGCAAAGGTGGGGTGATCCCGTCACCGGGTTCCCACGAGTCGGTGACGAGGCAACCGAGGAACATGACAAAGAATGAAACGGGCACGGAGCACACAAGGGATGCATTTCATACAACAAAACAAGCATCTCACGGGGTCATCGGCTCGGGGTTATACCTTCGGAACAAACGTTCACGGGGCGGTTCGAGATCGTAGAGGAAGGAGTCGTTCTCGGGAGTCGGGGTACACGTTCGTAGAGGAAGTAGTCGTTCCGTTAACGTGTCGTGGTACTTGTCGCGGCATCGGGCGCCTTCGGGGCGACGGTAGTGGAACTTGGCGACGGTAGTCGTTCGGGCGTCGAGTTCGTAGATGTACTTGGCGCATCCATCTTTTTCGGGCGACGGTAGTGGTACATGCCGTAGAGGGAAGTAGTTGTTCTCGTTCATCGGTAGGGGTACTTGTCGAGTCGGTCGTCGTGGTACTTGGGGGTCTCGTGGTACTTGCCAAAACATCATCGGATGTAGTCGTACACGCACGTTCCGTAGAGGTACTTGGCGCCTCGGTAGTCGTACACGGGGAGACGATAGCGGTACTCGTTCGTAGATGTACTTGAGGGTCTCGGCGACGGTAGTGGAAGTAGTGGTACTTGGCGTTCGTCGCGGTACTTGCGTCGTAGAGGTACATGGTGGAACCGAGGGCTCCGAGCGTCGTGGTACTTGCACATCCGGTAGTCGAACTTCTTGAAGAGGAACTTGACGGTCCTCGTCGTCCTGGTGCTTGGCGAAACAAAACTGCAGGGTGGAACTTGGTGCATCCGGATCGAAGCAAGGCCAAGGGGCATCGGCAACAGCAAGGCGGCTGGATACGGAGGTGCGCGGGGCGACGGGGCTCCTGGCCGGCCGGAGCAGCACGGGGCGCTGCAGAGATGGGGACGAGGCGCTGGATCCTGGATGCTCGAGGAAGATGGGGACGAGGCGCTGGAGCCTGTGATTGGGCGCGGGGCCAAGCGACGGACGTTGAGCTGGAACGGGGAGGGAGGCCACGGCGAGGAGGCGCTGCAGGCCTCGGGCGCGGGCGCGCTAGAGGCGAGGAGACGGCCTCGGTGGACGGCTCGAGGACGGGCGCAGAGGAGGGAGCCATGCTGGGGCGCTGGGCGGCTTGGTGATGCAGGCGAGAGGAGGGGCGCTCGGCTCCTGGTGCGACTGGAAGGACGGGGCGCGGGCGCTCACAGGAGATGGCGGCTCTGGCCGGCCTCGGAGGACGGGGCGCAGAGGACGGAGGGAGGAGCGCTGGAAGGAGGCTGCGGCCTCGCACGGCGCTGGAGGAGCTCGGAGGGAGGCAACCGAGCTGGAGAGGCCTTGGCGCGGTCGCGGCGCAGGGGCCTTGCTGGAGGCCTACGGTCACGGGCAGGCGACGTTGCGAGGGAGTCGAGGAAGGGGCACGGAGAATCGGGGTTGAGGGAAACGGGCGCTCGAGGGAGAGTGGGTCGGGAGGAACGAGGGGGTCGAGGGAGAGTGAGACTCGAGCGAGGGGAGGCTGCGGCGACGCTGAGAGGGAGAGGGAGGAGCGATCGCTAGGGGCTAGGGTTAGCCGGTCGGGCCTTTTGGCCAGATGGGCCTAGGGCGAAAAGAGGCCTGGCGGCCTGGGCCTTAGGGAGAAGGGAGGCTGGGCCCAGATGGCTGGGAAGGCTGCTGGGCTTCTTCTTTTAATAAAACGATTTAACAGAAAAGAAGAAAGAGGGAAAAGAAGAGAGAGGCTTAGGGAAAAAATAGCACATGGGACTATTTTTCTCGGGCATCATAAAATGAGCACGGTCCGGGAAAAATATAAAAGGCATGATCGGAAAATAATTCAAACATATTTGAATTTAATCAAATGGGTTTGAACTAAGACTTGATTATTGAAGTGTCCAAAAATGTTCGAATTTTCGGAGGAACCTCGAAACAACGGAAAGAAATATTGGCAAGGTTTTTGAAGGAGAAACTCGAAGTGAAAAGCATGGGGAAATTATGCACGTGTGTTGCGGGTAATTCCAAACAATGGAATATTTATTATATAGCTCCCTAAATATTGGGATGATATGTTTTAAAGAGAAGACAATTCTTCCCTCGATTTAAATGGACCGAAGGTCCACACGGTTTATTTAAGTTGAGATGCAAAAAAAAAATGACATGATGGCATGATGACATGATGCGATGCAAAAATAAATAACACAAGCACAAAGAACACACGGGCAACCCGGAACATCTGGAATCTTCTGGAATCTTCTGGGACGTCGGTCTCGGGCGTCACAACTCTCCCACACTAACAGAGGATCTCGACCCGAGATCCTAGAGATATCACCGGGTAAAAACGGAAGAGGAAGAGGTAAAACAAAGTTGCTTCTTTGACAGACGAGTGAAACCAAAGAACCTTGAGAGGTTGAACAAATTGAAAGAAGAATAGAACAGAGATGAACGAAGTTAAGAGCACTTTGGTAAAAGGAGGAACATGGAACATTATCAGAACCTTGAAGGTTGAAAGACATGAAACAAGAGCTCACGGATGACAAAAGAATATGAAACTGCAACGGTATAGCCAAGGAATAAGAATGACAGATTTTGGACAGCACTCCGTCTGAAAATGGAGGGAATTAACATGATCTTGAGGAGATGGAATGATACTTGCTGAAAACAACAACACACAGCCTCCGGAACATTGAAAGAAAGGCACAAGGGTAAGAAAAATTCAGACAGCACTCCGGTTGAAAAACAGGCAAAACTTGATAAGATGAGAGAACTTGAATGGAGAATACCACACTCCGGTTAAACGATAAGCAAGGGAAAGAACATGATCTTGATAAAACGAGATGATGGTTAAAAAGAGCAATATCACAAGGCCCCCGGAACGAAAGAATAGCATATAAATCAACGAAAGAAATGAAAGGAGAAGAAAAATGACAACTTCTCCCACAAAATTGAATTGAAATAGCATCCTTACGAAGAAGGGTTGAACGGAGTTGATGGAAAAATCAACACGAAAACGAATAAGCTCTTGTTGTGGGCTTATGGAAAACATCTCAAAATTAAGAGGTGACAACCAGCCATTAACGGAAACGATTGATTGCATTGAGATCAACAAGGAGACGATAAACTTAATTCACCGGAAGGATAAATGAAGAACTTGGGTCATTTATAAGCACCATAATAGCAACAATTCTTAGGGAAAGCTTTTAGATGAATTATAACCCAAGATGACTCCAACGAATAATTGAAGGGTTGAAAAGATCTCCTTAACAAGGAAAAAGATGGTTTTAAATAACTCATTCTTGACAACTTGTGAATCATGAAACATGAAGGAATTGTCAAGAATGACATAACACCATCTGAAAAGATAAGGTAGAAGAATTGCAATTGGAAAGCATGATGCAGAATGCTTGAGCTCCAACAAGAATCTTGATGAAGAATTCGAGGATGAATTAAAACATGATGAACCACCATGAGAACTCCGGTAATGAAAACATGAGAAGTGAAAAATGAAAAGAATAAGATTCAAGGCCTGCGATGAATTAGATGAAGCTTGAAACGATATAATTAAATAACTTGGAACTCCGGAAAACAAGATGAACAACTAGGACCGAGAATATGATATGATGAACAAACTCCGAAGGAAGGGATTAAATC
The DNA here is from genome assembly GCA_902687465.1 of Secale cereale. Classification (NCBI taxonomy): domain Eukaryota; kingdom Viridiplantae; phylum Streptophyta; class Magnoliopsida; order Poales; family Poaceae; genus Secale; species Secale cereale. The sequence goes on along the minus strand of LR738711.1, from coordinate 139,907,625 downwards.
ACCTTGAAGGAATAAGAATAAGAATTATGTCATGCATATCCTTCACAAATTTAAATTGATGACAACCAAAGGATTTGGCACACTACTTATTCTCGTTGGAAAGAATTAAAGAGAGATCTAGCACAAGCTTGAGAATAGTCTTGAACGACTCACCGGTAGGATTATGAAAAGAACGAGTGAATTAAAACGATAACAACGGGAGGTAATCTTGAATGAACCACCGTAACAATAGGGAGACGAATGAAGAGGCATCAGTGAAGAATATTTGGAGGACGAAGTTGAAAACTGAGAACGAAGAATCTTCTGAAATGATGGCCTTCGGAGGATCACAAAGAAAAGAATTCATGAAATGCTTCGGATGGGTATGAAAATAATTCCTCACAATCAAAACGATAATGAGGATGGCATGAAGCTAGAACTACGAATCTTCAAGAGAACGGGCCAAGATTAAGAGAAACACTTCTCCGGTCTCCAAATGTTGAGAGTGAAGACGAGAAATGCCATGAAGAATTGTTGAGCACTCCGGAATGAAGAATTAAAAAGGTTGAACCAATGATGAACAAGTATTTGAAAGCGATCTTGGAGAAGGCATGTGACTGATGGGAATCATTCTTACGTCACACTTTGAAAAGAATTTTAGAATAACTTCGGAAAAAAGAAGAGTCAGGTAAGATCCTGGGAAAAGACCTGTGGGTTAGGGCCCACTAAAGAAATAACCGTTGGAAAAGATTGCTTAAGAGATATTGCACCGGTTGAATTAAATGGCTTGGATAGATGACAATCCTCAAAATAATTTGAACGGATTAAGAATGGAATTATGAATCTTCAGCACTCCGGATATGGATAGCAAGAGGAGAATGAATAATTGGAGCACCGGAATAAGAAAGCATTGTGAAATGAGGAAAAGGATAAGATCAACACCGAAATCTTGAATTACATCCACCGGCAGAATATGAGAACAAAAGAATGATGAACTTGAAGCTCTTGAGCAACTTCACGGTAATCACCGGATAAGAACATTGAAGGAAATGAATGAAGAAACACCACATGAATAAAATGGATATTTCATCTGAGAATTTCTGGCTCCAAGAAGAAGAAGGGTGGGAGGGTGGGGAAACAAGACAACTTGGAATGAATGAAACAGACAAATCGTCAAATTTCTCAACGGCGTCTGTATGGAATAACTTGAAGAGAAGGCACACCGGTTGAAAAGAATTAACATGAAAATCTCGATGGTCAAGAAGAATTAGCACTCCCATAGAAATATGGGAATACCGATTAAGAAAGGTATGGAATCAACATTTGACAACGAAGCAACTCGAATACCAGAATCAAAACAAAACAAAGGATAGATATGCAACATGATCTTCACAACATCATCCGAGCAAAGAATTGAACGAATGAATTCCGCAGGTACATCAACTTGACGAGAAGCCACTTGGAGAAGGAAAAGGTAAATAAAAAGGAACAAGGATCAGATAGAACAAATACAAGATAGAAGCTTCGTCCGACATCTTCGTGCTGAAAGCTCATGGAACGTGTTACAAAAGGGTTTTGCAATCCCCGGATCAGCATAGCCAAGGACCCTTTAAGATGCAACTCCCGATCAGAACAAGTCCATAAAACCACTTCACTCAATGTAGAACCCCGAACTTCATATCGTGCATCCGTTGGAAGAATGCCTAGAACTACTAGATGAACCCACCTATTAATTTCCGAAAGTTTCCAGTTATGCAATCAGGTGTTGGGGATACAGGGGAAGCACCGCGCACTCAACTCTAAACCTACATCAGGCTGTATCCATCCTTCAACACATAACCAGTTGTTCTCGGAAACCGTTTACCTCGGACCTTCGAAACGCATCTACTATACAAGCTATGGCAATACTCTCGAACTACCTCCCCAGTACTGGGTGATGTCGGGGTTATCTTGCCACTAACCGCATAGGAGAGTTTTCGATGTCGGCCGTCTTAAGTATTCCAGTACTGCCGCGATGGATTTGTGACGACAACACCTCGGAGCTCAACTCCCCGGGACACTGCCACAACCCCTAATGTCAGGAGGCATCGAGTACAATGTTCTCATCACAAAGACATCGAAACAATCCAAACAATACTCGCGAGATCCTAAAAAAAAATTTGGTGCGATTTTTGAAAGTAGAAGAGGCAAGAGTAATCGTCAGGAGTCCTCACCAGAGTGAAAGGGGATGAGAAGCAAAGAAATCCTACTCTCCGATATAAATATAGGACTCAAAGCATTTTCAAGTGTGTGCCTAGACTCAACCGTCAACGATTCGATCAATCAGTGGGGGCTTCTAGGTCGGAGAAGGCTCTGAATACCAACTTGTAATGCCCAGGATGGGACTATACCTCCTACGTGTCGAGGCACGACTTAAAGGTATAAGCCCATCCTAGAATGATCTCAAGTTTGGTATCTTTGCACGACTCATGTAAAAGAGGGATTAAATTGCAAAAGAAGATAGTTGGCTTACACTCGCCACTTCATACAATACATTACATAAGCATAACATCATTCAAAAACATCACAACCCATCTAAGGGTAGGATCCAAAAGAAAGATACCAAAACAACATAAAGCCACAGGTCAGGATAGAATCCTAGTAGAAACCACTACTGATCGTCGAAACGTCACAAGCATACGACCAAACTCTTCATCGAGCTCCCAGGTGAAGCTCTGAACCAGCTCCTGCTTCAAACTCGGCTGAACCTGCATCTGGTGTTGTAGTATCTGTGAGCCACGAGGACTCAGCAATCCCATAACCATGGGTAACAAGACTAGCAAAGCTTTGGGTAGGAAGAGGGTAGTGGTGAGGTTGCAGCAGCGACTAAGCATAATATGGTGGCTAGCTTACGAGTACCAGAATAAGATGAGAATCTACGCAAATGGTCGCAAAAGGTGATCGCTAAAGATCCTAACTACATACGGTCAAACATAACCCCATCATGTTCTCTTCTCAAAGTGAAAAGGGACACTCACAGTTACTCACACAGTTGTGTGTTTTACTTCGGATCATCTGTCAAGTTTTCTACAACAGGACATTAACAAATTCCAATCTGCCACATAACCGCGGGCACGGCTTTCGAAAGATCATAACCCTGCAGGGGTGTCCCAACTTAGCCCATCACAAGCTCTCACGATTAGCTGAAGTGATAAATATAATATCATCACCCCTTATCTTAGGGAAAATCCGATCAGGCTCGGCATCCCGGTAGCACAAGTCATTTCGACAATGGTAAAACAAGTCCAGGAAGACCTCCCGGCGTGCCGACACCCTGATAGTAGCCGCGTGTATCTCGTCTCAGGCCACGTCCGGATGGGCGATGCTATAGGTTATACCAGATACCTCGGGTTTCCCCAAGGCGGCCCTGCAGGACCCCCGTTTGGGACCAACACCATCAACACTGGCCCCCCCTGCTATGTAGAATTAAGAATCCTCGGGGACGCGACCCCCTATGCAAATTTAATTATTTAATTAAGTTGTTATTATGAGCAAATTAAAACCAATGTTGGGCCTTGCTGGAGGAGTTTTATTCAAAGTCGAACTGTCAAGGGGTCCCCATTTCACCCATCGTGTAAGGAACGCAAAATCAAGGAACATAATGCCGGTTTATCGGCGCCTAAGGTGGCATGAGTGGAACAAAACACCGAGCAAAAGGCCAAGCCTTCCACCCATGCCCAGTATATAGGTGTGTTAATAATAATTATAGATATTGTGATATAACAACAACAAGTTCCCTCCTGGAACAAATCTTCTTCTTCACCTGCAACTAACAACGCTATAAGAGGGGCTGAGCAAGCGGGTAACATAGCCAAACAGTGGTTTTGCTAGGAAGGTTTCAAAGTTAGAGGTTTCATGGCAACAAGGAGAGGCTGACATAAAAGATGGGTAGAGCGACATGTAACGATAGCATCGAGACAACTAAGCATGGCAATGGTAGTAAAGGTATCCAAGGGTATGATCATCTTGCCTGGAATCCACAAGGGAGAAGAACGGATCCATGAAGAAGACGGAGCAACACAGACGAGCGAATCCTCACAACTCCGGAACGAAACCGAAGCTAACAAGAGAAGCAATCGGAAAGAAGCAGAACAACACGGTAAACACACAAGCATAAACATGGCATACGATGCACATCCAAGTATGATGCATGTCCGGTATAAATATGCAAGGCATGGCAAGTGCACAAACAAAACTACAAGTTAAGTGGAGCTCAATATGCAAAGAGTTGCATATTGACGAAACACCACAATTTTATTATTTAGTTGACTCTCGTTATTTACAAGACAAGATTAAATGTTTTTAACATGGCAAGAGGTGAAGCAAAAACAAACTACCTATTAAGACATTTTAAATGAGGCCGGAAAAATAACAACAACCACTACTAGGAAAAGGCCTATTAATGGCGCACCTAGTTTGGCCATTAATGGCGCATTAGGGGTGCGCCATTACTAGCACGCCATTAGTATACTTTACTAATGGCGCACCTCTGGTGCGCCATTAGTATCTGGTATACTAATGGCGCACCACTGATGCGCCATCAGAATGCACAGTGGTGCGCCATTAGTATGCCTCCCAGGGGCCAGGTGCTTTGGCATACTAATGGCGCACTCTGCTGTGATGGGCCATTAGTATGAATATTAGGTTTTTTTTTCTGTTTTTTGCACAGGTTATGCATATATATAAATATAATTTCTCGTGGAGCCAACATATATGGTACGCACATCGAAACTATTAGAATCTACTCCCTCCGTTCCGATTTACTCGTCGTGGTTTTAGTTCAAATTTGAACTAAAACCACGACGAGTAAATCGGAACGGAGGGAGTATATAATAGCTCATAGAATAACTTAGCATCATGCATCATCGATCATAATAATAATAAAAACTCAACATAGGTATTAAATAATAAGTCTTACACATCATTATCGACCATACAACTTCTACTACGTAGCAATTTTCTAAGATAAAATGGCATAAAACAAGATGGCGTTTGTCTCTAAATCAATTAGATTTAAAGGGCCATTATGGAGAACGCAGATTATCTTGTCTCCATTTCTTGCCCTTCTCACTCTATTGCTTCCAAGTACCTCTTTACGAGTTTTCGTTATTTTTCGCCATTCTTTGATTCTCATTCCTTCATTTTTAGAAGAAATCCGATATGGACACGTGTGATTTGTAGGTTCACCTGGCATAATGTTTAAAACTTGTAGTTGACCAGATTGAAACATGACAGGAGGCACACAGTCACTAGGGAGAATCTGTTGCAAAACATATAGTAAGACTTCGTAGTTAGCATTGTAGTTCAGTTCGAGAAGAACTAATGCAAAACATGCACGAATGTCGTAATAGTAAAAAAATCTTACCATGGTATCTCCATTGATATTAACGTAGTTCAAGATGTGCACTAGTGGGACGTATTGACTATATTGTGGATCAATATTGCGATGTTGAATGTAATCCAGAAGAAAGGAATAAAAGAAGATGATCTGCTCTTTGTCCTTATAAGTACATTCTAAGCCAGGGGTGTAGTAGGTTCTGTCTAGCATCATCCTCACATTATTTGAATAATCAAAATAACCTATCAATGGAAATAAGTTGTCAACTATTTTGAAATAAACAATATAAATTACTAAATAACTATGTTTGATAAACTCACTTCTCGGTAGAATTGGAATCATATCGTCAACAAGGACCCAAATGTCCAAATCATCTTCGGCGATGGAATCCGGATTACCAAGATCCATGGTGAGAAGCATACCCTCATAAAAACCATATATCTTGCAAAATGATTCCCAATTCTTGCAACCAAAAGTGGTTACGTTATCTGAATTGTACAAATCCACTTCTAAATCAACATTATGCATGGTCCTTAGTTGAATTTGCTTTGTCTCCGAAGTTTCATGATCTTCAAATCCCATCCTCTCCAAGACATAGCGTCTTGCATGACACGGGATAAACTAGTTGCATGTAAAAGAAGAAAATTAATTACTTACACGTTGAAGTAGCTAGAAATCGTGCTTAATTAATTACGAAACAAGACTTGTCGTTGCGTACCATTTCGACATCGAAGGTCTCGTCGAGCTTAATACTGAAGTAACGACCGTCTACCAGGTGAGGCCTGTCGCACATACCCCGGTCGTCACCGCACCAGGAGCACTCCGGGATCCTATCGTCGTCGGAAGACGACATTTCCTATGTTTCAAAGAGATTAAACTTTATAAACTAAAAATATGTACCTAGACAAGCTAGCTGTGGCACCATCCTAGGCTCATTAGGACTAACATTGTCAACACTTTTGCACTAGTTCTGCTACATACCATCCTAGGCTTTTTAAGTTTCAACATTGCTACAGCATACAAACTTGAAGCGCTTGTGACTTTCAGCAGAACCTCACAATCTGATTACTATCCTCTCTATAAACTCATTTTAAACGAGTTCAAAATGTGCAAGATCTTTATCCTAAAACACCACCAAAAAATTAGGGCATGGCATCTAATAAGCAATGTTTGGAAATACAGTAAGTTTAATCTATGCCTAGCCATCCCTTACAAGGATATGTGGACATATTTCAGTTGTTTCAAACTTGAAACAGTAAGATGTGATGACCAACTTCTTAAAAGTGCAGAACTAGTAACCAGTTGCAATTTTGCCATCATATTAATTGTAGCAGACAGTATTGTGCCTGGCAGTATTACCACTATGTATAGCTTGGTCTTTGTGCATACATATAAATAACAATATAATTATAGTTCAGTAAAACAATTCATTTCATCATGGTCCCGATATTGTCAATATTTGTAACATTGGGCTCTCATGAATGCACAAAGAAACTGGAAGAGAGAACGCATCCCTGTTATTGTGCAAGATTATAAAACAGGATAACTGCAAGTTAGTGGTTCATCCATACAAATTTACTGACATAGGACAATATTTTCTAGTACATCATGGACAGCATAACATGCTGGGGCAGGAGTTCGGGACAACAAAACACATAAAGAAGCCGCATTGTCAAAACAGCTCCGATACTTGGATCATACAGACAGCGACACTTATTTTCTGACGGAGGGAGTATCCTGCAGCCAGAATGGTGAAACCCACCCAGGCATATTAACGGCAAGTCCGATCAGCTCTTAACAGTATATCATCAATTATATATCATCAAATGACCCATTAATCAAACAGGGACTACCATTGAAGAGCAAGCTCGAATCTTAAAGGTATATCAGTATATCATCATCTTCATGAGAACAATAATCAGGAAACAGTAGATTTCCACTCTCACGTAGAATAGGTAGGGGGACGAGCAGGAGCTAGTTTAAGCAACCGGGCTAATCAAATTTTGATCCAAGTGACCTAAATTTTGATCCAAGTGACCTAAATTTTGATCTCAACCGCGTACTTCAACGAAAATGGCAGAAATACAAAAAAATTACTTTGTGGTGGTGATTAGAGATGAAGGAGGGAGGAGTGATGGCTACCTGCGTATGGAGTGGTCGCCGGCGTAGCTCCGGGCGGCGAATTTGCTGCAGAGTCGGGGGAGGCCGGGCCGTCGGGGGCGCGGGCGTCGAGGCCGGGGCGTCGGGGGCGTGGGCGGCGGCGGCGTAGCTCTGGGCGGCGGCGTTGCTGCAAAGTCGGG
>LR738711.1:139815750-139899634 GCA_902687465.1 Secale cereale | reverse complement strand
CGGGCGTCAAGGCCGGGGCGTCGGGGGCGCGGGCGGCGGCGGCGTAGCTCCGGGCGTCTGGGGCGTCGGGGGCGCGGGCGTCGAGGGCGTCGGCGGCGCGGTGCTCGGCTCAGCGGGGGTGGCACGGGGGCGGCGGCGCGGCGCTGGAGGGAGAGAGAGGCGTTGGGGAGAGGGGGGAGATCTGGCGAGGGAGAGAGAGGAGGGTGCGGCCGGTGGGGGGGATATGGATGGGGGAATACTAATGGCGCACTGCGCCTCTGTGCGCCATAAGTATGTAGATTCTTATGGCGCACGTTCCCCAGGTGCGCCATTAGTATGTTTGGACAGGCGCGCTAGTTCAAAAAAAAAACTTCTTGATACTAATGGCGCACTCTGGACATCGTGCGCCATTAGTAGTTCGAGCTCTAATGGCGTATCTGCTGATGGTGCGCCATTACTATATTCTAATGGCGCACTTCCTGTCTGGTGCGCCATTAGTATCAGTTCCATCTATAGCCCTTTTCCTAGTAGTGAACATATCCGGAAAATCCCCATGAGCATGTTTAGCAATTATTAAAGCAACAACAATTCACACATATTAATGTTGTTAATATGATGCGGATGACATGATCAAGTTTATGCAGTTTTATTAAAAGTTGACAAGAGAGATATGAAGCACTTGTCACCGTGGTGGAAGAAAGGGTGCCACGGCAACGATCCGAAAATGATGCAACGGCAACAGCTCGGTTCCGATAACTCGTTGAGAGTCCGGAGCAAAAGATAGATGGCGTGAGCGAGTCGAACAAGATGCAAAGGTGGGGTGATCCCGTCACCGGGTTCCCACGAGTCAGCGACAAGGCAACCGAGGAACATGACAAAGAATGAAACGGGCACGGAGCACACAAGGGATGCATTTAATACAACAAAACAAGCATCTCACGGGGTCATCGGCTCGGGGTTATACCTTCGGAACAAACGTTCACGGGGCGGTTCGAGATCGTAGAGGAAGGAGTCGTTCTCGGGAGTCGGGGTACACGTTCGTAGAGGAAGTAGTCGTTCCGTTAACGTGTCGTGGTACTTGTCGCGGCATCGGGCGCCTTCGGGGTGACGGTAGTGGAACTTGGCGACGGTAGTCGTTCGGGCGTCGTGTTCGTAGATGTACTTGGCGCATCCATCTTTTCCGGGCCACGGTAGTGGTACATGCTGTAGAGGGAAGTAGTTGTTCTCGTTCATCGATAGGGGTACTTGTCGAGTCGGTCGTCGTGGTACTTGGGGGTCTCGTGGTACTTGCCAAAACATCATCGTATGTAGTCGTACACGCACGTTCCGTAGAGGTACTTGGCGCCTCGGTAGTCGTACACGGGGCGACGGTAGCGGTACTCGTTCGTAGATGTACTTGAGGGTCTCGGCGACGGTAGTGGAAGTAGTGGTACTTGGCGTTCGTCGCGGTACTTGCGTCGTAGAGGTACATGGTGGAACCGAGGGCTCCGAGCGTCGTGGTACTTGCACATCCGGTAGTCGAACTTCTTGAAAAGGAACTTGACGGTCCTCGTCGTCCTGGTGCTTGGCGAAACAAAACAGCAGGGTGGAACTTGGCGCATCCGGATCGAAGCAAGGGCAAGGGGCATCGGCAACAGCAAGGCGGCTGGATACGGAGGTGCGCGGGGCGACGGGGCTCCTGGCCGGGCGGAGCAGCACGGGGCGCTGCAGAGATGGGGACGAGGCGCTGGAGCCTGGATGCTCGAGGAAGATGGGGACGAGGCGCTGGAGCCTGCGATTGGGCGCGGGGCCAAGCGACGGACGAGGGAGCTGGAACGGGGAGGGAGGCCACGGCGAGGAGGCGCTGCAGGCCTCGGGCGCGGGCGCGCTAGAGGCGAGGAGACGGCCTCGGTGGCCGGCTCGAGGACGGGCGTGGAGGAGGGAGCCGTGCTGGGGCGCTGGGCGGCTTGGTGATGCAGGCGAGAGGAGGGGCGCTCGGCTCCTGGCGCGACTGGAAGGACGGGGCGCGGGCGCTCACAGGAGATGGCGGCTCTGGCCGGCCTCGGAGGACGGGGCGCAGAGGACGGAGGGAGGAGCGCTGGAAGGAGGCTGCGGCCTCGCACGGCGCTGGAGGAGCTCGGAGGGAGGCAACCGAGCTGGAGAGGCCTTGGCGCGGTCGCGGCGCACGGGCCTTGCTGGAGGCCTACGGTCACGGGCAGGCGACGCTGCGAGGGAATCGAGGAAGGGGCACGGGCAATCGGGGTTGAGGGAAACGGGCGCTCGAGGGAGAGTGGGTCGGGAGGAACGAGGGGGTCGAGGGAGAGTGAGACTCGAGCGAGGGGAGGCTGCGGCGTCGCTGAGAGGGAGAGGGAGGAGCGATCGCTAGGGGCTAGGGTTAGCCGGTCGGGCCTGATGGCCAGATGGGCCTAGGGCGAAAAGAGGCCTGGCGGCCTGGGCCTTAGGGAGAAGGGAGGCTGGGCCCAGATGGCTGGGAAGGCTGATCGGCTTCTTCTTTTAATAAAACGATTTAACAGAAAAGAAGAAAGAGGGAAAAGAAGAGAGAGGCTTAGCGAAAAAATAGCACATGGGACTATTTTTCTCGGGCATCATAAAATGAGCACGGTCCGGGAAAAATATAAAAGGCATGATCGGAAAATAATTCAAACATATTTGAATTTAATCAAATGGGTTTGAACTAAGACTTGATTATTGAAGTGTCCAAAAATGTTCGAATTTTCGGAGGAACCTCGAAACAACGGAAAGAAATATTGGCAAGGTTTTTGAAGGAGATACTCGAAGTGAAAAGCATGGGGAAATTATGCACGTGTGTTGCGGGTAATTCCAAACAATGGAATATTTATTATATAGCTCCCTAAATATTGGGATGATATGTTTTAAAGAGAAGACAATTCTTCCCTCGATTTAAATGGACCGAAGGTCCACACGGTTTATTTAAGTTGAGATGCAAAAAATAAATATGACATGATGGCATGATGACATGATGCGATGCAAAAATAAATAACACAAGCACAAAGAACACACGGGCAACCCGGAACATCTGGAATCTTCTGGAATCTTCTGGGACGTCGGTCTTGGGCGTCACAGTGAGTAACCGTGATGGTCCTTTCCGAAGGGCTTCAGAAAGTGAACATGGCGGGGTTATGTTTGAACATGAGTAGTTAGGATCACTTATTGATCATCTTTGGCGACCGTTGGCACCTTTCTCTTCTCGCTCTGAACTCATAAGCTAGTTGCTTAGTGCTTGCTGCAAACACTTTATTACCTCTCCACACCTAAGGCTTTGTTAGTTTTGACACCCGGGAATGGGATTGTTGAGTCCTTGTGATTCACAAATTACAACACACACCAGTTGCAGGTACAACTGAGTACAATGTAGGAGATGGATCAGAACTTCAGTGGGAGTTCGATGAAGAGCGTGGTTGTTATTATGTTTCGTATCCCGACGATCAGTAGTGGTTCCTACTAGGGGCGATCAGGCCTTGTGCTTGTGGTATCTTTCTCGTTTGGTTTTCGTCTGTAGCTGGACCCTGTGTTATTTGGATGATGTATGTTATTGTATTCATTGTGTGACGTGGCGAGTGTAAGCCAACTATCTTTTGTTCTTTCATCCATGTATTTTACATGAGTTGTGCAAAGATACCACACTTGCGATCATTCCAGAATGCGCTTATGTCTCTAAGTCGTGCCTCGACACGTAGGAGATATAGTCGCATCCTGGGCATTACAAGTTGGTATTCAGAGCCTTCTCCGACCTAGGAGCCCCCTGATTGATCGAACCGCTGACGGTTGAGTCTAGGCACACACACGGAGAGTAGGATTTCTTTTTACTCCTCATCCCCTTCGTCGCTCTGGTGAGGACTCCTGACGTTGTTCTATCTCCACTATTCTCAAAATTTCACCAATTTTTTTAGGATCACGCGGGTATTCTTTGGATTGTTCCGATATCTTTGTGACAAGAACATTGTTCCCGATGCCTCCTATCATTTAGGGGTTGTGGCAGTGTCCCGGGGAGTTGAGCTCCGAGGTGTTGTCGTCACAAATGTATCGTAGCAGTTCTAGAATACCAGAAGCGGCCGACATCGAAAACTCTTCTATGCATGTCTGGTGGTGAGATAACCCCGATGTCACCTAATACCAGGGAGATAGTTCGGGAGTATTGCCACAACTAGTATAGCGGATGCGTTTCAAAGGTACGAGGTAAACAGTTTCCGAGGATGACTGGTTATGTGTTGACAGATGGATACAGCTGGATGTAGGTTTAGAGTTGAGTGCGTGGTGCTTCCCCTGTATCCCCAACACCAGATTGCATAACCGGAAAGCTTCAGGAATTAATAGGTGGGTTTCAAGTAGTTCGTAGGAAATCTTCCAACGAGTGCATGGTATGAGGTTTAGGGTTCAACATCTAGTGAAGAGGTTTCATGGGCGCTGTTCCAATTGGGAGTTGCATCTTAAAGGATCCTTGGCTATGCTGATCCGGGGATTGCAAGACCCTTTGTAACACATGCCATGGGGCATTCAGCACGAACATGTGGGACGAAACTTCTATTATGTATTTGTTCCATCTGTACATTGTTGTTTTATTCTATCATTTTGTTCTCCCAAGTGGCTTCTCGACAAGTTGTTGTACCATTAAGCTATGGAATTCATTCATTCAATTTTGTTCAGATGTTCGTTGTCAAGACTATATGTTGCAACATATCTATCCTTTGTTTTTGTGTTGATTATGGTATCCGAGTTGCTTCGATGTCAAATGTTGATTCCATACCTTTCCTAATCGATGTTCTCATATTTCTATGGGAGTGCTAATCCTTCTTGATCATCGAGATTGTTATATTAAATTCTTTTCAACCGGCGTGCTTCTCTTCAAGTTAATCCGATCTCTTCATCATTTGCAAGATAAACTCTCAATCTTTTCTCAACGGTGTCTGTTTCATTCATCCCAAATTGTCTTTGTTTTCACTGCCCTCCCTCCCTTCTTCTTCTCGGAGCCAGAAATTCTAAAATTAAATATCCATTTTATTCATGTGATGCTTCTTCATTCTTTTCTTTCATTGTCCTTATCCGGTGATTCTCAGGAACATGCTCAAGAAATTCAAGTTTTTCATTCTCCGTTCTCGTTTCTTCTCCGGTGGATTTAATTCAAGCCTTGGTGTTGATTATATCCTTCCTCTTGTTTCACATGTTTTTCCCATGTTGAATTTCTTATTCGAAGTCTCTCTTGTTTATTCAACTCTCTCTAACTCTTCTCCGGAGTGCAGAAGATATCTCGGAAGATTCGCATTTCCATTCTTAATCAGTTCAATCTATTTCGAGGTTGTTATCTCATTCAAGCCATTTAATTCAACCGGTGCAATCTCTCTTTCAAGCAATCTTTCCCAACCGTGTTTCTTTTCAGTGGGCCCTAACCCACATGTTTTTCCCAGGATCTTACCTAACTCTTCTAATTTCTTTTTCCGGAGTTATTCCCAAATTCTTTTCAAGTTTGACGTAAGAATGGATTTCTCATCGGTCAAATGTATCCTCCAAGATCGCTTTCAAATTATTTTCATCATTGGTTCAACCTTCTAATTCTTCATTCCGGAGTGCCTCAATAATTCATGATGGTGTATCTCGTCGTCATTCTCAGGTTTTGAAGACCGAAGAAGAGTTCCTCTTGAATTATTACGTTTGTCAGAAATTCTTCTCCTTACCCATCCGAAGCATTTCATGAATTCTTCCCATTGTGATCCTCCGAAGGCCATCGTTTTAGAAGATTTCTTCGTTCTCAGTTTTCAACTTTGTCCTCCAACTATTCTTAATGGATGCCTCTGTTGGGGAACGTAGCATAATTCAAAAAATTTCTACGCTTTCACCAAGATCCAACTATGGAGACATCTAGCAACGAGCGAGTCAGAGTGCATCTACATACCGTTATGGAGATTGCGAGCGGAAGCTTTCCAAGAAGCGTGTGGATGAAGTAGTCGTACTCTTCGCGTTCTTCGTCACCGATGATCTAGCGCCGAACGGACGGCACCTCCGCGTTCAACACACGTCCGGTGCAGCAACGTCACCTCCTTCTTGATCCCGCAAGGGGGGAGGAGAAGTCGTCAGAGATCCGGCAGCACAACGGCGTGATGACGGATGCAGTGGAGATCGCAGCAGGGCTTCGCCGGGCGCCCTGCGTGGGAGTATCGAGGTGTGACGGGAAGGGGAGAGGCGCCAGGGCAAGGGTGCGGTTGCCCTCTCCCTCCCCACATATATATAGGGGGCCAGGGGGTGCGCCAGGGCCCCTGCAGATCCAATCTGCAGGGGGGGGGGGCGGCCAGGGGGGGTTCCTTGCCCCCCAAGGCTAGTGGGGCGCCCCCTCCCCCTTAGGGTTTTAACCCTAGGCGCATGGGGAGGTGGGCCCCTAGTGGTGCGCCAGCCCATTAGGGCTGGACACTTCCCCTCGCGGCCTAGGGGCCCCACCGGGATGGGTGGCCCCAACCGGTGGACCCCCGGGCCCCTCCGGTGGTCCCGGGACGCTCCCTGTGACCCCCGGAGATCACCCGATGGCCGAAACTGGACTTCCTATATATCAATCTTTACCTCCGGACCATTCCGGAACTCCTCGTGACGTCCGGGATCTCATCCGGGACTCCGAACAACTTTCGGGTTTCCACGTGCATGTATCTCTACGACCCTAGCGTTACCGAACCTTAAGTGTGTAGACCCTACGGGTTCGGGAGACACGTGGACATGACCGAGACGACTCTCCGGTCAATAACCAACAGCTGGATCTGGATACCCATGTTGGTTCCCACGTGTTCCTCGATGATCTTCATTGGATGAACCACCGTGTCAAGGATTCACTCAATCCCGTATGTTATTCCCTTTGTCCATCGGTACGGTACTTGCCCGAGATTCGATCGTCGGTATTCCCAATACCTTGTTCAATCTCGTCATGGCAAGTCTCTTTACTCGATCCGTAATCCATCATCCCGTGACTAACTACTTAGTCACATTGAGCTCATTATGATAATGTCTTACCGAGTGGGCCCAGAGGTACCTCTCCGTCATACGGAGTGACAACATCCCAGTCTCGGTTCGTACCAACTCAATAGACACTTTCGGAGATACCCGATGCGTACCTTTATAGCCACCCAGTTACGTTGTGACGTTTGGCACACCCAAAGTATTCCTACGGTATCCGGGAGTTGTACAACCTCATGGTCTAAGGAATAAATATTTGACACCGAAAAGCTTATGCATTACGAACTATACGATCTCGTGTTATGCTCAAGTTTGGGTCTTGTCCATCACATCATTCTCCTAATGATGTGATCCCGTTATCACTGACATCCTATGTCCATGGTCAGGAAACCGTGACCATCTGTTGATCAACGAACTGGTAACTAGAGGCCTACCAGGGACTCATTGTGGTCTATGTATTCACACATGTATCGCTGTTTCCGTACAATACAATTCAAGCATGAATAATAAACAATTTTCATGAACAAGGAGATATAATAATAATGCCTTCATTATTGCCTCTAGCGCATATCTCCAACAGTCTCCCACTTGCACTAGAGTCAATAATCTAGTTACATTGTGATGAGTCGAACACCCATAGAGTTCTGGTGTTGATCATGTTTTGCTCGTGAAAGAGGTTTAGTCAACGGGTCTGCGACATTCAGATCCGTATGCACTTTACAAATATCTATGTCTCCATCCTGAACATAATTCCGGATGGAGTTGAAACGGCGCTTGATGTGCTTGGTCTTCTTGTGAAACCTGGGCTCCTTGGTAATAGCAATAGCACCAGTGTTGTCACAGAAGAGAGTCATCGGGCTTGACGCGCTTGGAATGACTCCTAGGTCGGTGATGAACTCCTTCATCCAGACTCCTTCCTGCGCTGCTTCGGAAGCAGCTATGTACTCTGCTTCACATGTAGATGCTGCCACGACGCTTTGCTTGCAACTACACCAGCTGACTGCCCCTTCGTTCAAAATATACACGTATCCGGTTTGATACTTAGAGTCATCCAGATCTGTGTCGAAGCTAGCATCGACGTAACCCTTTACGACGAGCTCTTCGTCACCTCCATAAACGAGAAACATATCCTTAGTCCTTTTCAGGTACTTCAGGATGTTCTTGACCGCTGTCCAGTGTTCCGTACCGGGATCACTTTGGTACCTCCCTACCAAACTTATGGTAAGGTTCACATCAGGTCTGGTACACAGCATGGCATACATGATAGAACCTATGGCCGAGGCATAGGGAATGACACTCATTTTTTCTCTATCTTCTGCCGTGGTCGGCGACTGAGCCTTGCTCAATCTCATACCTTGCAAAACAGGCAAGAATCCTTTCTTTGACTGATCCATATTGAACTTCTTCAATATTTTGTCAAGGTATGTACTTTGTGAAAGACCAATGAGGTGTCTCGATCTATCTCTATAGATTTTGATGCCTAATATGTAAGCAGCTTCTCCAAGGTCCTTCATTGAAAAACTTTTATTAAAGTAGGCCTTTACATTTTCCAAGAATTCTATATCATTTCCCATCAGCAATATGTCATCCACATATAATATGAGAAATGCCACAGAGCTCCCACTCACTTTCTTGTAAATACAGGCTTCTCCATAAGTCTGTATAAATCCAAACGCTTTGATCACTTCATCAAAGCGAATATTCCAACTCCGAGATGCTTGCACCAGCCCGTAAATCGAGCGCTGGAGCTTGCATACCTTGTTAGCGTTCTCTGGATCGACAAAACCTTCCGGTTGCATCATATACAACTCTTCCTTGAGGAAGCCGTTAAGGAATGATGTTTTGACGTCCATTTGCCATATCTCATAATCATAGAATGCGGCAATAGCTAACATGATTCTGACTGACTTCAGCATCGCTACGGGAGAGAAAGTCTCGTCGTAGTCAATCCCTTGAACTTGTCGATAACCCTTAGCGACAAGCCGAGCCTTATAGATGGTCACATTACCATCCGCGTCTGTCTTCTTCTTAAATATCCATTTGTTTTCTATGGCGTGCCTATCATCAGGCAAGTCCACCAAAGTCCATACTTTGTTTTCATACATGGATTCTATCTCGGATTTCATGGCTCCAAGCCATTTATTGGAATTCGGGTCCGCCATCGCTTCTTCATAGTTCGAAGGTTCACCGTTGTCTAACAACATGATTTCCAGTACAGGGTTGCCGTACCACTCTGGTGCGGAACGTGCCCTTGTGGACCTTCGAAGTTCAGTAGTAACTTGATCTGTTTCTTCATGATCATTATCATCAACTTCCTCCCTTGTCGGTGCAGGCACCTCAGGAACGGTTTCCTGCGCTGCACTACTTTCCGGTGCAGGAGGGGTGACTGTCACCTCATCAAGTTCTACTTTCCTCCCACTCACTTCATTCGAGAGAAACTCTTTCTCTAGAAAGCATCCATTCTTGGCAACAAAGACTTTGCCTTCGGATCTGTGGTATAAGGTGTACCCAATTGTTTCCTTTGGGTATCCTATGAAGACGCATTTTTCTGATTTGGGTTCGAGCTTTTCAGGTTGAAGTTTCTTGACATAAGCATCGCAACCCCAAACTTTTAGAAACGACAGCTTCGGTTTCTTGCCAAACCAAAGTTCATACGGAGTCGTCTCAACGGATTTCGATGGAGCCCTATTTAAAGTGAATGCGGCAGTCTCTAAAGCATAACCCCAAAAAGATAGCGGTAAATCGGTGAGGGACATCATAGATCGCACCATGTCCAACAGAGTACGATTTCGACTTTCGGACACACCGTTACGTTGAGGTGTTCCGGGCGGTGTCAATTGTGAAACAATTCCACAGCTCCTAAGGTGTGTGCCAAATTCATGACTTAAATATTCACCCCTTCGATCCGATCGCAAGAACTTTATTTTTCTGTCACGTTGATTCTCAACCTCATTCTGAAATTCCTTGAACTTTTCAAAGGTCTCAGACTTGTGTTTCATCAAATAGATATACCCGTATCTACTCAAGTCACCCGTGAGGGTGAGAACATAACGGTAGCCTCCGCGAGCCTCAACACTCATTGGACCGCACACATCGGTATGTATGATTTCCAACAAGTTGGTTGCTCGCTCCATTGTTCCGGAGAACGGAGTCTTGGTCATCTTGCCCAAAAGGCATGGTTCGCACGTGTCAAATGATTCATAATCAAGAGACTCTTGAAGTCCATCTGAATGAAGCTTCTTCATACGTTTGACACCAATATGACCAAGGCGGCAATGCCACAAGTATGTGGGACTATCATTATCAACTTTACATCTTTTGGCATCTACACTATGAATATGTGTATCACTATGTTCGAGATTCATCAAAAATAAACCATTGACCAGCGGGGCATGACCATAAAACATATCTCTCAAATAAATAGAACAACCATTATTCTCTGATTTGAAAGAGTAGCCATCTCGCATAAGACGAGATCCAGAAACAATGTTCATGCTCAAAGCTGGTACTAAATAACAATTATTGAGGTTTAAAACTAATCCCGAGGGTAGATGTAGAGGTAGCGTGCCGACGGCGATCACATCGACCTTGGAACCATTCCCGACGCGCATCGTCACCTCATCCTTCGCCAGTCTCCGTTTATTCCGCAGCTCCTGTTTTGAGTTACAAATATGAGCAACTGCACCGGTATCAAATACCCAGGAGCTACTACGAGCGCTGGTAAGGTACACATCAATAACATGTATATCATATATACCTTTGACGTTGTCGGCCTTCTTGTCTGCTAAGTATTTGGGGCAGTTCCGCTTCCAGTGACCCATTCCCTTGCAATAAAAACACTCTGTCTCAGGCTTGGGTCCATACTTTGGCTTCTTCCTGGCAACAGGCTTGCCAGGCGCGGCAACTCCCTTGCCGTCCTTCTTGAAGTTCTTCTTACCCTTGCCTTTCTTGAACTTATTGGTTTTATTGACCATCAACACTTGATGTTCTTTCTTGATGTCCACCTCCGCTGATTTCAACATCGAATACACCTCGGGAATGGACTTCTCCATCCCCTGCATATTGAAGTTCAACACGAAGCTCTTGAAGCTTGGTGGCAGCGACTGGAGGATTCTGTCAACGACCGCTTCATCTGGGAGATTCATTCCCAGCTGAGACAAGCGGTTGTGCAATCCTGAAATCTTGAGAATGTGCTCACTGACAGAACTGTTCTCCTCCATCTTACAGCTGTAGAATGCGTCGGAGACATCATATCTCTCGACTCGGGCATGAGCTTGGAAAACCATTTTCAGCTCTTCGAACATCTCATATGCTCCGTGGTGCTCAAAACATTTTTGGAGCCCCGACTCTAAGCTGTAAAACATGCCGCACTGAACCAGGGAGTAATCATCACTACGCGACTGCCAGACGTTCAAAACGTCTTGGGCCGCATCGGGAGCAGGTGCATCACCTAGCGGTGCTTCTAGGACATATGATCTCTTGGCAGCTATGAGGATAATCCTCAGGTTACGGACCCAATCCGTATAGTTGCTACCATCGTCTTTCAGCTTGGTTTTCTCTAGGAACGCGTTGAAGTTGAGGGAAACTGGAGCGTGGGCCATTTGATCTACAAGAGATATTGTAAAGAATTTAGACTAAGTTCATGATAATTAAGTTCATCTCAATCAAATTTTAATGAACTCCCACTCAGAATGACATCTCTCTAGTCATCTAAGTGATACACGATCCAAATCGACTAGCCCGTGTCCGATCATCACGTGAGACGGACTAGTCATCAACGGTGAACATCTTCATGTTGATCGTATCTTCTATATGACTCGTGTTCGACCTTTCGGTCTTCCGTGTTCCGAGGCCATGTCTATACATGCTAGGCTCGTCAAGTGAACCCTAAGTGTATCGCGTGTGTAAATCTGTCTTACACCCGTTGTATGCGAATGTTAGAACCTATCACACCCGATCATCACGTGGTGCTTCGGAGCAACGAGCTTTAGCAACGGTGCACAGTTAGGGGAAACACAATACTTGAAATTTTAGTGAGAGATCATCTTATTTACTACCGTCGTTCTAAGTAAACAAGATGCATAAACATGATAAACATCACATGCAATCAATTAAAGTGACATGAT
The DNA here is from genome assembly GCA_902687465.1 of Secale cereale. NCBI lineage: Eukaryota > Viridiplantae > Streptophyta > Magnoliopsida > Poales > Poaceae > Secale > Secale cereale. Next base: position 139,887,578 of record LR738711.1, on the reverse strand, counting down.
ATGGCCAATATCATCTTGCTCCTTGGATCTCCATCTTCGGGGCACCATGATCATCTTGTCACCGGCTCGACACCATGATCTTCATCATCATGATATCCATTATCGTGTCTTGAAGAAGTCGTCACGCCAACTATTACTTCTACTACTATGGCTAACGTTTAGCAATGAAGTAAAGTAATTACATGGCGTTATTCAGTGACACGCAGGTCATACAATAATTAAGACAACTCCTATGGCTCCTGCCGGTTGTCAAGTTCATCGACATGCAAGTCGTGATTCCCTATTACAAAAACATGATCAATCTCATACATGACATCTTCGTTTTGGCCATACCACGTCACATAGCACATGCTGCAAAAACAAGTTAGACGTCCTCTAATTGTTGTTGCAAGTTTTACGTGGCTTCTATAGGATTTCTAGCAAGAACGTTTCTTACCTACGCCAAAACCACAATGTGATTTGTCAACTTCTATTTACCCTTCATAAGGACCCTTTTCATCGAATCCGATCCGACTAAAGTAGGAGAGACAGACACCCGCCGGCCACCTTATGCATCTAGTGCATGTCTGTCGGTGGAACCAGTCTCACGTAAGCGTACGTGTAAAGTCGGTCCGGGCCGCTTCATCCCACAATACCGCCGAATCAAGATTGACTAGTAACGGTAAGAAAGTTGAACAAAATCAAACGCCCACAACTGCTTTGTGTTCTACTCGTGCAAGATGCTACGCATAAAACCTAGCTCGGATGCCACTGTTGGGGAACGTAGCATAATTCAAAAAATTTCTATGCTTTCACCAAGATCCAACTATGGAGACATCTAGCAACGAGCGAGTAAGAGTGCATCTACATACCGTTATGGAGATTGCGAGCGGAAGCTTTCGAAGAAGCGTGGATGAAGTAGTCGTACTCTTCGCGTTCTTCGTCACCGATGATCTAGCGCCGAACGGACGGCACCTCCGCGTTCAACAGACGTCCGCTGCAGCAACGTCACCTCCTTCTTGATCCAGCAAGGGGGGAGGAGAAGTCGTCAGAGATCCGGCAGCACGACGGCGTGATGACGGATGCAGTGGAGATCGCAGCAGGGCTTCGCCGGGCGCCCTGCGTGGGAGTATGGAGGTGTGACGGGAAGGGGAGAGGCGCCAGGGCAAGGGTGCGGTTGCCCTCTCCCTCCCCACATATATATATATATAGGGGGCCAGGGGGTGCGCCAGGGCCCCTGCAGGCGGCGGCCAGGGGGGTTCCTTGCCCCCAAGGCTAGTGGGGCGCCCCCTCCCCCTTAGGGTTTTAACCCTAGGCGCATGGGGAGGTGGCCCCCTAGTGGTGCGCCAGCCCATTAGGGTTGGACACTTCCCCTCGCGGCCTAGGGGCCCCACCGGGATGGGTGGCCCCAACCGGTGGACCCTCGGGGCCCCTCCGGTGGTCCCGGGACGCTCCCGGTGACCCCCGGAGATCACCCGATGGCCGAAACTGGACTTCCTATATATCAATCTTTACCTCCGACCATTCCGGAACTCCTCGTGACGTCCGGGATCTCATCCGGGACTCCGAACAACTTTCGGGTTTCCACGTGCATGTATCTCTACGACACTAGTGTTACCGAACCTTAAGTGTGTAGACCCTACGGGTTCGGGAGACACGTGGACATGACCGAGACGACTCTCCGGTCAATAACCAACAGCGGGATCTGGATACCCATGTTGGTTCGCACGTGTTCCTCGATGATCTTCATCGGATGAACCACTGTGTCAAGGATTCACTCAATCCCGTATGTTATTCCCTTTGTCCATCGGTACGGTACTTGCCCGAGATTCGATCGTCGGTATTCCCAATACCTTGTTCAATCTCGTCATGGCAAGTCTCTTTACTCGATCCGTAATCCATCATCCCGTGACTAACTACTTAGTCACATTGAGCTCATTATGATGATGTCTTACCGAGTGGGCCCAGAGGTACCTCTCCGTCATACGGAGTGACAACATCCCAGTCTCGGTTCGTACCAACTCAACAGACACTTTCGGAGATACCCGATGCGTACCTTTATAGCCACCCAGTTACGTTGTGACGTTTGGCACAACCAAAGTATTCCTACGGTATCCGGGAGTTGTACAACCTCATGGTCTAAGGAATAAATACTTGACACCGAAAAGCTTATGCATTACGAACTATACGATCTCGTGTTATGCTCAAGTTTGGGTCTTGTCCATCACATCATTCTCCTAATGATGTGATCCCGTTATCACTGACATCCTATGTCCATGGTCAGGAAACCGTGACCATCTGTTGATCAACGAACTGGTAACTAGAGGCCTACCAGGGACTCATTGTGGTCTATGTATTCACACATGTATCGCTGTTTCCGTACAATACAATTCAAGCATGAATAATAGACAATTATCATGAACAAGGAGATATAATAATAATGCCTTCATTATTGCCTCTAGGGCATATCTCCAACAGCCTCTTCGTTCATCTCCATATTCTTATGGTGGTTTGTTCTTTTTCTTCATTTGTTTCAATTCTTACGGTGTGTCGGGGGAAACTGTCCGCCACGAACACCTATGGGACCGGAGCCCCTTGTCTGTGCGGTACGAGGGCGGAGGGAGCACAAAGAGCAGATCGAAGCAAACACGCGGGCAGTTTTACCCAGGTTCGGGCCGCGGTAGACGCGTAAAACCCTACTCCTGCTTGGTCGTGTATTGAGTTGGGCGCTCGGGAGCTTGAAGAAGCAGCTACACCGGCGCGAGAGTGATCTAGGTTTCGAACCCCCTCCACGTTGTGCATGGGCCTCCTTTTATAGTGCAAGGGGTCACTGACAGGTGTCAACGTAGGAGAAAGGGGTAAAAAAGTAAAAGAGGTGGTAGTTGTAACAGTGCGGGAACAGTGGAGCTACAGTACAGAACAGTGGTCTATACCTACTTTAACAGTGGGGGACAAGGGCATTTAATGCCCGTCGCCGTCGACCCCAAAAGCTCCCGCCTTAGCGTCTCCGTCCGCCACGGCGACGGATTCATCGCCGTGGAGTGCCACCGTGTCCCCCAGGCTGCACGGCCATCCGCCACGCGTCCCTGGATAGGCCCCAGGGCGACGCGTGGGCCGATGAGCTGGAGCGCGGGCACACAGCGCAGCCTTCCCGGCAAGTACCTTGCCGGGGCCTTGATCTTGCCGGGCCCGGGAACTTGCCGCTCCCCGGGCCCCTTGCCGGGGCGCGCATAGCGCCGAGGCGATGTCTTCTAGTCTTCCTGGCAAGCTCCTCTTGCCAGGGTCTTGTGTTAGTGGAACAGTCTTGAGCCTGGTACGGCCTTCCCGGCAAGCTCCTCTTGCCGGGGTCTCGGTCTTATGTCTTGTATACTTTGTTTTTGAATGGTTTAATAAGGAGCAGGAAGGTCTCCGGCGAGCCCGCAGTAAACCTTGCCGCGGGAAGCTGCGACTGCCCGTGCACAAGTCGGGGTACTGAGGTACCCCTACCTTAGTGCACCGACAGGAGCCCCCGGGCCTGGGCCACACACGGTGCCGAGCGCTGTTGGGCCAGGCCCAAAACAGTGCACGGGCACCCGCGGCCCGCGGCGCGCCGAATCCACTTCCATATCCGCCGCACCCCACGGTAACGGCACGCGTCGATTGCGGCGCCGTGGGATGGGACGTGCCCACGATCTCTTAATGGAAAGGGCGAAACGCCCCCCACTCCCCCATAAAGGCAGAGGTAGCGGGCGCGGTTCCCCTCCTTGCGCTCTCATTACGTCGTCTTCCACCTGCAAAAGATTCCTTCTTGCGCTCCGCCTCCACACCTCCGCCGCCGCCGAGCTCCTCGTCCCCTTCCTTCCGCCGCGTCCGCCATGGCCCCAAAGACCGACAAGGCGAAGGCGGAGAAATCCAAGAAGGAGAAATCGGAGCAAGCGGCCAAGCTCATCGCTTACCGGAAGCGGCACGTCGTCTTCCCGCCGAAGCTCGGCGTGCAGGAACTCTGGAACAAGTATTACTTGTTCTGGTCCAAGGGAACCGATGCGCATCCCCGCACGCGAGCATACCCGGCCGCCGCCAAGGACAGCTATCCCGGCGGGTATCACTTCTTTGCTGCCTTTTTCCATTGTGGTCTCTGTCCTCCTTTTTCGAACTTCTTCTGTGATGTCATGAACACATATGGCTTCCACCTGCTTGACTTCACCCCCAACGCCATTCTCACCATGGCTGTTTTCGCACATATGTGCGAAAACTTCATAGGAGTCCACCCCAATGTAGCCCTCTTTAGACACTTCTTCACTCCTAGAGCCGAGGCCGATGCCCCCCTCTCCGGAGGAATTTCTTGGGTCTTCCGTCTCAATAAGAAGGGGGCGTACTTGCCGGGGGAGCTCCGCGGCAAGTGGGAGGAATGGCGAGCGGAGTGGTGCTGGATTGTAGAAGACCAGCCGCAAGCCTTCACCGCGCCGCGCACAACGCCCATCGTGCGCGGCAGGGATTGGAGTGATCTAGACTCCGACGACATCAAGCTCGACATCGCCCTCGTCCGGATCCTTCGTCTTCGGATGGCCCGGCTGTCAGTTGCCGAGGTGGGCGCAGATTTCCTCCGCCGGCGCATCGCCCCTCTCCAAGACCGGAAGAGGCCGGCCTGGGAGTACGGCGGCCCGGCAGACATCATGAGGCTGCGCCCCGGGCTCAATTTCAACTTCACCACTCTGGAGCTGCGCGGAATGGTACGGGAACTCTTTAAGTACGACCCGACGCACCCTGAGTGGTTCAGGACTCCCCGGGAAGTGGTGCCGCTCTGCAACAACGCCGCGAGGGACCGGATCCTTGCCATGATGCCCATGTGCGACTCGCATGGCTTGGACCGCTCGTGGATCGCCCCGAAGCCCATCGACGTCCTCAACTTCTACGACAACCTCGCCGAGGTGGCGAGGAACAAGGAGGACCTCAAGCTGCACACGCGGGACACCACCGACCAAGAAATCTCCTATATAGCTTCTCGGGCTGAGGAGGCCGCCGCAGCCGCGGCGGCAGGAGTCTTCGGGTTCTCGCCGGAGGAGGCGGAGGCCGAGGAGGCGTCCACCCAGGCGGAGGAGGCGGAGATCCGCAGGTTGCTGAATCTTCCACCCGGCGCGCTCGCCGGGGTCCCCTCGCTGAGGCACTCCGGGATCCACGGGATTGCGGCGGAGGCTGCGGCAATGGAGGGCACCGCCGGAGGGAGCAGAGGCGCCGCGAGGGGCGGAGGCGCCAAGGGAAAGAGGGCCGCAGCGCTGGACGCTGGGCCCAGCGAGCCGGCCGGGGCAGAGGAGGAGGAGGAGGAGGAGGCCGAAGACTCCGGCGGATCCACGGAGTTATACGCCGACGACCTCTCCTCGTCGGAGAGCTCCCCGCCCCCGGCAAGCCCGAAGCAGTCCCCGGCAAAGCGCCTCCGCAAGGCGGCGACGGGGGAGAGGGCGCAGGCGCCCCGGCAACAGCCACCTCGGCGGGCGGCTCCCCGGGGGAGTCAAGCCGCGCCAAGGCCGTCCGGCGCACCAGCCGCAGCGGAGGCGGCCCGTGCGCGGACCACGACGGAGGCGCCCCGCAGGCCGGCAGCGAGCCGGCAGGGGTCTTCTCGGAGCGGAGCAACGGCTCCGCCCGCTCCTCGGGCGCCGGCAGCCACAGGGGCTGGGTCCTCGCAGCCCCCAGCCCCGGTGAACACCAAGCGCGCGAGGGAGTCTTCATCTTCCGCTCCTCGCGCCGACGCGCCCACGGTGGAGTATGACTTCTCCGCCCTGAGCGAGGACGACGAGGAGGACCAAGAGTAAGGATTCGGGACCTCATATCTTCTTGATTTCTGTCTTGATTTTTCCGCTGACGCTGACTCTGTCTTCTGTTCTGATTTCAGGACCCTGGCCCATCGCGCAGCGAAGAAGGCCAAGGCGCCCGAGGCCGAGGTCGCGGAAGGCTCAGCAGCGGCGGCAACAGGGGGTGTGCCGGAGCCAAGCCTGCCGGACTCGAGCACTGCTCCGATGAGCAGCCCCCAGCGCAGCCCGCAGCGCAGCCCCCAGCGTAAGTCTGGGGTTTTCTCTTTTCGCTTTGGGGAACGCCTGAGGCTTTGATTTTGTCTTCGTGCCTTGACTTTTCTTGTCTTGCTTCGTGTAGAGGAGGAGCCGCAGCGGGAAGAGCGCCCGGAGACCACCGCTGAGGAGCCGCAGGCCCCGCCATCCCCGCCAAGGCAGAACTCTCCGGCAAGGGAGAGTGCTCCGCCCAGGGTGGGCACTCCGCCGAGGCAGAGTACCCCGCCTGGGGCGAGCAGCCCGGCGAGGGCGGCCACCCCGCCAAGGCCAAGTTCCCCGGCGAGGGTGACTACTCCGACGAGGCCGAGCTCCCCGGCGAGGGAGCCCGCCGCTGAGGACGTCCGCCAAGGTAAGCTTTGTGACTTGTCTTCTTGGCTTGTCTCTTTTTTTTGGATATTTGCTTGAGTCTTGAATTTCTTTCTCTTCTTCTTCTTTCTAGATCTTCCTCCTCCTGTGCCCATGGAGACGGAGGTGATTATCCTCGAGGAGGAGGACGCGCAGGGCGGCGGCGGCGACGCTCCTGTCGTCGAGGAGATAGCCGAGGCCGCCGAGCCGGCCGCGCAAGAGACTGCTCCGGCTGCAGACGCAGCGGCCGGGGAGGGGGATGGTGGCCGCACCGCCGACCCGGAGGCGGCGGGAGCATCGAATGCTGCACCGGCCACCGGTTCCTCCGCCGGCGAGGAGCAGAGGTTCTATCTCGAGGCCCCCAACGGCGTTTTCATCCAGATGCCGTGGGGGTCTTCGTCGCGAGCTCCTGCGGAGGGCGAGGCGTTCGACGGAGAAGTCCTCGCCTCCGCAGGCCTGAAGATCGTCCAGGCGCCCGGTGGAGGTGAGGGGCCCGAGGAGGAGAGGTTGCTTCATCAGCTCCTGGCCCTTTACCGGGCCAGGCAGGCAAAGCTCGCCTCCCGGGAGGCTCTTGCCGCCAAGGCCGCGGCAGAGATGGAGAAGCGTGCGGCGGAGCTCAGCGCCGCCAATCAGGCTGCCCTCCGCCAGGTGGCGGAGGAGCGTGAGCGTCTCGCCGGCGAGTACCAAGAGTGGGTGCTCGAGAAGGCTGAAGCCGATGAACAGCAGCGTCTCGCCGGGGTGGAGATGTCCCGGCGAGAGGGAGAGCTCGCGCAGCGGAAGGTTGAGCTGGACTCTCATGAAGAAGACCTTGCCGCTCGCGAGGCTGCCCTTGGTGGGGAGCTGAAGGAGGCGAAAGCCGCCGCGGTCGCCGCGGAAGACGCCAAGAAAGAGCTCGCCGCCAAGGTCGAACAGTTGGAGAAGGCGATGAAGGTGAGCGCCGAGAAGGTTGCCGCGCTCATCTTGGAGCGCGAGAAGGATGCTCACACAAACTCAGAGCTTCAGGTGAGTTTATCAAAGAGGGGCGACGAGCTGAAGGCCGCCAAGGACTCCATTGAGGACTTGGAGCTGAAGGTCACCACTCTGAAGGAATCGCTCGATGCTGCCCGGGCTCAGGAGACCAAGTTGAAGGATGAGCTCCGCAAGGAGCGGACCTTGATGGAGAGCGTCAACAAGGCATCCGAGCTCTTCCGGCAGACTATCGAAGTGTGGACCGAAGAGCTGGTTTCTTCTGCGTCCAATATTGACCAGGAGCTGCTGGCGCTGAAGGTCGAACACCTTATCTACTCGCCGGACCCGGATCTCCCGCACAGCGCCAAGCTCAGTCTCTTCTTCAGAGGGGTCGCTCCGGCTCTTGCAGGCCTCCGGAACCGCATCCCCGCGCAGCTGGCCGAGGAGTCGCGCCGGCTCTGCGCGGGAACTCTGGAGCGGGTGTTGACGAAGATCGTGTACCGCAACCCGGGAATCAACCTCACGAACATTCTTCGCACCCTGCCGGCAGATGCAGATACGGAGGCCCTGAAGGAGCAGGTCGGCCACATCATCGCCAAGGTGGCAAAGCTTGGCAGGAAAGAAGGCGACCGCGTAGACTAGGGCTCCATTTATCTTTATCTTTTTGTTGCTGCACATTATGTTATGAACCTATTAGTCCATCGCGACAAACTATCCTTTGTAAGATATTTGCTTTACTTCGATCAATCAGTGCAATGTTATCTTCCTTGTTCCAATCTTTGACTTTGTATGTTTTTCACCCTACGCTCCCGGGGAGCTCGCCGGCAAGGGGCCCTTGCCGCGAGCGCTGAGTGCTGGACTCTGAGCAGCCTGCTGGCCAAGGTCCTTGCCGGTAAGCAACCTCGCCGCAGCTAGTCGCAACGCACTTAGCTTGCTGAGCGTACTCGGAAACGAGGCAAGGGCGCGACACTTGTCGCAGCTCACTTAAATCGTTGAGTGAACTCGAAAACAAGATAAGGGTGCGGCAAGCTACGGGTAGGTTCCTCCGCGCACAGGTTTTCCATACAAAGTGTGATCGTTCAAGGAAGACAACCAAAATTTCAAAGTGTGATCGTTCAAGGAAGACAACCAAAATTTAAAATTTGAACTGGTCAAATTCTAACAACTTATCTCTCATATGCTGCTTGCTCATATTGCTTGCTTTCCGGTAAGGCTTCTCTTTCTTGAACAGCACTTGGCTCCTCCTCCAACTCCTTCCCCCCCGGCAAACTTGTGCGCGAGGAACGTTCCTTCTGTGTAAGAGGAAAGAAAAGGGAGAGGAAAGCAAGTATCTGGCCTTTCGGCGTAATAGTGCTTACCGTATATCTGAGTGTTGCATCAAATGCCAAACAGAACATGCAAACAGCAAAGAGAAGCATGCAAAAGGCAATCGATGCGAAAAACACGAAAACTTTACTGATGCACGGGGTCTGCGCCCGGCTTTGTACAAAGGGTTACATGCAACAGCGGCAAAGCTTGTACAAAAGGTGGTTGCCGGAGCGGATCACGGCAACCGCGCCTTAGGGGTGAAACTTGCGAAGATGCTCTATGTTCCAGGAGTTGCTCACCGGTAAGCCTTCTTCGGTCTCGAGGCGGACAGCGCCGGGCCTCGTAACTTGTCTCACCCGATAAGGGCCTTCCCACTTCGGCGTCAACTTGTTGGAATTCTTGGCGGACTGAACACGCCGAAGAACAAGGTCGCCTTCCTCGAGACTCCTGGCCTTGACTTTGCGGCTATGGTAGCGGCGCAAAGCTTGCTGGTACCGAGCAGCTCGTACAGCAGCCTGGAGACGTCCCTCCTCAAGGAGCAATGCGTCATCTTGCCGCAGTTGCTCTTGCTCGAGCTCATCATAAGCGAGTACTCGAGGAGATCCGTATACGAGTTCCGTGGGGAGAACTGCCTCTGCTCCATAGACTAGAGCAAAAGGTGTCTGTCCGGTGGCTCGACTTGGTGTCGTTCTGATTGACCAAAGAGCCGCCGGGAGCTCCTCTATCCAATTCCTTCCGCACTTGCGCAGCCTGTCAAAGGTCCTTGTCTTGAGTCCGCGCAGCACTTCAGCATTTGCCCTCTCCGCTTGGCCGTTGCTCCTCGGGTGAGCAACAGAAGCGAAACAGACCTTGGCGCCAAGGTCTTGGACGTACTGCATGAAGGTGCGACTAGTAAATTGCGTACCGTTGTCGGTGATGATCCTGTTAGGTATCCCGAAACGGCAAACAATCGACCTGAAGAATCTGACTGCTGACTGTGCTGTCACCTTTCTCACTGGCTCCACTTCTGGCCACTTTGTGAACTTGTCGATTGCAACGTACAAGTACTCAAAACCACCGACAGCTCGAGGGAAAGGGCCGAGGATGTCGAGCCCCCAGACCGAGAAGGGCCATGATAAAGGGATTGTTTGGAGAGCTTGAGCTGGCTGATGAATTTGCTTTGCATGGAACTGGCACGCTTCACACTTGGTTACTAGTGCAGTTGCATCTTGGAGGGCTTCTTGCCAAAAGAACCCTTGCCGGAAAGCTTTCCCGGCAAGCGCCCTTGCGCCAATGTGGTGGCCGCATATGCCTCCGTGTATTTCTGCCAACAGCTTCTGTCCATCTTCTCTGGAGATGCACTTCAACCTGACACCGTTGAGTCTTCTTCTGTATAGCTCGTTATCCACGAACTGATACATACTTGACTGCCTGGTTATCTTCTCTATCTCTTGAGGGTCGTCGGGAAGTTCTCCAGTTTGCAGAAAACGGACGATCTGCTGCGCCCATGCCGGAGCCCGAGGCTCGACGGCAAGGACTAAAGGCTCGAGGGCCGCTGCGGGAACCTCAGCTTCTACGGCAAAGACCTCTGGTCCTGCCGGAGCTGACGGTCCCCCGGCAAGCTCGCCGGGGCGAGGCTTGTCGGGAACACTTGCTTCAACTGCACAAGCCCGAGGGCTTGCAGGAGCAAACTGTTCCTCAGCGTTGTTGTTGATCTTGGGAACTTTGGCGGCGGTCTCAGGAAGATCCGCCGGCAAGTAGTCGCCGGAAACCAACTTTCTCTTCTTGGACTGCCCAGTTGATGGTGTAACGGATGGCTGAGTCAGCTTGAGTAAGAAGGTCCCTGGTTCCACAGGTAGCTTCATCGCGGCGCACTTTGAAAGGCCATCTGCAATTTCATTTTGAGCCCTTGGGACGTGCTCCATCTGCAGACCTTCAAAGTGCTCTTCAAGCTTCCTCACTTCATCGACATATGCTTCCATCAAAGGGCTCTGATAGCTCTTGTTAACTTGTCGGACCACCAACTGAGAATCGCCCCGCACAATCAGCTTTCTGATCCCAAGTTCGGCCGCAATCCTGAGGCCGGCAAGCAAGGCTTCATATTCTGCAGTGTTGTTTGTCGCTTGCTCCCTGGGAAAGTGCATCTGGATAACATATTTGAGGTGCTCTCCGGTGGGCGCGATGAGTACCACGCCGGCACCGGCGCCTTGCAGCGAGAAGGCACCGTCAAAATACATTACCCATTCACTTGTCGCTTCTTGCACGGGTGCGCTTGTTTCTTGAATTTCTTCGTCTGGCGTCGGGGTCCATTCGGCAATGAATTCTGCCAAAGCTCGGCTCTGTATGGTTGAAGTACTTTCAAACTTGAGTCCAAAGCTTGACAGCTCCAGTGCCCACTCGACGATCCTGCCTGTTGCCTCTGGATTGTGCAATATCCTCTTCAACGGAAAGCGAGTGACCACTGTTATCTCATGGGCTTGGAAGTAGTGGCGCAGCTTCCTCGAGGCCATGAGGAGGCCGAAAAGCAATTTTTGCACACCAGAGTATCTTGATCTAGCCCCCTGGAGAAGGGAACTTACAAAATACACTGGGCGCTGCACCATCTTCTTCCGCACCTCTCCTTGTTCCTGCGCAGAGTCTTCCTTGTCGGGGCCAGAGCCTGTCGGGACAGCCCCCTGCTTGTCGCTAGATTCGCTTGCCGGTGATGCTGACTCCTCGTCGGACTCCCTCTCCGCTACTAACGCAGCACTAACCACCTGGTTGGTTGCCGCTAAGTATAGCAACAACTTTTCCTGTGGTCTAGGTGCGACAAGTATAGGAGTGGAGGACAGGTACCGTTTCAAATCCTGCAACGCCGCCTCCGCTTCCGGGGTCCACTTCATGGGACCTGCTTTCTTCAAGATTTTGAAGAAAGGTAGGGCGCGTTCTGCGGACTTTGAAATGAACCTACTGAGGGCAGCAACACAACCTGCGAGCCTTCTGACATCCTTGACGCGCTTCGGGGCTCTTATCTGCTCAATGGCTTTAATCTTGTCGGGGTTGGCTTCAATCCCCCTCTGTGACACAAAGAACCCGAGAAGCTTGCCGGAGGGGACTCCAAAGACGCACTTCTCGGGGTTCAACTTAAGCTGTATCCTGCGCAGGTTCTGAAACGTTTCTTCCAAGTCTTGAATCAGGGTTTCTTTGCTCTTGCTCTTCACCACGATGTCATCCATGTAAGCTTCTACATTCCTGTGGATCTGTGGTTCAAAAGCAGTGTACACTACCCTTGCAAAAGTTGAGCCTGCATTCTTCAGTCCAAATGGCATGCGGATAAAGCAATAAGTGCCACATGGAGTGATAAATGCAGTCTTCTCTTCATCCTCTTTGGCCATGAAAATCTGATGATAGCCTGAGTACGCATCAAGAAAATAGAGTAGCTCACATCCGGCGGTGGAGTCAACGATCTGGTCAATGCGCGGCAAAGGGAATGGATCCTTGGGACATGCTTTATTGACATCGGTGAAGTCTATGCACAGTCTCCACTTCCCGTTGGCCTTGCGCACGACGACTGGGTTTGCCAACCACGTCGGATGGATCACACCTCTAACTAGACCTGCTGCCTCTAGTTTCTTGATCTCCTCATTGATGAACTCTTGGCGCTCCACTGCTTGCTTTCTCACTTTCTGCTTGATGGGCCGCGCATGAGGACAGACAGCAAGCTTGTGCTCAATCACCTTCCTGGGAACACCGGGGATGCCAGATGGTTGCCAAGCAAACACATCGACATTCGCCCGCAGGAAGGCGACGAGCGCGCTTTCCTATTTGCTGTCAAGGGTGGCACTGATGGTGAAGGTACCACCAGTGCCATCCTCCTTTGCGGACACTTTCTTGGTTGCCGGAGGAGCAGCCATTCCTTTCTTGCTCTTGCCGGTGGAGCTCGATGGAACGTCCTCGACGGCAGCGCAGCACTCCGAAGAGGTGCGGTTGCCGGAGTGGGTCCCAGAGCACTTGCCGGACTTGGTCTTCGTCTTCTTCCCCCCGGGAGCTTCAGCGGCAAGAGTATCCTTCTCGGCCGCAGCTGCCGCATCCCGGTAAATCTTGTCGGCGCAAATAAGCGCATCTTTCTTGTCGCTGTGGACAGTGATGACGCTTATCGGCCCCGGCATCTTCAGCACGTTGTAAGCATAGTGGGAAGCTGCCATGAACTTGGCGAGGGCGGGACGGCCGAGTATTCCATTGTAGGGCAATGGAATATCGGCGACGTCAAAGGTGATGCGCTCAGTCCTGAAGTTGAGCTCCCCGCCAAAGGTCACCGGCAGAGTGATCTTTCCCTTGGGCTTGCTCCTTCCCGGGTTGATTCCTTGGAATGAACCGGTCTCTTCGAGCTCGCCATCTTGGATTTGGAGCTTCTTGATCACAGCAGAGGAGATCAAGTTCAGGCCGGCCCCGCCGTCAACCAACATTTTGGTGACCTTGAGGTTGCGGATGGTGGGAGAAACCAGCATCGGCAAGCACCCGACCGCGGTGGTGCGGTCAGGGTGATCCTCAAGATCAAAAACGATGGGCGTGCTGGACCATTTGAGGAGCCTGCGCGACTCCACGGGCGGCTCCGCTGCATTCACCTCACGCACCCACTGTTTTAGCTGGCGGTGGGAGGTGTGCAGGGAGGCGCCACCGTCGACGCACAGGACCTCCGTGGCCTTCTGGAACTCCTGCTCGCTGTCCTCGTCATCCTCCATGTCTTCATCGTCATCTTCGTCGTTGTCGCGGCCCCGGGGAGGTCGATCCCCTTGCCGCTGCTTAGCCTTGCCGCGGCGTCCTCCCCGGCCATTGAACGGCCGCTTCTTGCTGGGCTCTTCCCCGCCACCTTGGGCCTTCTCCTTGTCGCGCCTCTCGTACTCGGCTTTTTGCTGCTCGACGAGGTACTCGACGCGCTTGCAATTGGAAAGATCGTGACCCTTGGTGCGGTGAATCTTACAGTATTGCTTGTCGGAGCTACCCGGCTTGTCGGCTGCCGCCGCAGGGGCAGGCTCCTTGCCGGAGCCGCCAGCCTGCGCTTGCTTGGCGGGGGCCTCCTTGCCGGACTTCTCGACGACAAGCACTTCCTTCTTGCCCTTCTTTCTGTTGTTCCGCCGCCGGCTCTTCTTTGCCGGGGCGGCGTCGTCGCTGTCGCTTCCCCCTGCGCCAGCATCCTCCCCGGGGAGTTTCCTCCCCTCTTCTGCGCGTGCGCACTTGTCAGCAAGAGTGTAGAGCTCGCTGACGTCCCTGATCTTGGTCATCGCCATTTCCTCACGCATGCGGCGGTTACGCACGTTCTGATGGAACGCGCTGATAACCGCGGCAGGGTGAACGTCAGGGATGTTGTGCTGCACCCGGCTGAAGCGTTGGATATATTTGCGCAAGGGTTCGCCTTCCTTCTGGGCCAAGATGTGGAGATCGCTCTCCTGGCCATGGGGTTTGTGGCCGCCGATGAAGGCGCCAACAAACTGATGGCAGAGGTCGGCCCAAGAAGAGATAGAGCCTTCCGGCAAGTGCATGAGCCACGAACGGACGTTCGGCTTCAGCACGAGCGGGAAGTAGTTGGCTAGGATCTTCTCGTCGCGCCCCCCGGCAGCTTGCACTGCGATAGTGTAGACGCTGAGAAACTCCGAGGGGTGCGTCTTGCCGTCGTACTTCTCCGGTACGTCGGGCTTAAAGTTCTTCATGCTGGGCCACTGGACGCGCCGCAGCTCGCGGGTGAACGCAGGGCAGCCTACCGCGTACGGCAAGTCGCCTGGTTCACCGGGCGCGTGCGCGTCGACAGTGTTCCCAGCTCTCTTGTCGGATTGTCGCCGAGCTTCTCGGCGGCGCTCGATAGTGGTTCGAGCGTCTTCATCTCGCCGGTCGTCGAGGACCTGGCGCTGGTCCCGATGGGCCCGCGGGTCCGACGAGGCTGTGGAGCCGTCGTCGGGGTTGTTCCGGCGGGGCGGCGTCTTCTGTTTCTGCGGCGGGGAGTGCACGCTTGTCGCACCCCCGGCAGTCTTGTCGCCGATAGCCCTCGTCTTCTCAGCTTGCCGCGACCGTGAGGTCGACGGCTGCTGCGGAGAGTCGTTGTTGGCGAAGTCTATCAGGCTCCGGATAGTGGCCCTCCATTCTTCGGCCTTGTCGGCCGCCGGAGGAAAATCGAGGAGCAGCTGCGCCCTTGCGAGCGCTTCCGCTGGAGTAGAGGGGAACGCGGGTGAGCGGTGCGAGGAGCGGGATACGCTCGGACTTCTAACAACGTTAGAAGGAGCGGGGTCCCGCGCCGGCGCCTTCGCTTTGCTTGTGCCCGGACGGGGGTCCGGGGCGTCCCGCGAGCCTCCGGTTTGGCCTTGCCCCAGCAAGCGGATACCACCTCCCGTGGTATGGCGCTGCGGGGTCGTCGTGTGCTGTGATGGACGCGGCGCGTCCACGGAGACCGAGGTCCGGTCGTCCATCCTGTTCTTGGATCTGGTGGCACCGTGAGTGTCCTCGCCGGCAACCACCCTTCCGACGGCGTCTCCCCCGCCCACCGTTGGCTCTGGTGGCGGCGGGTGAGACGCAGACGGGCCTCCGACCTCCGAAGGCTTCTTCTTCGGGGCCATGGAGTTGTCGCTGACGAAGTTGCTGATGAAGCTGGAGAGGTTGATGAACAATTCGCCCGCGTGAACGCCGGATCAGGTTCGCACAACCTCGCCTCCCCCTACCTGGCGCGCCAAAGATGTCGGGGGAAACTGTCCGCCACGAACACCTATGGGACCGGAGCCCCTTGTCTGTGCGGTACGAGGGCGGAGGGAGCACAAAGAGCAGATCGAAGCAAACACGCGGGCAGTTTTACCCAGGTTCGGGCCGCGGTAGACGCGTAAAACCCTACTCCTGCTTGGTCGTGTATTGAGTTGGGCGCTCGGGAGCTTGAAGAAGCAGCTACACCGGCGCGAGAGTGATCTAGGTTTCGAACCCCCTCCACGTTGTGCATGGGCCTCCTTTTATAGTGCAAGGGGTCACTGACAGGTGTCAACGTAGGAGAAAGGGGTAAAAAAGTAAAAGAGGTGGTAGTTGTAACAGTGCGGGAACAGTGGAGCTACAGTACAGAACAGTGGTCTATACCTACTTTAACAGTGGGGGACAAGGGCATTTAATGCCCGTCGCCGTCGACCCCAAAAGCTCCCGCCTTAGCGTCTCCGTCCGCCACGGCGACGGATTCATCGCCGTGGAGTGCCACCGTGTCCCCCAGGCTGCACGGCCATCCGCCACGCGTCCCTGGATAGGCCCCAGGGCGACGCGTGGGCCGATGAGCTGGAGCGCGGGCACACAGCGCAGCCTTCCCGGCAAGTACCTTGCCGGGGCCTTGATCTTGCCGGGCCCGGGAACTTGCCGCTCCCCGGGCCCCTTGCCGGGGCGCGCATAGCGCCGAGGCGATGTCTTCTAGTCTTCCTGGCAAGCTCCTCTTGCCAGGGTCTTGTGTTAGTGGAACAGTCTTGAGCCTGGTACGGCCTTCCCGGCAAGCTCCTCTTGCCGGGGTCTCGGTCTTATGTCTTGTATACTTTGTTTTTGAATGGTTTAATAAGGAGCAGGAAGGTCTCCGGCGAGCCCGCAGTAAACCTTGCCGCGGGAAGCTGCGACTGCCCGTGCACAAGTCGGGGTACTGAGGTACCCCTACCTTAGTGCACCGACACGGTGGTTCATTCAAGATTAATCTTCCGTTGTTATCGTATCAATTCATTTGCTCTGTTCATAATCCTACCGGTGATTCGTTGAATACTTTCTCAAGTTTGTGTGAGATCTCTCTTTAATTCTTTGCAACGAGACTAAGTAGTATGCCAAATCCATTGCTTGTCGTCAATTTAAATTGATGAAGGATATGCATAACATAATTCTTATTCTTATTTCATCCAAGTGGATTAATCCCTTTGTTTAGAGTTTATTCATGAGGAATAAATTCTAGGTTTCAAGTTGTTCGTCTTGTTCCCCGGTGTTCTAAGCTCTCTCAATTTTCTCATCACGAAGATCCATCTAATCATTACAAGGCTTCAATTTTATTCTTTTCATCCTTCACTTCCCATCATCGTGTTATCGGAGTTCTTCATGGTGGTTCATCATGATTTAATTCATCCTGGAAGTCTTCATCAAGATTCTTGTTGGAACTCAAGCATTCTTCATCATGCATTCCGAAGTGCAATTCTTGCTCCCTTGTCTTTTGAGGTGGTGTTATGTCATTCTTGACAATTTACCCTTCATGTTTCATGATTCCCAAGTTGTCAGGAATGAGATATGTAAACCCATAATTTTCTTTGTTCAGGAGATCTTTTCAACCCTTCAATTTCTTCGTTGGAGTGGTCTTGGGTTGTATTTCGCCTAAAAGCCTTTTCCTAAGGATTGTTGCTAATCATGGTGCTTATAAATGACCCAAGTTCTCTATTTATCCTCTCGATGAAATACTTTTTTTCATCTCTTTGGTGCTCTTAATCAAATCAATTGTCTGTTAGTGGCAGAATTTCACCTCATAATTTTGAGATGTTTTTCATAAGCCCATGAGAAGCATATCTTTTGCTTGATTGATTTTTCAACAACTCCGTTCAACCCTTCTTGCAAGGATGCTTTCCAAATTCAATGGTGGGAGAAGTTTTCATTTTCTTCTCCATTCTTTTCTTTCATGGATCTAGCATCTATCCGTTCGTTCCGGTGACATTGTGATATTGCTCTCGTTCACCATCACCTCATTTTGTCATGATCATGTTCTTTCCTTGATTGTCCATTTAACTGGAGTATTGTGTCCTTCATTCAATTTCTATCTTCTTATCAAGTTTTTCCTCTCTTTTCAACCGGAGTGCTGTCTGAAACTTTCTTACCCCTTGTGCCATTCGTTCAATAGTTTCGGAAGCAGTGTGTTGCTGATTTCATGAAGTATCACCCCATCTTCTCAAGTTCATGTTCAATTCGTTCAATTTTCAGTTGTAGTGATGTCCGAATTATTTCATTCTCATTCCTTCTCTATCTTGTTTTAACCAGGAGTGGTTTCAATAACTATCTTGTCATTTAACCTCTTGGTTCTCATCGTATTCCTTGTTCCTCTTGTCTAACCGAGTGTTTTCAATTTCTTTCATCTCCGTTGTATTCTTTTTTTACAATTTGTTCAACCTCAAAGTTCGTGGTTTCACTCGTTTGTCAAAGAAGCAACTTTGGTTTACCTCTTCCTTTTCCTCTTCTATCCAGTGCCATCTCCAGGATCTCGGGTCGAGATCCTCTGTTAGTGTGGGAGAGTTGTGCCGCCCCAAGACCGACGCTCTAGAAGACTTCCTTATGTTCTGGGTTTCACCATGTGTTTATTTTGCTTGCTCTATTTTATTTTTTGCATTGCATCATATCATCATGCCATCATGTCATTTAATTTTAAAACTCAACTAAATAAATCATATGGATCTTCGGTCCATTTAAATCGAGGGATTTCACATGATGATTTCTCTTTATAACATATGCTCTCAATATATTAGGGAGCTATTATAAAAACTAGTCGCAAACCCGTGCGTTCGCACGGGCGCACGGTCTAGTTGTGAAATATTACCTTAGACCCGACGTACCATCGGAACATAAATGATTTGAGACATCAGGAGACTAATTCATAAGGAAATGAATATCTATGAATCAGCTATGTGTACGTCTGACTGGCCATAAACTGAATTGGTACAAAGAACATATGTCAAGATAGCATGCTGACATATCCTTATATTATTTCTATTTCCATTATATATGAACAAAAGGAATTAGAAATCAAAAAATCATTCAATTTATGGCTGGTCACCTTAAGCATAATTGTTTTGGCCCATTTTAGAAGCATGTGGAGTGGGTGAATACATTGCTTATGTCTATCTATGTACATATGGATTTGAAAATCATGCAGCGTAACTATCTAGAAATGCTCACTCAGTTGTCGGTGTTAGTCTGTTATGATATACTCCCTGCATATCATAATTGGTGACATTTTGCACCTACTATCAATCGAACTTCTACTTTATGTGTCTCAAAAATTATCTCTAGAATCTTAGAACTTTTTTTCATATAGACATTACAATAGAAATTAGTGGTTAATGTGACATTGTGAAGGCCATGTGAGTGGCCAAAACATCACTTATTTGTGATATAGAGTGAGTATTATATTCAACAAAATTATGTGTAATACAATATTTATTTCCTTAATCCTATATTTGTCTACTCTTTATAATAAGTCACTTCAGAAAAAATCAAACATATACTATCATGTTTTACACTTGACATTGTTCCAATTAATTAATAGGAAAAGAAGTAGCTAAAGAATGCATCCTACTCAGGTGGGTGAATCAATGATACAACAAATAAATTTTTATAAACAACACCCAACATAACAAAGTGCAAAAAAGCACAACTTATCGAGAGCCTACCTCAAAGTTCATGGCAAAAACCAGCAATGAAGCAGATTGTATAGAGCTATTTCTATTGTAGATAGTATATTGATATGCTTAGATGACAATTTTGATTTCATGTTTACGCACATATTACATGGCAGTATTTTCATTGTGTTGGAACAACAATTGGTAAAGGTGGTTTTCACTGCTGCCTGGAACATCTGGATTACTAGGAATGGGAAGGTCTTCAGAAATGAATCTCCTCTTTTCAGGCGATGGAGACTCAATTTTATCCATGACATGACCCTTTTATCTCATAGGATAAAATGTAAATACAAGGATAGCTTTAGGATTTGGCTAACTAACTTACCTTAGGTCTTTTTGTTTTACTCTTGTAAGTATTTCTAACTTTGTTGTAATCTGATCTTGTTCTATTATTTTCAATAAAGTGGGCTGTGAGGCTTTTGCCTTGCAGTATATAGTCAAAAAAACAATTGGTAAAGGTTGTTCACTATCTTTCTAAGCAACTTTTGCCAGCGAGACGTCATTGATCAAGGGCAGTTCTAATCATCGCCAAAATATCATCACTATTCCTCTCTTGCCAAATCTCCCCCGTGATAACAATAAGAATAATTTCATTTCTTTCCTGTACTTACGTGGCTGATTTTCAATCATCTTCTTCCAAACATAAGTAGTGCTCACCATGGATGACCAACCTGTTGGGTTTAGATTGTTTTAGCCACATATGCTAGTGTGAAGCCTTAGTCCAATTCTACTTGGCAACTTGGCAGAGGCAGAATGGGTGCCTTGAAGTCTCGAGCTCAAACATACACAACGGACAAAATTACGCGTTCGACCATGCTTGATGTCGTAGCTTGTCAGCACAACGATATTCTTCAAATGCAAGCTGCCAAGAGCTTGCAGTCTAGAATTGGTATGCCATAAGATAGAAAAAATTAAGGCGAACTGAATAGTCATTGGTCCTTGAGCTTGTACTCATAGTCATCATAGATATGCATTTTGAAGGACTTGTTCATCATGGAAATGCTGCTACTTATTTTTATGTATAGAGAAATAAGACTTACTAATGGCCGATTTAAAAGAACAAATTATAAACACTTACTTCATCCTGCATCACCATCAGTCAGTTGTCCGTTCGTCCTTGGCCGCACTGTATAAGTCCTAATTTGTCTGTTATGTGGCGTATGGATATTGAAATATTTTTTGTAGGACACCAAGCAGACGTAGGATCGGAGGCATGGAATTAATTGGATCAGTAGCATATATAGATCCTGTCATAATTAAATCTCATGCATGGTTGTATGCTTAGTTGCTGAACCAAGCATCCAACGTTAATATAAAACTGTTGTGTACGTCTAGTCCTTCTATC
The DNA here is from genome assembly GCA_902687465.1 of Secale cereale. Classification (NCBI taxonomy): domain Eukaryota; kingdom Viridiplantae; phylum Streptophyta; class Magnoliopsida; order Poales; family Poaceae; genus Secale; species Secale cereale. The sequence goes on along the minus strand of LR738711.1, from coordinate 139,867,233 downwards.
TACCTGTGTACTATTGTTGGATACTGGGTCTAGAACATGGAGCAAGATGTGAAACATCTGCAGATCCTTTCTCTATGAGCTACAAAGGAACTTTGTGCTCAAACATAGATGCCTTGATCCTGGCGACTCCGATGATCACCCGAAGTAGCCTCACCTATCAGTTTGCGTATTGCCGCAGTCCCCGACTCCCGAGAAAAATTAGGAAAAATAATGAATATAATAAGCATATACGTACCAAATAAACACAATAATAATTGAAATATTATTAGGAGAATACAACAGAAAAGATACGGCCGATCCAATTATAAACAGAGAAAAGATCGATTCAAAACAAATAAGTTAAGAAAGCAAACATGATCCATATGTGGAACATAATTTTTATGTGGTAAGCTCCGTGGGTGCATGGGATTCATGCCCCAACTTTTTTTGTCTATGAGCGCATGGGTTCCATGGCCCAACTTCTTTGCTCCAATTTGTGACACAGATCTGTTTTCTATGTGGGACAAAGAGACGCATGAGTCAGGAAGAGAGACGTGAGAGCTTTGCAGAGAGGCGTCAGAGAGATGCTTGAGAGAGAGACGTGAGAGAGAGAGAGATTACGATTGTTTGGGGTGCTATTTTTTTACTGGCAGAGGAAGAGACGTGGTGGTAAAGACTGTACGTGATCTATTTCTAGAACCGTGAGAGCATTATGGGCCTCTTTTTGGGCTCTATATATAGGCTTTCTAATATATCAGTTTTAGGCTGAACTAAACTGCCTTAATAATAGATCATTAATCTACATCGTAATAAATAGGCCCCACCCTAGATGAACGGCTCTAATTTTTTAATTAATGTGGGAATTTCTAGGGAGCCACAAATTAGTATAAGTATATATATTCCACTAATTTGGAATCACCAAAACACACTTGCAAATATTCCCCATACCTATTTCACTCCAAGTTTTGACTCCCAAACCTTGCCACCAATTCTTATCTCTTTTATCGAGGCTCCTCCTAAAGTCTCAACATTTTTGATCACTTCCTAAACCTTGTCCTAATTCAAACCATTTGAATTAAATTCAAATGATTTTGAATTTAACTCTTGCATTCGTGCCAACTTCTATTTTCTCGGAACAGGCACATTTTTGTGAGTCCGGGGAAATAATCCTCATGCCCAAATTCCACTCCTAACCTCTCTTTCTTTTCTTTCTCTTTTTCTGTTTTGTTTTATCTTTTTAGAGAGAGAGAGAGAGAGAGAGAGAGAGAGAGAGAGTGCAGCCAGACCGCAACAACCACAGCCGCCGGCCTCTGATACGTCTCCAATGTATCTATAATTTTTGATTGTTCCATGCTATTATTTATGAAGTCTTGGATGTTTAATGGGCTTTATCATTCACTTTTATATCATTTTTGGGACTAACCTACTAACCCAAAGGCCCAGTCTAGATTGTTGTTTTTTGCCTGTTTCAGGGTTTTGCAGAAAAAGAATATCAAAAGGAGTCCAAACCGAATGAAACCTTCGCGAGAGATATTTTTGGAGAAAATCATGCACGCGGAGCTTGAGAACCACGCCAGGGTATCAAGAGGTGGCCCACGAGGGTGGGGGCGCAGCCCCCTTCCCAGGGCGCGCCCCCTGCCTTGTGGCCCCCTCGAGCGTCCCCCGGTGCCCTCCTTCTTCCTATATAAGTCTACGTACCCCAGAACCTCCGAAAACAAAGAGAAAACCCTAATTCCACCGCCGTAACCTTTTGTTCCCGTGAGATCCCATCTTGGAGCCTGTTCCGGAGCTCCATCGAAGGGGTATCCATCACGGAGTTCTTCATCATCATCATCATCACCCTCACCATGAGTTGTGAGTAGTTTACCATAGACCTTCGGGTCCATAGCTAGTATCTAGATGGCTTCTTCTCTCTCTCTGGATCTCAATACAAAGTTCTCCTCGGTCTTCGAGGATATCTATTCGATGTAATCTCTTTTTGCGGTGTGTTTGTCGAGATCCGATGAATTGTGAGTTTATGATCAAGGTTATCTATGAAAGATATTTGGTTCTTCTCTGAACTTTTTATGTGTGCTCATAATATCCTTGCAAGTCTCTTCGAATTATTGGTTTGGTTTGGCCTACTAGATCTATAGTTCTTGCAATGGGAGAAGTGCTTGGCTTTGGGTTCAATCTTGCGGTGTCCTTTCCCAGTGACAGTAGGGGCAACAAGGCACGTATTGTACTGTTTCCACTGAGGATAAAAAGATGGGGTCTATATCATATTGCTTGAGTTTATCCCTCTACATCATGTCATCTTGCTTAAGGCGTTACTCTGTTCTTATGAACTCAATACACTAGATGCATGCTGGATAGCGGTCGATGTGTGGAGTAATAGTAGTAGATGCAGGCAGGAGTCGGTCTACTTGTCTCGGGCGTGATACCTATATATAATGATCATGCCTAGATAGTCTCATAATTATTCGCTTTTCTATCAATTGCTCGACAGTAATTTGTTTACCCGCCGTAGAATATCGCTATCATGAGAGAAGCCACTAGAGAACACTATGGACACCGGGTCTATTCTCAACATATCAATCTACATCTACTTTACTTTTACCGCTTTTATTTGATGTTCTTATAAACCAAAAATACCAAAAATATAAACTATCATCTCTATCAGATCTCACTCTGTAAGTGACCGTAAAGGGATTGACAACCCCTTATCGTGTTGGCTGCAAAGTTCATATTTGTTTGTGCAGGTGCGAGGGACTCGCACGTGGTCTCTTACTGGATTGATACCTTGGTTCTCAAAAACTGAGGGAAATACTTACGCTACTGTGCTGCATCTCCCTTTCCTCTTCGTGGGAATACAACGCAAGCTCGAGAAGTAGCAAGAAGAATTTCTGGCGCCATTGCCTGGGAGGCTTACGCAGAAGTCAAATACCAAGTACCTATCACAAACCCTTATCCTTCGCATTACATTTATTTCCCTCTCGTTTTCCTCTCTCCCACTTCACCCTTGCCGTTTTATTTGCCCCTCTTCCGCCGTGTGTTTATCGTTCGCTTGCTTCTTGTTTGCTTGTGTGTGCTGGATTGCTTGCTTGTCACTATGGCTCAGAACAATACCAAATTGTGTGACTTCTCCAATACCAACAACAATGATTTTATTAGCACTCCGATTGCTCCTATTACCGATGCTGAATCTTGTGAGATCAATGCTGCTTTGTTGAATCTTGTCATGAAATATCAATTCTCCGGCCTTCCTAGTGAAGATGTCGCTACCCATCTAAACAACTTTGTTGATTTGTGTGATATGCAAAATAAAAGGGATACGGATAACGATATTGTTAAATTGAAGTTATTTCCGTTTTCACTTAGATATCGTGCAAATACTTGGTTTTCCTCTTTGCCTAGAAATAGTATTGATTCATGGAATAAGTGCAAAGATGCTTTTATCTCTAAGTATTTCCCTCCTGCTAAGATCATCTCTCTTAGAAACGATATTATTAATTTTAAGCAACTAGATCATGAGCATGTTGCACAAGCTTGGGAGAGAATGAAATTGATGATACGTAATTCCCCTACACATGGTTTGAATCTATGGATGATTATTCAGAACTTTTATGCTGGCTTGAATTTTGCTTCTAGAAATCTTTTAGATTCGGCCGCCAGAGGTACTTTCATGGAAACCACCTTAGGAGAAGCTGCCAAACTCCTAGATAATATTATGGTTAATTATTCTCAATGGCACACCGAAAGATCTACTAGTAAAAAAGTGCATGCTATCGAAGAAATTAGCGTTTTGAGTGGAAAGATGGATGAACTTATGAAGTTATTTGCTGCTAAGAGTGCTTCTTCTGATCCTAATGATATGCCTTTGTCCACTTTGATTGAGAATAACAATGAATCTTTGGATGTGAATTTTGTTGGTAGGAATAATTTTGGTAACAATGCTTATAGAGGTAATTTTAATCCTAGGCCTTTTCCTAGTAATTCCTCTAATAATTATGGTAATTCCTACAACAACTCTTGTGGAAAGATGCCTTCTGAATTTGAAACTAGTGTTAAGGAGTTTATGATCTCTCAAAAGAATTTCAATGCTTTGCTTAAAGAGAAATTGCTTAAGGTTGATGAATTGGCTAGAAGTGTGGATAGAATTACTCTTGATGTTGATTCTTTGAAACTTAGATCTATCCCACCTAAGCATGATATCAATGAGTCTCTCAAAGCCATGAGAATTTCCATTGATGAATGCAAATAAAGAACCGCTAGAATGCGTGCCAAACGAGATAATTATATTAAATCGTGTTCTTCTAGTTATCATGAAAATAAAGATGAAGATCTGAAAGTTATTGATGTGTCTCCTATTAGATCCTTGTTTTCTAGTATAAATCTTGATGAAGATAGGATTGGAGATGATTCTGCTTTAAGGTGTCCCAATGATTCGGAGTTTTTTGATCTTGATGCTAAAATTGCTAAAAGTGGGAGTGAAGATTCAATTATGATAATTGCTCTTTGATTGATTTTATTTCCTTGTTGCAATTCATGCTAAATTCCCCGCATGCTTATAGTCAAAATAAAGCTTTCACCAAACACATAGTTGATGCTTTGATGCAATATTATGAAGAAAAACTTGAGTTGGAAGTTACTATCCCTAGAAAGCTTTATGATGAATGGGAACCTACTATTAAAATAAAAATAAAAGATCATGAATGCTATGCTTTGTGTGATTTGGGTGCAAGTGTCTCCACTATCCCAAAAACTTTGTGTGATTTGCTAGGGTTCCATGAACTTGATGATTGTTCTTTAAATTTGCATCTTGCGGATTCCACTATTAAGAAACCTATGGGAAGAATTAATGATGTTCTTATTGTTGCCAATAGGAATTATGTGCCCGTGGATTTCATTGTTCTTGATATAGATTGCAATCCTTCATTGTCTATTATTCTTGGTAGACCTTTCCTTGGAACGATTGGTGCAATTATTGATATGAAGAAAGGAAATATTAGATTCCAATTTACATTAAGGAAAGGCATGGAACACTTTCCTAGAAAGAAAATCAAATTACCATATGAATCTATCATGAGATCCACTTATGGATTGCCTTCCAAAGATGGCAATACCTAGATCTATCTTGTATCGTGCGTGGCTAGAGGCGTAAAACGATAGCGCTTGTTGGGAGGCAACCTAATTTTGTATTTTTTTTGCTTTTGTTGCTGTTAGGGAATATATATTGCATCTAGCCTCTGATTAGATGTGGTTTCATGTTTTGTTTAGTGTTTGTGCCAAGTAGAACCTTCGGGAAGACTTGTATGAAATTTATGTGATTTTGCGGTGAAAAACAGAATCGTTAGCGCTCGCTAAAGTGGTATTCAGATTTTACTTGAGCGTGCTTTTTAGTTGATTCTTGTTGCAGATGATTGGTAGACAAATTTCTGAAATTGAACAATTTAGTTTGAATTTTTGGGAGTTCCAGAAGTAGGCGAAACCTGCAGATTACTACAGACTGTTCTATTTTTGACAGATTCTGTTTTTTGTGTGTTGTTTGCTTATTCCGATGCATCTATGAGTAGTGTTGGAGGATATGAACCATAGAGAAGTTGGAATACAGTAGGTTTAACACCAATATAAACAAAGAATGAATTCATTGCTGCACCTTTGAGTAGTGGTTTGCTTTCTTATACTAACGGAGCTCACGAGAATTTTTGTCTAAGTTTTGTGTTGTGAAGTTTTCAAGTTTTGAGTATTGCTTTGATGGACTATGGAACAAGGAGTAGCAAAGGCCTAAGCTTGGGGATGCCCATGGCACCCCAAGTAAATTCAAGATAGTCAAAATCCTAAGCTTGGGGATGCCCCGGGAAGGCATCCCCTCTTTCGTCTTCATCCATCGGTAACTATACTTGGAGCTATATTCTTATTCGCAACATGATATGTTTTTTTCTTGGAGCGTCTTGTATAATTTGAGTCTTTGCTTGTTAGTTTTCCACAATCATCCTTGCTGGACACACCTATTTGAGAGATTTAAATATGGCCTAGAAATTATTAGAACACTCTATGTGCTTCACTTATATCTTTTGAGTTGAATAGTTTTTGCTCTAGTGCTTCAGTTATATCTTTTAGGGCACGGTGGTGGTAATATTTTGTAGAAATTGTTGAACTCTCATGCTTCACTTATATCCTTTTGAGATTCTATTAAAACAGCATGGTAATGTGTTTAGGCTAAAGAAACTAGTCTTCACATGATAGACATCCAATGTCAATGTAGTAAATTTTTTCACTCCAAGTGCATTAAATGGAATGAGATGTTGGATGCTTGATAATTGTTTTGAGACACGAGGATAGTGATATTAGAGTCATGCTAGTGGAGTTATTATCAAATTAAGAAATACTTGTGTTAAGGTTAGTGATTCCCGTATCATGCACGTATGGTGAACCGCTATGTGACGAAGTTAGAGCATGAGGTATTTGTAGAGTGCCAACCTTTGTGTGGAGGTCGGGGGTGCGCGATGGTTAACTCCTACCAACCTCCCCCCTAGGAGCATGGTTGATTGCTTTGTTTTGATGACTCGTAAATTTTTGCAATAAGTATATGAGTTCTTATGACTAATGTTGAGTCCATGGATTATACGCACTCTCACCCTTCCACCATTGCTAGCCTCTCTTGTATCGCGCAACTTCCGCCGGTGCCATAAACCCACTATATATCCTTCCTCAAAACAGCCACCATATTGTTCCTCAAAACAACCACCATACCTACCTATCATGGCATTTCCATAGCCGTTCCGAGATATATTGCCATGCAACTTTTCACCGTTCCATTCGTATGACACGCATCATATTGTCATATTGCCATGCATGATCATGTAGTTGACATCGTAGTTGTGGCAAAGCCACCATGCATAATTTTTCATATATGTCACTCTTGATTCATTGCACATCCCGGTACACCGCCGGAGGCATTCATGTAGAGTCATACTTGTTGTAGTATCGAGTTGTAATAAAAAGTGTGATGATCATCATTATTAGAGCATTGTCCCATGTGAGGAAAGGCCAATAAAAAAGGAGATGGCCCAAAAAAATAGAGAGGGGCTAATAAAAAAAGAGGAGAAAGCCCCTCCAAAAAAATGAGAGAAAAGAGAGAAGGGACAATTGCTACTATCTTTCTTCACTGTAGAGAGTCTCATGCTTATTCACTTTCATATACTAGTGGGAATTTTCATTATAGAACTTGGCTTGTATATTCCAACGATGGGCTTCCTCAAATGCCCTAGGTCTTCGTGAGCAAGCAAGTTGGATGCACACCCACTAGTTTCTTTTGTTGAGCTTTCATTCATATTTAGCTCTAGTGCATCCGTTGCATGGCAATCCCTACTCACTCACATTGATATCTATTGATGGGCATCTCCATGGCCCGTTGATACGCCTAGTCGATGTGAGACTATCTCCCTCCATTTTGTCTTCTCCACAACCACCTCTATTACAGCCATAGTGCTATATCCATGGCTCACGCTCATGTGTTGCGTGAAAATTGAAAGGTTTGAAAAGATAGAGTATGAAAACAAGTGCTTGGCTGAAATCGGGGTTGTGCATGATATGAATATTTTGTGTGATGAAGAGGGAGCATAGCCAGACTATATGATTTTGTAGGGATAACTTTCTTTAGCCGTAGTATTTTGAGAAGACATGATTGCTTTGTTAGTATGCTTGAAGTATTGTTATTTCTTATGTCAATATAGACTTTTATCTTGAATCTTTCAGATCTGAACATTCGTGCCACAATTAAGAGAATTACATTGAAAAACTATATTGGTTAGCATTCCACATCAAAAAATCTTTCTTTATCATTTACCGACTCGAGGACGAGCAGGAATTAAGCTTGGGGATGCTTGATACGTCTCCAATGTATCTATTATTTTTTATTGTTCCATACTATTATTTATGAAGTCTTGGATGTTTAATGGGCTTTATCATTCACTTTTATATCATTTTTGGGACTAACCTACTAACCCAAAGGCCTAGTCCAGATTGCTGTTTTTTGCCTGTTTCAGGGTTTTGCAGAAAAAGAATATCAAACGGAGTCCAAACGGAATGAAACCTTCGCGGGAGATATTTTTGGAGAAAATCACGCACGCGGAGCTTGAGAACCACGTCAGGGGATCAAGAGGTGGCCCACGAGGGTGGGGGGCGCGCCCCCCTTCCCAGGGCGCGCCCCCTGCCTCGTGGCCCCCTCGAGCGTCCCCCGGTGCCCTCCTTCTTCCTATATAAGTCTATGTACCCCAGAACCTCCGAAAATAGATAGAAAACCCTAATTCCACCGCCGTAACCTTCTGTTCCCATGAGATCCCATCTTGGAGCCTATTCCGGAGCTCCACCGGTGGGGGATCCATCACGGAGTTCATCATCATCACCCTCACCATGATTTGTGAGTAGTTTACCACAGACCTTTGGGTCCATAGCTAGTATCTAGATGGCTTCTTCTCTCTCTCTGGATCTCAATACAAAGTTCTCCTCGGTCTTCGAGGAGATCTATTCGATGTAATCTCTTTTTGCGGTGTGTTTGTCGAGATCCGATGAATTGTGAGTTTATGATCAAGGTTATCTATGAAAGATATTTGGTTCTTCCTTGAACTTTTTATGTGTGCTCATAATATCCTTGCAAGTCTCTTCAAATTATTGGTTTGGTTTGGCCTACTAGATCTATAGTTCTTGCAATGGGAGAAGTGCTTGGCTTTGGGTTCAATCTTGTGGTGTCCTTTCCTAGTGATAGTAGGGGCAGCAAGGCACATATTGTATTGTTGCCATCGAGGATAAAAAGATGGGGTTTATATCGTATTGCTTGAGTTTATCCCTCTACATCATGTCATCTTGCTTAAGGCGTTACTCTGTTCTTATGAACTCAATACACTAGATGCATGCTAGATAGCGGTCGATGTGTGGAGTAATAGTAGTAGATGTAGGCAGGAGTCGGTCTACTTGTCTCGGACGTGATGCCTATATACAATGATCATGCCTAGGTAGTCTCATAATTATTCGCTTTTCTATCAATTGCTCGACAGTAATTTGTTTACCCGCCGTAGAATATCGCTATCATGAGAGAAGCCACTAGAGAACACTATGGCCCCCGGGTCGATTCTCAACATATCAATCTACATCTACTTTACTTTTATCGCTTTTATTTGCTGTTCTTATAAACCAAAAATACAAAAAATATAAACTATCATCTCTATCAGATCTCACTCTCATAAGTGTCCGTAAAGGGATTGACAACCCCTTATTGCATTGGCTGCGAAGTTCTTATTTGTTTGTGCAGGTGCGAGGGACTCGCGCGTGGTCTCCTATTGGATTGATACCTTGGTTCTAAAAAACCGAGGGAAATACTTACGCTACCGTGCTGCATCTCCCTTTCCTCTTCGAGGGAATGCAAGCTCGAGAAGTAGCAGCCTCCCCGAGGCCCAACCTACAGCTGGCCCATTAGGCCCAGCTGCCCCTATAACCCTAGCCGCTAGGAGCCCATTCCCCATCTCATCCTCGCTCGATCCCTCTCCCCCCCCGAGCGCCGCCAGCCTCCCCATCTCCCTCTCGATCTCTCCATCTCCCTCTCGTCAGCTCCCTCGAGCGCCTCCTCGACGACTCCTCCCTGTGCCCCCTCCATGGCCTCGCATCGCTAGGGCCGCCGCCGATGCCCTGCAGTCGCCGCCGTCTCGCCATGGAGCCGCGCCCCAAGCGCCTTCCCGAATGCCTGCCGACCCTACTCTGCCTCGCCTCCTCCAGGGCACCCGCACCCAATCCCCATCGCCGACCGCGCCGTGCCATTCCCGAGCTCGCCGCCTCCCAGCCGGCAGCGACGGCCGCCGCCCCGAGCACCTCCATGTCTCTGCACCGTGCTGCTCCTCCCGTCACCTGCTTCGACCGCCACGGCGTCCGGCCACAGTGCCGCCATGCTCCAGCGAGCTTGCCCCCTGGCTCCTCTCGCCTTTGTCCTTGCCATCTTCGACCAGAACCGACGCCGCCCCATTGTCCCCGTCGCATGCCATTCCCGTCCCTGCACCATCGACCTCCTCTGCTTTTGAGCACGCAGCCCCGAGTAACCTCATCCTCCTGCCGCTGCACCATGGGGCCCCTTCATCAGCTGCTTGCTCGACCCGCTGCCTCGACCACGCTCGTGCGTGTGCGCAAGGGCTGCAAGGCCAACAGTGCCTCCCCTTCGGATCCGAGGCCTTCGTGTTGATTCATTTTGGATGCACCAAGTTCCTCTTCAACAAGTGTACGACTACGCCCGCACGACTACAAGGTGTTGCGCCAAGTACCACTACCATCGATCACCGAAGACTCGGATTACTCCAAGTTCCACGACACTCGGAGCCCTCGGACCCATCAAATTCGACTACAACACGTGTACGACTACCGTCGCCCCGAAAACGATGGATTCGTCAAGTACCTCTCCAAAACGAATGTGAACGACTACTTCGATGACTACCCCGTGAACGGAAAACCCGAACGTCTACGTGCATGAACAACTACTACCGTCACGTGAACGCTTACTTCCCTGGACGACTCGAACCGCTTCGAAAACGCACGCTCCGAAGGTATAACCCCGAGACGACGCCCGTGAACGAATGAATGTGTGTTGTATGAGATGTTCCGCTTGTTGCATCGTCTCCGAATTGTTGTTGCACGTTGACCTTCGTTGCCTTGTCGCCGACCGTGGGAACCCGGTAACCGGGATCACCCCACCTTCCTTGCATGGCCCGCTCACTTTCACCATTCATCTTTTGCACAGGTCTCTCAACGAGTTACCGGAACCGATTTGTTGCCGTGGCACCGATGTCTACTACGCACCCTTCTTCTTGTAGACGTTGTTGGGCCTCCAAGTGCAGAGGTTTGTAGGACAGTAGCAAATTTCCCTCAAGTGGATGACCTATGGTTTATCAATCCGTGGGAGGCGTAGGATGAAGATGGTCTCTCTCAAACAACCCTGCAACCAAATAACAAAGAGTCTCTTGTGTCCCCAACACACCCAATACAATGGTAAATTGTATAGGTGCACTAGTTCGGCGAAGAGATGGTGATACAAGTGCAATATGGATGGTAGATATAGGGTTTGTAAACTGAGAATATAAAAACAACAAGGTAGCAAGTGGTAAACGTAAGCGTAAACGGTGTGGCAATGATAGTAGAGAAGGCCTAGGGTTCATACTTTCACTAGTGCAAGTTCTCACAACAAGGATAACAAAATTGGATCATATTACTACCCCTCAACATGCAACAAAGAGTCACTCCAAAGTAACTAATAGCGGAGAACAAACGAAGAGATTATGGTAGGGTACGAAACCACCTCAAAGCTATTCTTTCTGATCGATCTATTCAAGAGTCCGTAGTAACGTTCAATCTATCATAGAGTTCGTAATAGAATAACACCTTAAGACACAAATCAACCAAAACCCTAATGTCACCTAGATACTCCATTGTCACCTCAAATCCGTGGGCATGGTTATATGATATGCATCACACAATCTCAGAAACATCTAATCAACCAACAAATAGAACTTCAAAGAGTGCCCCAAAGTTTCTACCGGAGAGTTAAGACGAAAACGTGTGCCAACCCCTATGCATAGGTTCCCAAGGTCACGGAACCCGCAAGTTGATCACCAAAACATACATCAAGTGGATCACATGATATCCCATTGTCACCACAGATAAACATGTGCAAGACATACATCAAGTGTTCTCAAATCCTTAAAGACTCAATCCGTTAAGACAACTTCAAAGGGAAAACTCAATGCATTACAAGAGAGTAGAGGGGGAGAAGAAGATCCAACTAGAATAGCAAATATTGCGATACATCAAGATCGTTCCATCTCAAGAACACGAGAGAGAGATCAAACACATATCTACTGATACATACCCTCAGCCCTGAGGGTGGACTACTCCTTCCTCATCATGGAGAGCGCCGGGATGATGAAGATAGCCACCGGAGAGGGATTTCCCCCTCCGGCAGGGTGCCAGAACGGCTGTAGATTGGTTTTCGGTGGCTACAGAGGCTTTCGGCAGCGGAACTCCCGATCTAGGTTAATTTTCGAAGGTTTCAGTATTTATAGAATTTTTTGGCGTAGGGCACACGTCAAGGGGGCTGCTGGGCTGTCCTCGAGATAGGGGCGCGCACCCCCCTTCACAGGGCGTGCCCCCCACCCTCGAGGGCAGCTCGTGGCTCCCCTGGCCCATCTCTTTTGCTTTGGGGGCTTCTTTTGGTCCAGAAAAAATCATAAAAAAAATGGCTCGTCAATTGGACACCGTTTGATATTCCTTTTCTGCGAAACTCAAAAACAAGGAAAAAACAGAACTGGCACTGGGCTCTAGGTTAACAGGTTAGTTCCAAAAATCATATAAAAGTGTATATAAAAGCCCATAAGACATCCTAGAAGGATAATATAATAGCATGGAACAATAAAAAATTATAGATACGTTGGAGACGTATCAGCATCCCCAAGCTTAATTCCTGCTCGTCCTCGAGTAGGTAAATGATAAAGAAAGAATTTTTGATGTGGAATGCTAACCAATATAGTTTTTCAATGTAATTCTCTTAATTGTGGCATGAATGTTCAGATCTGAAAGATTCAAGATAAAAGTCTGTATTGACATAAGAAATAATAATACTTCAAGCATACTAACAAAGCAATCATATATTCTCAAAATACTATGGCGAAAGAAAATTATCCCTACAAAATCATATAGTCTGGCTCTGCTCCCTCTTCATCACACAAAATATTCATATCATGCACAACCCCGATTTCAGCCAAGCATTTGTTTTCATACTCTATCTTTTCAAACCTTTCAACTTTCACGCAATACATGAGCGTGAGCCGTGGATATAGCACTATGGGTGGAATAGAGGTGGTTGTGGAGAAGACAAAAAGGAGGAAGATAGTCTCACATCGACTAGGCGTATCAACGGGCTATGGAGATGCCCATCAATAGATATCAATGTAAGTGAGTAGGGATTGCCATGCAACGGATGCACTAGAGATAAATATGAATGAAAGCTCACCAAAAGAAACTAGGTGGGTGTGCATCCAACTTGCTTGCTCACGAAGACCTAGGGCATTTGAGGAAGCCCATCGTTGGAATATACAAGCCAAGTTCTCTAATAAAATTCCCACTAGTATATGAAAGTGTCTAAACATGAGACTCTCTATCATGAAGAACATGGTGCTACTTTGAAGCACAAGTGTGGAAAAAGATAGTAGCGATTGTCCCTTCTCTCTCTTTCTATCATTTTTTTGGAGGGGCTTTCTCTTTTTTTAGCCCCTCTCTATTTTTTGGGCCATCCTTTTTTCTATTTGGCCCTTATCTTTTTTTTTGATTTTTTTGTTTCCTCACACGGGACAATGCTCTAATAATGGTGATCATCACACTTTTATTGATTTACAACTCAATATTACAACTCGATACTACAACAAGTATGACTCTACATGAATGCCTCCGGCGGTGTACCGGGATATGCAATGAATCAAAAGTGACATATATGAGAAATTATGCATGGTGGCTTTGCCACAACTATGATGTCAACTACATGATCATGCATGGCAATATGACTATATGAAGCGTGTCATATGAATGGAACGGTGGAAAGTTGCATGGCAATATATCTCAGAATGGCTATGGAAATGCCATGATAGGTAGGTATGGTGGCTGTCTTGAGGAACAATATGGTGGCTGTTTTGAGGAAGGATATATAGTGGGTTTATGGCATCGGCGAAAGTTGCGGGGTACAAGAGAGGCTAGCAATGGTCGAAGGGTGAGAGTGCGTATAATCCATGGAATCAACATTAGTCATAAAGAACTCATATACTTATTGCAAAAATCTATGAGTCATCAAAACAAAGCAATCAACGCATGCTCCTACGGGGGAGGTTGGTAGGAGCTAACCATCGCGTGCCCCCGACCTCCACACAAAGATTGGCACTTTACAAATACTTCATGCTCTAACTTCGTCACATAGTGGTTCACCATACGTGCATGCTACGGGAATCACTAACCTTAAAACAAGCATTCCTCAATTTCATAATAGCTCCACTAGCATGACTCTAATATCACTATCCTCATGTCTCAAAACAATTATCAAGCATCCAACATCTCATTCTATTCAATGCACTTGGTGTGATTTTTCTTACTACATTGACATTGGATGTCTATCATGTGAAGACTAGTTTGTTTAGACTAAACACATTACCATGCTTTTTTAATAGACTCTCAAATAGATATAAGTGAAGCATGAGAGTTCATCTATTTCTTCAAAATAAAACCACCGCCATGCTCTAAAAGATATAAGTGAAGCACTAGAGCAAACAACAAACTACTCCGAAAGATATAAGTGAAGATCAATGAGTAGTTGAATAATTATGTAACTATGTGAAGACTCTTTAACATTTAATAACTTCAGATCTTGAGATATTATTCAAACAGCAAGCAAAAAAAATAACCTAAGTTGACGCTCCAAGCAAAACACGTATCATGTGGTGAATAAAAATATAGCTCCGAGTATAGTTTTTTTTTGATGAAATAGCTCCGAGTATAGTTACCGATGGATGAAGACGAAAGAGGGGATGCCTTCCCGGGGCATCCCCAAGCTTAGGCTTTTGATTATCTTTAATTCAGTTGGGGTTCCATGGGCATCCCGAAGCTTAGGCCTTTGCTACTCTTTGTTCCATAGTCCATCAAAGCAATACTCAAAACTTGAAAACTTCACAACACAAAACTTAGACAAAAATTCTCGTGAGCTCCGTTAGTATAAGAAAGCAAACCACTACTCAAAAGTGCAGCAATGAATTCATTCTTTGTTTATATTGGTGTTAAACCTACTGTACTCCAACTCCTCTATGGTTCATATCCTCCAAAACTACTCATAGATGCATCGGAATAAGCAAACAAGACACGAAAAACAGAATCTGTCAAAGACAGAACAGTCTGTAGTAATCTGCTCGGCTCGCCTACTTCTGGAACTCCAAAAAATTCAAAATAAATCGGTAAATTTGTGCAATTTGTCTACCAATAATCTGCAAACAGAATCAACTAAAAATCACGCTCCAGTAAAATCCCACGACTACTTTAGCTAGCGCTAACGATTCTGTTTTTCACAGCAAGATCGTATAAACTTTACACAAGTCTTCCCAAAGGTTCTACTTGGCACAAACACTAAACAAAACATGAAACCACATCTAATCAGAGGCTAGATGCAATATTTATTCCTAAACAGAAGGAAAAACAGAGAAACTAAAATAAAGTTGGGTTGCCTCCCAACAAGCACTATCATTTAACGCCCCTAGCTAGGCATGATGATGCTCACATAAAAGATAAGAATTGAAACATAACGGGAGCATCATGAATCATATGAATAGCACATTTAAGTCTAAACCACTTCCTATGCATAGGGATTTTGTAAGAAAACAACTTATGGGAACGATAATCAACTAGCATAGGAAGGGAAAACAAGCATAACTTCAAAACTTTAAGCACATAGAGAGGAAACTTGATATTATTGCAATATGTAGAAGCATATGATCCTCTCTCATAATAATTTTCAGTAGCATCATGAATGAATTCAACAATATAACCAGCACATCAAGCATTCTTTTCATGATCTTCTTGCATATAAATTTTACTACTCCCATCATAAGCAAAATTCTTCTCATTCATAGTAGTGGGAGGAGCAAATTCAACAAAATAACTATCATGTGAAGCATAATCCAATTGAAAACTAAAATCATGATGACAAGTTTCATGGTTATCATTATTATTAATAGCATACAAGTCATCACAATAATCATCATAGATAGCAACTTTGTTCAAATAATCAATTGGAACCTCTTCCGAAATAGTGGATTCATCACTAAATAAAATCATGACCTCTCCAAATCCACTTTCATCAATATACTCATCATAAATAGGAGGCATGCTTTCATTATAATAAATTTTCTCATCAAAACTTGGGGGACTAAAAATATTATCTTCATCAAACATAGCTTCCCCAAGCTTGTGGCTTTGCATATCATTAGCATCATGGGTATTCAAAGAATTCATACTAACAACATTGCAATCATGCTCATCATGCACATATTTTATGACAAGCATTCTATGTAATTCTTCTTCTAGTACTTGAGCACAATTTTTTTCCATCATTTTCACGAAAGATATTAAAAAGATGAAGCATATGAGGTAACCTTAATTCCATCTTTTTGTAGTTTTCTTTTATAAACGAAACTAGTGATAAAACAAGAAACTAAAAGATTCGATTGCAAGATCTAAAGATATACCTTCAAGCACTAACCTCCCCAGCAACGGTGCCAGAAAAGAGCTTGATGTCTACTACGCACCCTTCTTCTTGTAGACGTTGTTGGGACTCCAAGTGCAGAGGTTTGTAGGACAGTAGCAAATTTCCCTCAAGTGGATGACCTAAGGTTTATCAATCAATGGGAGGCGTAGGATGAAGATGGTCTCTCTGAAGCAACCCTGCAACCAAATAACAAAGATTCTCTTGTGTCCCAACACACCCAATACAATGGTAAATTGTATAGGTGCACTAGTCCGGCAAAGAGATGGTGGTACAAGTGCAATATGGATGGTAGATATAGGTTTTTGTAAACTGAGAATATAAAAACAACAAGGTAGCAAGTGGTAAACGTAAGCATAAACGGTGTGGCAATGATAGAAGAGAAGGCCTAGGGTTCATACTTTCACTAGTGCAAGTTCTCTCAACAAGGATAACATAATTGGATCATATTACTAGCCCTCAACATGCAACAAAGAGTCACTCCAAAGTAACTAATAGTGGAGAACAAACGAAGAGATTATGGTAGGGTACGAAACCACCTCAAAGCTATTCTTTCTGATCGATCTATTCAAGAGTCCGTAGTAACGTTCAATCTATCATAGAGTTTGTACTAGAATAACACCTTAAGACACAAATCAACCAAAACCCTAATGTCACCTAGATACTCCATTGTCACCTCAAGTATCCGTGGGTATGGTTATACGATATGCATCACACAATCTCAGAAACATCTATTCAACCAACACATAGAACTTCAAAGAGTGCCCCAAAGTTTCTACTGGAGAGTCAAGACGAAAACGTGTGCCAACCCCTATGCATAGGTTCCCAAGGTCACGAAACCCGCAAGTTGATCACCAAAACATACATCAAGTGGATCACATGATATCCCATTGTCACCACAGATATACACGTGCAAGACATACATCAAGTGTTCTCAAATCCTTAAAGACTCAATCCGATAAGATAACTTCGAAGGGAAAACTCAATCCATTACAAGAGAGTAGAGGGGGAGAAGAATATCCAACTAGAATAGCAAAGATCGCGATACATCAAGATCGTTCCATCTCAAGAACATGAGAGAGAGATCAAACACATAGCTACTGATACATACCCTCAGCCCCGAGGGTGGACTACTCCCTCCTCGTCATGGAGAGCACCGGGATGATGAAGATAGCCACCGAAGAGTGATTCCCCCTCCAGCAGGGTGCCAGAACGGTTGTAGATTGGTTTTCGGTGGCTACAGAGGCTTTCGGCAGCGGAACTCCCGATCTAGGTTAATTTCCGAAGGTTTCAGTATTTATTGAATTTTTTGGCGTAGGGCACACGTCAGGGGGGCTGCTGGGCTGTCCTCGAGATAGGGGGGCGCGCCCCCCTTCATAGGGCGTGCCCCCCACCCTCGAGGGCAGCCCGTGGCTCCCCTGGCCCATCTCATTTGCTTCGGGGGCTTCTTTTGGTCCAGAAAAAATCATAAAAAATTGGCTCGTCAATTGGACTCCGTTTGATATTCCTTTTTTGCGAAACTCAAAAACAAGGAAAAAACAGAAACTGGCACTGGGCTCTGGGTTAACAGGTTAGTCCCAAAAATCATATAAAACTGTATATAAAAGCCCTTAAGACATCCTAGAAGGATAATATAATAGCATGGAACAATAAAAAATTATTGATACGCTGGAGACGTATTAGCATCCCCAAGCTTAATTCCTACTCGTCCTCGAGTAGGTAAATGATAAAGAAAGAAATTTTGATGTGGAATGCTAACCAATATAGTTTTTCAATGTAATTCTCTTAATTGTGGCATGAATGTTTAGATCTGAAAGATTCAAGATAAAAGTCTATATTGACATAAGAAATAATAATAGTTCAAGCATACTAACAAAGCAATCATGTATTCTCAAAATACTATGGCTAAAGAAAGTTATCCCTACAAAATCATATAGTCTGGCTATGCTCCCTCTTCATCACACAAAATATTCATATCATGCACAACCCCGATTTCAGCCATGCATTTGTTTTCATACTCTATCTTTTCAAACCTTTCAACTTTCACGCAATACATGAGCGTGAGCCATGGATATAGCACTATGGGTGGAATAGAGGTGGTTGTGGAGAAGACGAAAAGGAGGAAGATAGTCTCACATCGACTAGGCGTATCAACGGGCTATGGAGATGCCCATCAATAGATATCAATGTAAGTGAGTAGGGATTGGCATGCAACAGATGCACTAGAGATAAATATGAATGAAAGCTCAACAAAAGAAACTAGGTGGGTGTGCATCCAACTTGCTTGCTCACGAAGACCTAGGGCATTTGAGGAAGCCCATCGTTGGGATATACAGGCCAAGTTCTATAATGAAAATTCTCACTAGTATATGAAAGTGTCTAAACATGAGACTCTCTATCGTGAAGAACATGGTGCTACTTTGAAGCACAAGTGTGGAAGAAGATAGTAGCGATTGTCCCTTCTCTCTTTTCTCTCATTTTTTTGGAGGGGCTTTCTCTTTTTTTAGCCCCTCTCTATTTTTTTGGGCCATCCTTTTTTATATTTGGCCTTTATCTCTTTTTTTTTTGATTTTTTTGTTTCCTCACACGGGACAATGCTCTAATAATGATGATCATCACACTTTTATTGATTTACAACTCAATATTACAACTCGATACTACAACAAGTATGACTCTACATGAATGCCTCCGGCGGTGTACCGGGATATGCAATGAATCAAAAGTGACATATATGAGAAATTATGCATGGTGGCTTTGCCACAACTATGATGTCAACTACATGATCATGCATGTCAATATGACTATATGAAGCGTGTCATATGAATGGAACGGTGCAAAGTTGCATGGCAATATATCTCAGAATGGCTATGGAAATGCCATGATAGGTAGGTATGGTGGCTGTTTTGAGGAATAATATGGTGGCTGTTTTGAGGAAGGATATATAGTGGGTTTATGGCACCGGCGAAAGTTGCGCGGTACAAGAGAGGCTAGCAATGGTGGAAGGGTGAGAGTGTGTATAATCCATGGACTCAACATTAGTCATAAAGAACTCATGTACTTATTACAAAAATCTATGAGTCATCAAAACAAAGCAATCAACGCATGCTCCTAGGGGGGAGGCTGGTAGGAGTTAACCATCGCGCGCCCCCGACCTCCACACAAAGGTTGGCACTTTACAAATACTTCATGCTCTAACTCCGTCACATAGCGGTTCACCATACGTGCATGCTACGGGAATCACTAACCTTAACACAAGCATTCCTCAATTTCATAATAACTCCACTAGCATGACTCTAATATCACTATCCTCATGTCTCAAAACAATTATCAAGCATCCAACATCTCATTCTATTCAATGCACTTGGTGTGATTTTTTTACTACATTGACATTGAATGTCTATCATATGAAGACTAGTTTGTTTAGCCTAAACATATTACCATGCTGTTTTAATAGACTCTCAAATAGATATAAGTGAATCATGAGAGTTCATCTATTTCTTCAAAATAAAACCACCGCCGTGCTCTAAAATATATAAGTGAAGCACTAGAGCAAACAACAAACTACTCCGAAAGATATAAGTGAAGATCAATGAGTAGTTGAATAATTATGTAACTATGTGAAGACTCTTTAACATTTAATAACTTCAGATCTTGAGATATTATTCAAACAGCAAGCAAAAAAAATAACCTAAGTTGACGCTCCAAGCAAAACACGTATCATGTGGTGAATAAAAATATAGCTCCGAGTATAGTTTTTTTTGATGAAATAGCTCCGAGTATAGTTACCGATGGATGAAGACGAAAGAGGGGATGCCTTTCCGGGGCATCCCCAAGCTTAGGCTTTTGATTATCTTTAATTTACTTGGGGTTCCATGGGCATCCCCAAGCTTAGGCCTTTGCTATTCCTTGTTCCATAGTCCATCAAAGCAATACTCAAAACTTCACAACACAAAACTTAGACAAAAATTCTCGTGAGCTCCGTTAGTATAAGAAAGCAAACCACTACTCAAAGGTGCAACAATGAATTCATTCTCTGTTTATATTGGTGTTAAACCTACTGTACTCCAACTCCTCTATGGTTCATATCCTCGGACACTACTCATAGATGCATCGAAATAAGGAAACAACACACGAAAAACAGAATCTGTCAAAGACAGAACAGTCTGTAGTAATCTGCAGGGTTCGCCTACTTCTGGAACTCCAAAAAGTTCAAACTAAATTGGTAAATTTGCGCAATTTGTCTACCAATCATCTACAAAAATAATCAACTAAAAAGCACGCTTCAGTAAAATCCCACGACTACTTTAGCGAGCGCTAACGATTCTGTTTTTCACAGCAAGATCATATAAACTTTACACAAGTCTTCCCAAAGGTTCTACTTGGCACAAACACTAAACAAAACATGAAACCACATCTAATCAGAGGCTAGATGCAATATTTATTCCTAAACAGAAGCTAAAACAAAGAAACTAAAATAAAGTTGGGTTGCCTCCCAACAAGCGCTATCGTTTAACGCCCCTAGCTAGGCATGATGAAGCATATGAATTGAAACATAACGGGAGCATCATGAAGCATATGAATAGCACATTTAAGTCCAACCCACTTCCTATGCATAGTGATTTTTTAAGCAAACAACTTATGGGAACGATAATCAACTAGCATAGGAAGGGAAAATAAGCATAACTTCAAAACTTTAAGCACAAAGAGAGGAAACTTGATATTATTGCAATATGTAGAAGCATATGATCCTCTCTCATAATAATTTTCAGTAGCATCATGAATGAATTAAACAATATAACCAGCACATAAATCATTCTTTTCATGATCTACTTGCATATAAATTTAGTACTCCCATCATAAGCAAAATTCTTCTCATTCATAGTAGTGGGAGGAGCAAATTCAACAAAATAACTATCATGTGAAGCATAATCCAATTGGAAACTAAAATCATGATGACAAGTTTCATGGTTATCATTATTATTAATAGAATACAAGTCATCACAATAATCATCATAGATAACAACTTTGTTCTCATAATCAATTGGAACCTCTTCCAAAATAGTGGATTCATCACTAAATAAAATCATGACCTCTCCAAATCCACTTTCATCAATATACTCATCATAAATAGGAGGCATGCTTTCATTATAATAAATTTGCTCATCAAAACTTGGGGGACTAAAAATATCATCTTCATCAAACATAGCTTCCCCAAGCTTGTGGCTTTGCATATCATTAGCATCATGGGTATTCAAAGAATTCATACTAACAACATTGCAATCATGCTCATCATGCACATATTTTATGCCAAGCATTCTATGTAATTCTTCTTCTAGTACTTGAGCACAATTTTCCTTTCCATCATTTTCACGAAAGATATTATAAAGATGAAGCATATGAGGTAACCTTAATTCCATTCTTTTTGTAGTTTTCTTTTATAAATGAAACTAGTGATAAAACAAGAAACTAAAAGATTCGATTGCAAGATCTAAAGATATACCTTCAAGCACTAACCTCCCCGGCAATGGCGCCAGAAAATAGCTTGATGTCTACTACGCGCCCTTCTTCTTGTAGACATTGTTGGGCCTCCAAGTGCAGAGGTTTGTAGGACAGTAGCAAATTTCCCTCAAGTGGATGACCTAAGGTTTATCAATCAGTGGGAGGCGTAGGATGAAGATGGTCTCTCTCAAGCAACTCTGCAACCAAGTAACAAAGATTCTCTTGTGTCCCCAACACACCCAATACAATGGTAAATTGTATAGGTGCACTAGTCCGGCGAAGAGATGGTGATACAAGTGCAATATGGATGGTAGATATAGGTTTTTGTAAACTGAGAATATAAAAAAAACAAGGTAGCAAGTGGTAAACGTAAGCATAAACGGTGTGGCAATGATAGAAGAGAAGGCCTAGGGTTCATACTTTCACTAGTGCAAGTTCTCTCAACAAGGATAACATAATTGGATCATATTACTAGCCCTCAACATGCAACAAAGAGTCACTCCAAAGTAACTAATAGAGGAGAACAAACGAAGAGATTATCGTAGGGTACGAAACCACCTCAAAGCTATTCTTTCTGATCGATCTATTCAAGAGTCCGTAGTAATGTTCAATCTATCATAGAGTTTGTACTAGAATAACACCTTAAGACACAAATCAACCAAAACCCTAATGTCACCTAGATACTCCATTGTCACCTTAAGTACTAGTGGGTATGGTTATACGATATGCATCACACAATCTCAGAAACATCTATTCAACCAATACATAGAACTTCAAAGAGTGCCCCAAAGTTTCTACCGGAGAGTCAAGACGAAAACGTGTGCCAACCCCTATGCATAGGTTCCCAAGGTCACGGAACCCGCAAGTTGATCACCAAAACATACATCAAGTGGATCACATGATATCCCATTGTCACCACAATAAACACGTGCAGGACATACATCAAGTGTTCTCAAATCCTTAAAGACTCAATCCGATAAGATAACTTCAAAGGGAAAACTCAATCCATTACAAGAGAGTAGAGGGGGAGAAGAAGATCCAACTAGAATAGCAAAGCTCGCGATACATCAAGATCGTTCCATCTCAAGAACACGAGAGAGAGAGAGATCAAACACATAGCTACTGATACATACCCTCAGCCCTGAGGGTGGACTACTCCCTCCTCGTCATGGAGAGCGCCGGGATGATGAAGATAGCCATCGGAGAGGGATTCCCCCCTCCGATAGGGTGCCAGAACAACTTTAGATTGGTTTTTGGTGGCTACAGAGGCTTTCGGCGGCGGAACTCCCGATCTAGGTTAAATTCTGAAGGTTACAATATTTATTGAAATTTTTGGCGTAGGGCACACGTCCGGGGGGCTGCTGGGCTGTCCTCGAGATAGGGGGGCGCACCCCCTTCACAGGGCGCGCCCCCACCCTCGAGGGCAGCCCGTGGCTCCCCTGGCCCATCTCTTTTGCTTCGGGGGCTTCTTTTGGTCCAGAAAAAATCATAAAAAATTGGCTCGTCAATTGGAGTCCGTTTGATATTCCTTTTCCGCGAAACTCAAAAACAAGGAAAAACCAGAAACTGGCACTGGGCTCTGGGTTAATAGGTTAGTCCCAAAAATCATATAAAAGTGTATATAAAAGCCCATATGACATCCTAGAAGGATAATATAATAGCATGGAACAATAAAAAATTATAGATACGTTGGAGACGTATCAGGCACCATTTCGGTTATCGCCGCCATGGCACCCTTTCTTTCCACCACGATGACGAAATACTCCATATCTTTCTCATGTCAACTTTTAACTAAAAATTGCATAAAACTTGCATTTGTCATACGCATCATGATAACAACATTTAAATGACTAAAATTGTTGTTTGCTTTAAATTGCTATATATGACATGGGGATTTTCCGGAATTGTTGTTGTTATTTCCGGCCTCATTTAAAATGCCTTGATAGTGTAGTTTTGCTCATGCTTCACCTCTTGTCATGTTAACAAACATTTAATCTTGTCTTGTAAATAAACGAGGGTCAACTAAACAAATAAAATGTGGTGTTTCGTCAATATGCAACTCGTTGCATATTGAGCTCCACTTAACTTGTAGTATTGCTTGTGCACCTTGCCATGCCATGCATTTTTAAACCAGACATGCATCATACTTGTTTACGCATCATATGCCATGTTATGCTTGTGTTTACTGTGTTGTTTGCTTCTTTCCGGTATGCTTCGCTCGTTAGCTTCGGTTTCGTTCCGAAGTTGTGAGGTTTTGTTCGGCCACTTCATGGACTCGTTCTTCTTCCTTGCGGAATCCCAGGCAAGATGACCATTCCTCGAGATCACCTCTATCTTTGCCTATGCTAGTTGTCTCGCTCTTTAGATATGCCTTGATGCCTATTCCTGTTTTTCAGCCTCCTATTATTGCCATGAAACACTCTAACCGCCTTCCTAGCAAACCGTTGATTGGCTAGGTATGCTTTTGCTCAGCCCCTCTTATAGCATTGTTAGTTGCAGGTGAAGTTGAAGATTGCTCCACTTTCGGACTTGTTTATTGGGATAACACAATATATATCTTAATTAAATTAACGCACACACACACATATATATATATATATATATATATATATATATATATATATATATATATATATATATATATATATATATTGGTAATGGGTGGAAGGCTTGGCCTTCTGCTTGGTGTTTTTTTCCACTCATGCCACCTTAGGACCCGATAAACCGGTGTTATGTTCCTTGATTTTGCGTTCCTAACACGGTTGGGGTTTATGGGCCCCCCTTGATAATTCGCACTGCTTAAAGCTTTTCTAGCAAGGACCAACTTTGGTTTTAATTTGCCTCATAATAAAAACTTATTTAATTAATTGCATAGGGGGTCATGTCCCCGGCTTCTTAATTCTACATAACTGGGGGCCACTGCTGATGGTGTTGGTCCCAAACGGGGGTTATGCAGGGCCACCTTGGGGAAACCCGAGGTTTGGTTTTACTCGTAGGATCGCCCATCCGGTCGTTGCCTGAGACGAGATACAGGCGGCTACTACCAGGGTGTCAGCACGCCGGGAGGTCTTGCTGGATTAGTTTTACCTTTGTCAAAATATCTTGAGCATGGGATTCCGAGAATACTCGGGTCTTCCCACTTTGGAGTTGCGACTCCGCAGATCGTGAGCTTGTAATGAGCTAAGCTGGGACACCCCTGCAGGGTTATGAACTTTTGAAAGCCGTGCCCACGGTTATGTGGCAGATGGGAATTTGTTAATATCCGGTTGTAGATAACTTGACACCATATCGTTAAGAAAACACTACCTGTGTGAGTAACCATGATGATCTCTTTCCGAAGGGCTTCGGGAAGTGAACACGATGGGGTTATGTTTGAACGTGAGTAGTTAGGATCACTTATTGATCATCTTTGGCGACCGTTGGCACCTTTCTCTTCTCGCTCTGAACTCGTAAGCTAGTTGCCTAGTGCATGCTACAAACACTTTATTACCTCTCCACACCTAAGGCTTTGTTAGTTTTGATACCCGGGAATGGGATTGCTGAGTCCTTGTGATTCACATATTACAACACACACCAGTTGCAGGTACAACCTAGTATGATGCAGGAGATGGATCAGAACTTCAGTGGGAGTTCGATGAAGAGCGTGGTCATTATTATGTTTCGTATCCCGACGAGCAGTAGTGGTTCCTACTAGGGGCGATTAGTCCTTGTGCTCGTGGTATCTTTCTCGTTTGGTTTTCGTCCGTAGCTGGACCCTGTGTTATTTGGATGATGTATGTTATTGTATTCATTGTGTGACGTGGCGAGTGTAAGCCAACTATCTTTTACTCTTTCATCCCTGTATTTTACATGATTTGTGCACAGATACCACGCTTGCGATCATTCCAGAATGTGCTTATGTCTCTAAGTCGTGCCTCGACACGTAGGAGATATAGTCGCATCCTGGGCATTACATGACCATATACTCATACAACCCATAGCGAGTGGTGAATGCAGTCTTGGGAATATCTTCGTCCTTGATCTTGAGTTGATGGTATCTAGTCCGCAAATCGATCTTGGAGAATATTTGGGCTCCACTCAGTTGGTCAAACAAATCATCAATTCTGGGAAGCAGATACTTGTTCTTGATGGTGACATCATTTAGCTGACGGTAGTCCACACACATACGGAGACTACCATCCTTCTTGTCCACGAATATAGCTAGCGATCCCCATGGCGAAGAGCTAAGGAGAATATACCCCTTTTTGAGCATCTCATCCACTTGCTTCTTCAGCTCAGTTAGCTCGGATGAAGGTATTCTATAATATTTCTTGTATATAGGTGCATTCCCGGGTACAAGATCAATAGCAAACTCGAGCTCACGATCTGGTGGAATTCCTGGCAGTTCTTCAGGGAATACATCTGGAAACTCACTAACCACTGGAATCAACTCCATGCCTGAGGTCACAGCGGTGTAAATCATGTCCCTTCTGGGTAGGATTCAGCGAGCCACAAACTACACTGCTTGCCCTGTCGTATTTATTAATGTGATTTCCCGGGTTGCGCAATAGATATAGACTTGATGTCTTGTCAGCCAGTCCATTCCTAGTACAACATCCAGTCTCATGGATTCAATTGATACGAAGCTGGCTGGGAAAATAACTCCATAGATGTTTGGCTCCAGGTCACGTCATACCTTTGTTTTCAGCATGGATCCCGGGGATTGTATCACCATGAATTTCTCAAGAAGAGAGCAAGAAAGCTTGTTTAGGGCAAAAAAACTCCGCGAAATAAAAGAATGGAAAGACCCAGAGTCAAATAAAATTGTTGCAGGTATGTTATTAACTGGAAACATACCAATGACCACTTTGGGGTTTTCTTGGGCTTCTTCAATGGAGAGGTGATGCACTTGCCCTTGGATGAGCTTCTGAACTGTGAAGGATCCCATGTTTTTGACTTGTGGCTTAAGTATTAGGGTCGACTTGCCGTTCTTGGGACACTGTCTTGCATAGTGCCCGGTCTGGCCACAAGTGAAGCACACGTTGTTATGCTGACAATCTTCCCTTATGGGGTTAGTCACAATGTTCTTGACTCCATTTTCGTTCTTGTTGGGATTCGGCTGCCAGGTTGGCTTGAACTCAAACTGAGGTTGCTGCGAGGTGCGAGCCTTCTGAACAATCTGCCCGTCTTTCTTAGGCTCAAACTTGCGTTTGCGATCTTCATAAGCTGACTTATTATCATGGATGAGCTTGTGCTCCTTTTCGGTAATAAGGGCCTTGTTCACCAAAGTCTAGAAATCTAGAAAGTCTAATATGTTGAGCGTACATCAAAGGGTCTGGTTAGGCCTTCCAAGGAATCGATCTATGTTTCTTTCTTTGATGGGCACATCATGAAGGGAATAAAGGGCCAAGTGATTGGACTTGTTTAAATACTCACTTACTGACAGGTTCCCTTGTGTGGGAGCAAGGAATTCTTGCTGCTTGACATTCATAATTTCGGCAGGAATGTGGTACTTGTGGGACTTGTCCTTGAATTTATCCCAAGTGATCTCTTCGTCTGCAGGCCACATGGCTTTGGTATTGTCCCACCGTATAGCAGCGGGTCCTTCAAGATAGTGAGTAGCAAATGGAACCTTGTCGATTTCTTTGGTGAGCAATTTCCAATTCTTCTCAATGGTCCTCAGCTAATCAGCGACGTCCATAGGGTCAACAACTTGATTGAAATTGGGAGACTGGTCCTCTGGAAATCTGACAGCTTGGAGTGATTACCATTCTGATTGTTATTCTGCCCAATTATAGCTTGCATACTTCTCAAAATTATAAGCAAACCTTGGTTCCTCTTTTCTTCGAACATGCGCATAATCTGCTTTATTGTGGGTGGATGCGGTCGAGGTGGCGGTGGTTGATATGGTCCTCGGGAATGTCCTGCTTGTCTGGCGAAATGATGAACATGAACATCATCACCACCATGCTGCAGCTACCACATCTTGTCATCCTATTTTTGTTTCTCGATATGAAGCATTGAGATGAGCAACATCCATAAATAGGGAAGAAAAAGCAAGCGACAAATCTGAGAAAAGCGGTGAAAAACCAAGATGAATAAAAGTTCCAACATAATTATACATAGACTCAGCATACATGAAAGGGAACATGATGGAAAGTACTACTACACTCATACAACCAAGCATCACCTCAACCTCATCTACTCCTAAAGAAAGTGGCCGCACTGGTGCCCTGACGATCCTGCTGGGGTCTCCTTAATCTCGGACTTAGATCCAGAAATGACCACATTAACGGAAACCCCCAGAGCAAAGGAAACACAACGACGTTGCCTTAAGGGCTCTCCCTCAGGGGCAGCTGTTGGGTGAGGCTGACGCATAGGGGAGCGAGAGTAGCGAGAAGTAAAGCCCACTCGGCATGAGACTCATGGGGAGTCACTACCGACGTATCCAAGTTTCTTGGAGGGGTAACTAGAGTGGGTGAAGGGATAGTAGCAGGGGCAACGATCGGGGTAGAACCGAGCGAGGGCGGAGTGAAAGAAGACCTAGCGGCAACCAGATCCACACGAGTACGAGTCAGCTCCTAGGCCATGTTGAAAATAAGGTCACCGGCAGTGATGTAATAAGAAAGGTGGCTAGATGAACGGTCGCACGCCGGATCAATGGAAGGGAAATGAATACGCCCATCATCGGACATGGACGGGTAGAAATGGAAACCTGGGTGAGTCTGCATCCGGACCTCTTGTAACGCAAGTCAACGAGAGCCTCGAAGGCAACAAAATGAACCGCCTGATCAGGAGTAGAAGCGAAACCGCTCCTAGAAGAATGGGTATATGTGCCAGTAACTGAACTATTGTGAATGATGACCTCTGCGTGATACTCATACACCAAGTCTGCCAGCCATTCCCGGCACACCTGGTACATCGAGTCATCACCGTTGGGGCAGAGTCGATGCCACATGTTATGTAGAAGGTGAGGAGAGGTGAAGGGTGCTGGCTCAGACTGGTATGGGTACATAACTGGAGCCATCTACACTCACAACCATTAGTCTATTAGTAATAAAATAATCTAAATGCATGCAATGCAACAACTAGATGCAAATGCACACTCGCGACACTCAAATCCTCTAACTATCGTTTAACTAATGTGTCGACTGTCTAGGGTGTCCTACACTCAGTGCTGCTCTGATACCAAGCGTTGTGGCACCCCGACTCAGAGCAACTGGTTTACCTTGCATTGCCAACCCAGAGATCATGTCTTCTAGCAATACACAACAACTTGGTACAGAAATACAACCACTTTATTGATATCTCGAGGGAACATATGTTCGATGATACATAAAGTAGCAAGGCCACACATCACACACGGTGCTGCTGCACATATCTACATTATTTAGTGGACATGATGGGGGCCTCGATGATAACGACACAACTACTCGGCAGCGGAACAACGATGTAGTAGGGCTCCATCTCACAGGGACACTGCTGGGACACGGCCTAGACTACGATGAACGATGCAATTCCGATTCCTGGTACATCTTCTCCTGAAACTAGCATGACATGCCAGGTGAGTACTTTGGATGTACTCGCAAGCTCATGACAAACTCAACATGATATTTAAGCAGGTTATATGCAAGAACATGACATGTTACTCATGAAGTGTATGTGGTCGAAACACACGGTCCATCGGACCAGCTTACCATCTGGGTTACCTCGTACCCACATCCATCAGCTTACCACGGTGATCACCCCTGGATCACAAAGGATACACTCTCGATGATCACACAAGATCCCCGTCCATAGTATGTGCCATTAATATGTTATTGGTGTGTAGGTTAATTATTTTCTGTTGACCCAAGGTGTGACCTAATACAAACCGTGTTTGTAATTGAGGACGCGGCTATCGATAGATTACACACACTCTATATTACACACACTCTATAGAGGTTAGTACATTGTACCCACACCATGGAACCCAAGGCCTCATGCTCCCATTCGGGTGGACCAACAACGTTCCGACAAAACCATTCTATTGCATGACACTCTCCCGACCACTTCGACCAACTTCCCTTTGGGCTAAGTCATGGGTGGTCCTGGATGTCATTCAGGACATCAAACGACCATCGTCGTGGCAAAACAAAAATGGTCCCAACTGGGGACAATGGTACCAAACAATTATGGGCACACAAGGTTATGCCTGCCTACCGGGCCAGGGCAGCGCAAACACATAACCTTCCCTAATTTGAGGCACCGGCTAGACAATAGACTGAATAAGGGCCTTCCCATAAAGGCAAATGTGGTTGCACTAGGAAGCTCGCTTCGGTGGCACCATGACTCGATCAACAACATGTTCAAGTTGGATTATCATCATGTTTAACTTGGAATAAAAATTACTCAAGTCATAATATGCCATGAAATGCACCTGCACTAAATCAACATAATGACGATACTAACATAAGCATGATCATAACAATATAAACCCTACTACATAACTTGACCAAGTAACCAACATACTTATGTAAATCATAATAATCATAGCATGAAAATAACACTAGCACAAGTTACAGTATTTTAATTAACTAAATGCAATATATGATTTTAAATTGAAGTAAAAAATCACAGTCATTGCAATGTCACCCTTTCAAATGTTTGTGGTAGCTTGCCTTAGTTCAAAGGAGGGTCACAAAACTCTTGGTCCTCTTCAAGACAAGTTGAACCTTCTGAAAATAATCCAAATATCAAAAAGAAAATGTCACATAAAGCATTTTAATGCACCATAAAATATTTATAGCAAAGAAAATTCTCAAATTTTGCATGCGAAAAGAGGACCTCGTAACAAAACAGTTGCAAAAAGAATCATCTCATTTGGACTTGTGGTGTAGGAGTTATAACTGGTCAAAGTTCAGTCAAAATATTTGAATGTAAACAAAATATAGGAAAAACCAAAGAGGGCCATGTCGAAGGCGTATTTTGCAAATACGCCTCCACTCATACCGCTTCGGGAGAGAGAAGAGAGGCTGGCGGGTGGTGTCACCACATCAGGTTTATAAGAGAGAGGGAGAGAGAGAGAGAGAGAGAGAGAGAGAGAGAGAGAGAGAGAAATAGGGGCGGCGGCTCGGTCGGTGATGGTTCTCTGGCGAGGAGGCCATGATGACCACCAGCGAGGTGAGGGATGGACGCGACTCATGGATAGGAGCACGTACATACTTGAAACATGGCCTAAGGTGGACGGAGGGCATCGGGGCGTTCTTCTCCAGAGACAGCGGGCATCAGAGCTCATCAGAGTTTGGGTTTCCGGCGAGTTCTTGCTGGTCCTGCAGCACCGTCACGCTCAGTAGAGGCCCAGAAACACACTTGGAGACTTAAAGGAGGTCAAAGGGCACCGGAGTGAGTGGATGGCCGAAGGAGATCTGCGGCCAACTCCGGCGATGATCGGTGGCTAGAGGCCCGCCCGGCCTTGCCGCGTTGCTAAACTAATGGATTTGTGGCCACAGGAGGATAGTGGAGTGGTTTAAGCAGCTCGGGAGGGGCTCTATTTATAGGAAAGGGCGAGGCAGAGCCAGCGGCCGCCGGTGAGGCTTCTGGAGCAGCGAGAGGCGGCAAAGGAGCTCTGGCTCGATGGGAGAGGTCAAGGGAGACCATCCAAGCACAGTGGGAACACAGAGCCAAGCAACTGGGCACGAGAGAGGGACGTCTCGGTCACGCGGTTCAATCCGCACTCTGCTCCATCGTGTCCACATCCGCCGAGCCAACTACTGGCGTCGGGGAGAGGCGGAGAGGGGCTGGGAGGAAGAGGCAGAGGTAGAAGGAGGGTGGACACACGCGAGGGTTTCGCGAGGTGTACGCATGGGCGAGGCAGAGGGGTTGCATAAAGGAAATATGCCCTAGAGGGAATAATAAAGTTGTTATTTTATATTTCCTTATTCGTGATAAATGTTTATTATTCATGCTAGAATTGTATTGATCGGAAACCTTGATACATGTGTGAATACATAGACAAACCCTGTTTCCCTAGTGAGCCTCTACTTGACTAGGTCGTTGATCAAAGATGGTTAAGGTTTCCTAACCATGGACATGAGTTGTCATTTGATAACAGGATCACATCATTAGGAGAATGATGTGATGGACAAGACCCATTCGCTTGCTTACCATAATGACCGTTCAATTTATTGCTATTGCTTTCTTCATGTCAAATACATATTCC
This sequence comes from Secale cereale, assembly GCA_902687465.1. Taxonomy (NCBI): domain Eukaryota; kingdom Viridiplantae; phylum Streptophyta; class Magnoliopsida; order Poales; family Poaceae; genus Secale; species Secale cereale. The sequence goes on along the minus strand of LR738711.1, from coordinate 139,835,266 downwards.
TCCAACTATGAGATTATGCAACTCCCGGATACCGAAGGAATGCCTTGTGTGCTATCAAACCTCACAACTTAACTGGGTGATTATAAAGATGCTCTAGAGCTATCTCTAAGGGTGTTTGTTGAGTTGGCATAGATCGAGATTAGGATTTGTCACCCCGAGTATCAGAGAGGTATCTCTGGGCCCTCTCGGTAATGCACACCATGATAAGCCTTGCAAGCAAAGTGACTAATGAGTTAGTCTCGGGATGATGTATTACAGAATGAGTAAAGAGACTTGCCAGTAACGAGATTGAACTAGGTATGAAGATACCGATGATTGAATCTCGAGCAAGTAACATACCGATGGACAAAGGGAATAACATATGTTGTCATAACGGTTCGACCGATGAAGATTCCAGAAGATTCCAGATGTTCCAGAAGATCCCAGAAGATTCCAGAAGATTCCAGATGTTCCGGGTTCTCCCGTGTGTTTCTTTGTGATTGTGTTATTTATTTTCGCATTGCATCATGTCATCATGCCATCATGCCATATTTAATTTGCATCTCAACCTAAATAAATTGTGTGGACCTTCGGTCCATTTAAATCGAGGGAAGGTGACTTCTCTTTATAACATATAAAAGCCTCCTAATATTTAGGGAGCTATATTTAAAAATATTCCATTCCTTGGAATCACCTATAACACAATTGCACCTTTCTTCAATTTTCTTTCATCCAACTCTACTTCCTTTTCTTCCTTTGAGCCTTTAGTAAAATTGTGTTGCAATTTTACTTTATCTATAAATGTTCCAAATCTTCTCATAAATCACATCTATTGTGTAGGGCCATCTCTTGAAATTCCAACCCATTTGGATTTCATCTAAAGGGTTTTCTAAATTCGAACAGTTTGACATTTATTCAAACTCGTTTGAATTTTTATCTTCCAAAAGTCTTCCAACAAATTCTTTTAATTCCGTACATTTTGTATGAGTCCAGAGATTTAACTCCGTGTTTAAATCTCTTCCCTAACCTTTTCTTTTCTTCCCTTTTCTTCTTCTTTCTTTTCTGTTTAAAAAAACAGTTAAGAGAAGGGAGAGCCCAGCCGCAGCAGAGGCCCAGCGGCCCATCTCTCCTCACTCCAAGCCGCACCTCCCTCCTAGGCCCGAGGCCTCTTCCATCCCCGCAGGCCCGAGGCCCAGCTTCCTCCCGTAACCCTAGCGCTAACTAGCCCGACCCCATCGCTCCTCCGACTCCCGACCTCCGCCGCCAGCCGCTCTCCCAGCGCTCGACCGTCCCTCACCCTCTCCCCTCGAGCATCCCCTGCGCCTCGCTCCTCTCGCAGAGGCCCGCTCCCCCCGCAGCCCTCCTCCCTCTCTACCAAGGCCTTCTCCCCTCGAGCACCACGCCCATCCAGAGCGCGAGCAGCCGGCCTCCCCGACGCCTGTACTCCGACAGCGCTACCGTCGGCCGCCTCCAGAGCCGACGGCTCCGCCCTGCCTCGTTCGCCGGACGTCCGCCGGCCAGCACCGCCGCCGCGCCTCGGGTCTCCACCACCGTACCCTCCGCCTCCCTTCCGCTGAGCGTCCAGCGCCCAGGCAGCCGGTCGAAGCCCAGCGCCGCTCCCTCCTCTCCGAGCTCCCTCCTGCCTCATCGCCAAGGCGTGACTCTGCCCCGCAGCGCCAGCTCCCTCCGACAGCACCGGATCCCACGACCCTGCCTCTGCCGTGTCGTCTTCTTGCTGCTGCCATGGCCTCATGGTCCTCCCCGGCGCGCCTAGCCTTGCTGCTGCTGTGCTTCTTTTTCTTTCGGCTTGAGTTTTGTTTTTGTCCAGCAAAACCATGGAGCAGCAAGTTCCACTACGTCACAAAGAACCAAGTCCACGGCCCCGACAAGTACCTCGACCAAGTGCAAGACGACCGAACGGCTACAAGATGACCGTCAAGTACCACTACAACCGTGAACATCTTCGGATCTTCAAGTTCATCTACGTGGATTCGACAAGTACCCCGCCGGTGAGTACCTCTCCGATGAACGTGTACAACTACCGTCGCCGAGACCGCGAGTACATCTACGAACTCATCGCGAGAACGACTACCGTCACCCCGAAGCTGTCCGATGCCGCAAGTACCACGACACGATATCAGAACGATTACTTCCTCTTCGGAAACGTGAACCACTACTTCCTCTACGACTCGCGAGAACGACTCCTTCCTCTACGATCTCGAACCGTCCCGAAATGAGTGTTCCGAAGGTATAACCCCGAGACGACACCGTGGTTGAATGCTTGTTGTGTGTATGAGTTGTTCCCTTGTGTGCACCGTGACCGTTCCATCTTTTGTCGTGTTCCTCGGTTGCCTCGTCGCCGACCCGTGGGAACCCGGCAACGGGATCACCCCACCTTTCTTCTTGTTTCGCTCTCCGTCATCTTTTGCACCGGTCTCTCACCGAGTTACCGGAACCGAGAAGTTGCGTTGCATCATTTTCGGATCGTTGCCGTGGCACCCTTTCCTTCCACCACGGTGACAATGGCTTCATATCTTCTTCATGTCAACTTTTAATATAATTGCATAAACTTGATCATGTCATCCGCATCATGTTAACAACATTCAAATATTTAATTGTTGTTGCTTTGTAATTACTAAACATGCTCATGGGGATTTTCCGGATATGTTGTTGTTGTTTTTCGGCCTCATTTAAAATGCCTAGATAGTTAGTTCACTTATGCTTCACCTCTTGCCATGTTAAAAACATTTAATCTTGTCTTGTAAATAAACGAGAGTCAATTAAATAATAAAATGTGGTGTTTCGTCAATATGCAACTCGTTGCATATTGAGCTCCACTTAACTTGTAGTTTTGTTTGTGCACTTTCCATGCCATGCATAATTAAACCGGACATGCATCATATTTGGATGTGCATCGTATGCCATGTTTATGCTTGTGTGTTCACCGTGTTGTTTGCTTCTTTCCGGTTGCTTCTCTTGTTAGCTTCGGTTTCGTTCCGGAGTTGTGAGGCTTCTTCTTCGTCTACTTCATGGATCTTGTTCTTCTCCCTCATGGAATCCCAGGCAAGATGATCATACCCTTGGATACCTTTACTACCATTGCCATGCTTAGTTGTCTCGATGCTATCGTTACATGTCGCGCTACCCATCTTTTATGTCAGCCTCTCCTTGTTGCCATGAAACCTCTAACCTTGAAACCTTCCTAGCAAAACCACTGTTTGGCTATGTTACCCGCTTGCTCAGCCCCTCTTATAGCGTTGTTAGTTGCAGGTGAAGATGAAGTTTGTTCCAGGAGGGAACTTGTTGTTGGTTATATCACAATATCTATAATTATTATTAACACACCTATATACTGGGCATGGGTGGAAGGCTTGGCCTTTTGCTCGGTGTTTTGTTCCACTCATGCCACCTTAGGCGCCGATAAACCGGCATTATGTTCCTTGATTTTGCGTTCCTTACACGATGGGTGAAATGGGGACCCCTTGACAGTTCGACTTTGAATAAAACTCCTCCTGCAAGGCCCAACATTGGTTTTAATTTGCCTCATAATAACAACTTAATTAATTAATTATAATTGCATAGGGGGTCGCGTCCCCGAGGATTCTTAATTCTACATAGCAGGGGGGGCCAGTGCTGATGGTGTTGGTCCCAAACTAGAGCCACTTGCGGTGCCACCCAGTTATCTGGGGTCTTCGGTTACTGTACGTAGCGCTCATCCGGACGTGGCCTGAGACGAGATGCGCGCGGCTACCATCAGGGTGTCGGCACGCCGGCAGGTCTTGCTGGACTTGTTTTACCATTGTCGAAATGACTTGTGCTACCGGGATGCCGAGCCTGATCGGATTTCCCTAAGATAAGGAGTGATGATATTATATTTATCACTTCAGCTAATCGTGAGAGCTTGTGATGGGCTAAGTTGGGACACCCCTGCAGGGTTATGATCTTTCGAAAGTCGTGCCCGCGGTTATGTGGCAGATTGGAATTTGTTAATGTCCGGTTGTAGAAAACTTGACAGAGGATCCGAAGTAAAACACACAACTGTGTGAGTAACCGTGACTGTCTCTTTTCATTTTGAGAAGAGAACACGGCGGGGTTATGTTTGACTCGTATGTAGTTAGGATCTTTAGCGATCACTACTTTTGCGACCGTTTGCGTAGATGCTCTTCTTATTCTGGTACTCGTAAGTTAGCCACCATATTATGCTTAGCCGCTGCTGCAGCCTTACCACTTTACCTCTTCCTACCCACAAAGCTTTGCTAGTCTTGATACCCATGGTTATGGGATTGCTGAGTCCTCGTGGCTCACAGATACTACAACACCAGATGCAGGTTCAGCCGAGTTTGCTGCAGGAGCTGGTTCAAAGCTTCACTGGGAGTTCCTTGAAGAGAGTGGCCGTATGCTTGTGACGTTTTGACGATCAGTAGTGGTTCTTCTACTAGGATTCGATCCTGACCTGTGGCTTTATGTTGTTTTGGTATCTTGCTTTTGGATCTTACCCTTAGATGGGCTGTGATGTTTTGAATGATGTATTGCTTATGTATTGTATTGAGTGAAGTGGCGAGTGTAAGCCAACTATCTCCTTTTGAAATTTAATCCCTCTTTTACATGAGTCATGCAAAGATACCAAACTTGAGATCATTCTAGGATGGGCTTATATCTTTAAGTCGTGCCTCGACATGTAGGAGATATAGTCCCATCCTGGGCATTACAAGTTGGTATCAGAGCCTTCTCCGACCTAGAAGCCCCCACTGATTGATCGAATCGTTGACGGTTGAGTCTAGGCACACATTGAAAATATTTTGAGCCCTATATTTATATCGGAGAGTAGGATTTCTTTGCTCCTCATCTCTTTTCATTCTGGTGAGGACTCCTGACGACTACTCTTGTCTCTTCTACTTTCAAAAAATTTTGCACCAAATTTTTTTTAGGATCTCGCGAGTATTGTTTGGATTGTTTCGATGTCTTTGTTACGAGAACATTGTTCTCGATGCCTCCTGTCATTAGGGGTTGTGGCAGTGTCCCGGGGAGTTGAGCTCCGAGGTGTTGTCGTCACAAATCCATCGCGGTAGTACTAGAATACTTAAGACGGCCAACATCGAAAACTCTCCTATGCGGTTAGTGGCAAGATAACCCCGACATCACCCAGTACTGGGGAGGTAGTTCGGGAGTATTGCCATAGCTTGTATAGTGGATGCGTTTCGAAGGCCCGAGGTAAACGGTTTCCGAGAAAGACTGGTTATGTGTTGAAGGATGGATACAGCTGGATGTAGGTTTAGAGTTGATTGCACGGTGCTTCCCCTGTATCCCCAACACCTGATTGCATAACTGGAAACTTTCGGAAATTAATAGGTGGGTTCATCTAGTAGTTCTAGGCATTCTTCCAACGGATGCACGATATGAAGTTCGGGGTTCTACATTGAGTGAAGTGGTTTTATGGACTTGTTCTGATCGGGAGTTGCATCTTAAAGGGTCCTTGGCTATGCTGATCCGGGGATTGCAAAACCCTTTTGTAACACGTTCCATGAGCTTTCAGCACGAATATGTCGAACGAAGCTTCTATCTTGTATTTGTTCTATCTGCTCCTTGTTGCTTTTATTTATCTTTTGTTCTTCCAAGTGGCTTCTCGACTAATTGATGTACCTGCGGAATTCATTCGTTCAATTCTTTGCTCGGATGATATTGTGAAGATGATGCTGCGAAATATCTATCCTTTGTTCTTGTTTTGATTCTGGTATTCGAGTTGCTTCGATGTCAAATGTTGATTCCATACCTTTTTCCTAATCGGTATTCTCATATTTCTATGGGAGTGCTAGTCCTTCTTAATCATCAAGATTTTCATGTTAATCCTTTTTTTCAACGGGTGTGCCTTCTCTTCAAGTTACTCCATACGGACGCCGTTGAGAAATCTGACGATTTGTCTGTTTCATTCATCCCAAGTTATCTTTGTTTTCCCCACCCTCCCACCCTTCTTCTTCTCGAAGTAAGAAATTCTCAAATCAAGTATCCATTTTATTCATGTGATATTTCTTCATTCTTTTCCTTCAATGTTCTTATCCGGTGTTTATCGTGAAGATGCTCAAGAGCTTCAAGTTCATCATTCTTTTGTTCTCAAATTATGCCGGTGGATGTAATTCAAGATTTTGGTGTCGATCCTATCCTTTTCCTCATTTCACAATGCTTTCTTATTCCGGTGCACCAATTAATCATTCTCCTCTTGCTATTCATATCCGGAGTGTTCAAGATATCTTAGAAGATTCACATTTTCGTTCTCAATTTGTTCAAGCTATTTTGAGATTGTTATCTTATTCAAGCCATTTAATTCAACCGATGCAATATCTCTTAAGCAATCTTTTTCTACGGTGATTTTCTTATGAGTGGGCCTTAACACACAGGTCTTTTTCCAAGATCTTACCTGACTCTTCTAATTATTTTCCGGAGTTATACTCAAATTCTTTTCAAAGTGTGACGTAAGAATGATTCCCATCAGTCACAGTCCTTCTCCAAGATTGCGTTCAATTCTTTTTCATCATTGGTTCAACCTTTCTAATTCTTCATTCCGGAGTATCTCGAAATTCTTCTCGGCATTTCTCGCCTTCATTCTCAACATTTGAAGACCAGAGAAGAGTTTCTCTTAAATTTTGACCCGTTCTCAAGATTCGTGGTTCTAGCTTCATGCCATCCTCATTATTGTTCAGATTGTGAGGAATTCTTTTATACCCATCCGAAGCATTTCAAGAATTCTTCCTATTGTGATCCTCCGAAGGCCATCATTTCAGAATATTTCTTCGTTCTCAGTTTTCAACTTCGTCCTCCAAATATTCGTCATTGATGCCTCTTCGTTCGTCTCCATATTCTTACGGAGGCTCGTTCAAGATTACTCTTCCGTTGTTATCGTTTTAATTCATTTGTTCTTTTCATAATCCTACCGGTGCTTTGTTGAAGATTTACCCAAACTTGTGCTAGATCTCTCTTTAATTCTTTCCAACGAGAATAAGTAGTATGCCAAATCCTTTGGTTGTCATCAATTTAAATTGGTGAAGGAGATGCATGACATAATTCTTATTCTTATTCCTTCAAGGTGATTAATCCCTTCCTTCGGAGCTTGTTCATCATATCATATTCTCGGTTCTAAGTTGTTCATCTTGTTTTCCGGAGCTCCAAGCTATTTCTATTATCATTTCAAGCTCCATCTAATTCACCGCAGGCCTTAAATCTTATTCTTTCATCTTTCACTTCTCATGTTTTCATTACCGGAGTTCTTCATGGTGGTTCATCATCATTTAATTCATCCTTGATGTCTTCATCAACATTCTTGTTGGAGCTCAAGCATTTTCATCATGCTTTCCAATTGCAATTCTTTCTACCTTATCTTTTCAGATGGTGTTATGTCATTCTTGACAATTCCTTCATGTTTTATGATTCACGAGTTATCTAGAATGAGATATTTAAAACCATCATTTTTTTCCTTGTTCAGGAGATCTTTTCAACTCTTCAATTATTCGTTGGAGTTATCTTGGGTTGTATTTCACCTAAAGCTTCCCTAAGGATTGTTGCTAATTATGGTGCTTATAAACGACCCAAGTTCTTCATTTATCATTCCGGTGAATAAGTTTTTTCGTCTCCTTGTTGACCTCAATCCAATCAATGTTTCCGTTAGTGGCTGGTTGTCACCTCATAATTTTGAGATGTTTTCTATAAGCCCACAGCAAGCTTATTCGTTTCGTTGTTGATTTTTCCATCAACCCCATTCAACCCTTCTTGTAAGGAGGATTTTTTAATTCATTCGTGGGAGAAGTTGTCTTTTTCTATCCGTTCAATTCTTTCATGGATCTATATTCTATTCTTTCATTCCGGAGGCCTTGTGATATTGCTCTCTTTAACCATCATATCGTTTTATCGAGATCATGTTCTTTCCCTTGCTTATCATTTAACCAGAGTGTTGTATTCTTCATTCAGTTTCGTCATTTATCTAGTTTTGCCTCTCTTTTCAACCGGAGTGCTGTCTGAATCTTTCTTACCCCTTGTGCCATTCTTTCATTGTTCCGGAGGCAATATGTTGTTGTTTTCATCAAGTAACATTCCATCTCCTCAAGTTCTTGTTAATTCCTTCCATTTTCAGACGGAATGCTGTCCAAATTCTGTCATTCTTATTCCTTGGCTATACCATTGCGGTTTCTTATTCTTTTGGTTCATGAGCTCTTGTTTCTTGTCTTCCAACCTATAAGGTTCTCATAATGCTCCTTGTTCCTCTTTTCTAACGGAGTGCTTTCATCTTCGTTCATCTCCGTTGCATTCTTTCTTTCAAGATTGTTCAACCTATCAAGGTTCTTTGGTTTCACTCGTCTGTCAAAGAAGCAACTTTGTTTTACCTCTTCTTTTTCGTTTTTATCCGGTGCTATCTCTAGGATCTCGGGTCGAGATCCTCTGTTAGTGTGGGAGAGTTGTGACGCCCGAAGACCGACGTCCCAGAAGATCCCAGAAGATTCCAGAAGATTCTAGATGTTCCGGGTTCTCCCGTGTGTTTCTTTGTGATTGTGTTATTTATTTTCGCATTGCATCATGTCATCATGCCATCATGCCATATTTAATTTGCATCTCAACCTAAATAAATTGTGTGGACCTTCGGTCCATTTAAATCGAGGGAAGGTGACTTCTCTTTATAACATATAAAAGCCTCCTAATATTTAGGGAGCTATATTTAAAAATATTCCATTCCTTGGAATCACCTATAACACAATTGCACCTTTCTTCAATTTTCTTTCATCCAACTCTACTTCCTTTTCTTCCTTTGAGCCTTTAGTAAAATTGTGTTGCAATTTTACTTTATCTATAAATGTTCCAAATCTTCTCATAAATCACATCTATTGTGTAGGGCCATCTCTTGAAATTCCAACCCATTTGGATTTCATCTAAAGGGTTTTCTAAATTCGAACAGTTTGACATTTATTCAAACTCGTTTGAATTTTTATCTTCCAAAAGTCTTCCAACAAATTCTTTTAATGCCGTACATTTTTTATGAGTCCAGAGATTTAACTCCGTGTTTAAATCTCTTCCCTAACCTTTTCTTTTCTTCCCTTTTCTTCTTCTTTCTTTTCTGTTTAAAAAAAACAGTTAAGAGAAGGGAGAGCCCAGCCGCAGCAGAGGCCCAGCGGCCCATCTCTCCTCACTGCAAGCCGCACCTCCCTCCTAGGCCCAAGGCCTCTTCCATCCCCGCAGGCCCGAGGCCCAGCTTCCTCCCGTAACCCTAGCGCTAACTAGCCCGACCCCATCGCTCCTCCGACTCCCAACCTCCGCCGCCAGCCGCTCTCCCAGCGCTCGACCGTCCCTCACCCTCTCCCCTCGAGCATCCCCTGCGCCTCGCTCCTCTCGCAGAGGCCCGCTCCCCCCGCAGCCCTCCTCCCTCTCTACCGAGGCCTTCTCCCCTCGAGCGCCACGCCCATCCAGAGCGCGAGCAGCCGACCTCCCCGACGCCTGTACTCCGACAGCGCTACCGTCGGCCGCCTCCAGAGCCGACGGCTCCGCCCTGCCTCGTTCGCCGGACGTCCGCCGGCCAGCACCGCCGCCGCGCCTCGGGTCTCCACCACCGTACCCTCCGCCTCCCTTCCGCCGAGCGTCCAGCGCCCAGGCAGCCGGTCGAAGCCGAGCGCCGCTCCCTCCTCTCCGAGCTCCCTCCTGCCTCATCTCCAAGGCGCGACTCTGCCCCGCAGCGCCAGCTCCCTCCGACAGCACCGGATCCCACGGCCCTGCCTCTGCCGTGTCGTCTTCTTGCTGCTGCCATGGCCTCATGGTCCTCCCCGGCGCGCCTAGCCTTGCTGCTGCTGTGCTTCTTTTTCTTTCGGCTTGCGTTTTGTTTTTGTCCAGCAAAACCATGGAGCAGCAAGTTCCACTACGTCACAAAGAACCAAGTCCATGGCCCCGACAAGTACCTCGACCAAGTGCAAGACGACCGAACGGCTACAAGATGACCATCAAGTACCACTACAACCATGAACATCTTCGGATCTTCAAGTTCATCTACGTGGATTCGACAAGTACCCCGCCGGCGAGTACCTCTCCGATGAACGTGTACAACTACCGTCGCCGAGACCGCGAGTACATCTACGAACTCGTCGCGAGAACGACTACCGTCGCCCCGAAGCTGTCCGACGCCGCAAGTACCACGACACGATATCGGAACGATTACTTCCTCTTCGGAAACGTGAACCACTACTTCCTCTACGACTCGCGAGAACGACTCCTTCCTCTACGATCTCGAACCGTCCCGAAACGAGTGTTCCGAAGGTATAACCCCGAGACGACACCGTGGTTGAATGCTTGTTGTGTGTATGAGTTGTTCCCTTGTGTGCACCGTGACCGTTCCATCTTTTGTCGTGTTCCTCGGTTGCCTCGTCGCCGACCCGTGGGAACCCGGCAACGGGATCACCCCACCTTTCTTCTTGTTTCGCTCTCCGTCATCTTTTGCACCGGTCTCTCACCGAGTTACCGGAACCGAGATGTTGCGTTGCATCATTTTCGGATCGTTGCCGTGGCACCCTTTCCTTCCACCACGGTGACAATGGCTTCATTTCTTCTTCATGTCAACATTTAATATAATTGCATAAACTTGATCATGTCATCCGCATCATGTTAACAACATTGAAATGTTTAATTGTTGTTGCTTTATAATTACTAAACATGCTCATGGGGATTTTCCGGATATGTTGTTGTTGTTTTCCGGCCTCATTTAAAATGCCTAGATAGTTAGTTCACTTATGCTTCACCTCTTGCCATGTTAAAAACATTTAATCTTGTCTTGTAAATAAACGAGAGTCAATTAAATAATAAAATGTGGTGTTTCGTCAATATGCAACTCGTTGCATATTGAGCTCCACTTAACTTGTAGTTTTGTTTGTGCACTTGCCATGCCATGCATAATTAAACCGGACATGCATCATATTTGGATGTGCATCGTATGCCATGTTTATGATTGTGTGTTCACCGTGTTGTTTGCTTCTTTCCGGTTGCTTCTCTTGTTAGCTTCGGTTTCGTTCTGGAGTTGTGAGGCTTCTTCTTCGTCTACTTCATGGATCTTGTTCTTCTCCCTCGTGGAATCCCAGGCAAGATGATCATACCCTTGGATACCTTTACTACCATTGCTATGGTTAGTTGTCTCGATGCTATCGTTACATGTCGCGCTACCCATCTTTTATGTCAGCCTCTCCTTGTTGCCATGAAACCTCTAACCTTGAAACCTTCCTAGCAAAACCACTATTTGGCTATGTTACCCGCTTGCTCAGCCCCTCTTATAGCGTTGTTAGTTGCAGGTGAAGATGAAGTTTGTTCCAGGAGGGAACTTGTTGTTGGTTATATCACAATGTCTATAATTATTATTAACACACCTATATACTGGGCATGGGTGGAAGGCTTGGCCTTTTGCTCGGTGTTTTGTTCCACTCATGCCACCTTAGGCGCCGATAAACCGGCATTATGTTCCTTGATTTTGCGTTCCTTACACGATGGGTGAAATGGGGACCCCTTGACAGTTCGACTATGAATAAAACTCCTCCAGCAAGGCCCAACATTGGTTTTAATTTGCCTCATAATAACAACTTAATTAATTAATTAAAATTGCATAGGGGGTCGCGTCCCCGAGGATTCTTAATTCTACATAGCAGGGGGGGCCAGTGCTGATGGTGTTGGTCCCAAACTAGAGCCACTTGCGGTGCCACCCAGTTATCTGGGGTCTTTGGTTACTGTACGTAGCGCTCATCCGGACGTGGCCTGAGACGAGATGCGCGCGGCTACCATCAGGGTGTCGGCACGCCGGCAGGTCTTGCTGGACTTGTTTTACCATTGTCGAAATGACTTGTGCTACCGGGATGCCGAGCCTGATCGGATTTCCCTAAGATAAGGAGTGATGATATTATATTTATCACTTCAGCTAATCGTGAGAGCTTGTGATGGGCTAAGTTGGGACACCCCTGCAGGGTTATGATCTTTCGAAAGCCGTGCCCGCGGTTATGTGGCAGATTGGAATTTGTTAATGTCCGGTTGTAGAAAACTTGATAGAGGATCCGAAGTAAAACACACAACTATGTGAGTAACCGTGACTGTCTCTTTTCATTTTGAGAAGAGAACACGGTGGGGTTATGTTTGACTCGTATGTAGTTAGGATGTTTAGCGATCACTACTTTTGCGACCGTTTGCATAGATGCTCTTCTTATTCTGGTACTCGTAAGTTACCCACCATATTATGCTTAGCCGCTGCTGCAGCCTTACCACTTTACCTCTTCCTACCCACAAAGCTTTGCTAGTCTTGATACCCATGGTTATGGGATTGCTGAGTCCTCGTGGCTCATAGATACTACAACACCAGATGCAGGTTCAGCCGAGTTTGCTGCAGGAGCTGGTTCAAAGCTTCACTGGAAGTTCCTTGAAGAGAGTGGCCGTATGCTTGTGACGTTTCGACGATTAGTAGTGATTCTTCTACTAGGATTCGATCCTGACCTGTGGCTTTATGTTGTTTTGGTATCTTGCTTTTGGATCTTACCCTTAGATGGGCTGTGATGTTTTGAATGATGTATTGCTTATGTATTGTATTGAGTGAAGTGGTGAGTGTAAGCCAACTATCTCCTTTTGCAATTTAATCCCTCTTTTACATGAGTCGTGCAAAGATACCAAACTTGAGATCATTCTAGGATGGGCTTATATCTTTAAGTCGTGCCTCGACACGTAGGAGATATAGTCCCATCCTGGGTATTACATGTTCGGTGATAATATTGTATTATATGAGTTATGTGATTTGGTGACCGAATGTTGTTTGGAGTCCCGGATGAGATCACGGACATGACGAGGAGTCTCGAAATGGTTGAGAGATAAAGATTTATGTATAGGAAGATAGTATTCGGACACCAGAAGTGTTCCGAAGTGTATCGGGTAATTATCAGAGTACCAGGGGGGTTACCGAAACCCCCGAGGGAGGTATATGGGCCATAAGAGGGGAGCACACTAGCCCACAAAAGGTGGCGCCCCCCCTTTGGCATGTGTCTGAATTGGAAAGGAACAAGGGGGGTTCGTCCCCCCTTCCTTTCTCCCTTCCTCCTTCCTTCTTCTCCATGCAATATATGGTAAGGAGGGCGAATTGGGGAATACCCCAAGTACAATTCGGCCTACTTGGGGCGCCCTTTAGCTCCCTCTTCCCCCCCTCCAACCTATATATGTGGGGCGGGGGGCACCTAGAAAATACAACATCAATTGTTAGCCGTGTGCGGCGCCCCCTCCCACAGTTTACTCCCACGGTCATATCTTCGTAGTGCTTAGGCGAAGCCCTGCGAGGATCACATCACCGTCATCGTCACCACGCCGTCGTGCTGACGGAACTCATCTACTTCCTCGACATCTTGCTGGATCAAGAGGATGAGGAACGTCATCGAGCTGAACATGTGCGGAACTCGGAGGTGCCATACGTTCGGTGCTTGATCGGTCAGAGCTAGAAGAAGTTCGACTACATCATCCGCGTTGTCAAACGCTTCTGCTTTCAGTCTACGAGGGTACGTAGACACCCTCTCCCCCTCTCGTTGCTATGCATCCCGAGATAGATTTTGTTGGGGAACATAGTATTTCAAATTTTCCTACGAACACACAAGATCTATCTAGGAGAAGCAAAGCAACGAGCGGGGAGAGTGTGTCCACGTACCCTCGTAGACCGAAAGCGGAAGCATTTAGTAACGCGGTTGATGTAGTCGAACGTCTTCACGATCCAACCGATCGAAGTACCGAACGTACGACACCTCCGTGTTCAGCACACGTTCAGCATGATGACGTACCTCGAGCTCGTGATCCAGTTGAGGACGAGGGAGAGTTCCGTCAGCACGATGGCGTGGCGACGGTGTTGATGATGTGATCCGCGCAAGGCTTCGCCTAAGCACTACGACAATATGACCTAAGGTGGAATCTGTGGAGGGGGGCACCGCACATGGCTAAAACAACTGTTAACTTGTGTGTCTATGGGGTCCCCCCTGCCCACATATATAAAGGAGGGAGAGGGGAGGCCGGCCAGCCAAGCTAGGCATGCCAGAGAAGGGGAATCCTACTAGGACTCTAAGTCCTAGTAGGTTTCCACCTATAGGTGAAGAGGGAAGGAAGGGAGAGGGGGGCCGCACCCCAAACCCCTTGTCCAATTCGGACTGGGCTTGAGAGGGGCGCGTGCCACCTCCAGGCTACTGCCTCTCCTTCCCACTAAGGCCCATTAAGGCCCATCACTACAAAAAAATACACTTCCGTGATGATACATGTTTGTCTCAGTAGGTCACGTTTTCTGTCATGCATGTACATCCATGACGAATTTATGACAGAATGAAGATAGTTATACCTGTGCTGTCGTAGAAGTGTTCCATGACATTACCAAAATTATCATCACAGAAGTGTCCACTTCCATGACGATAAATCGTGCGTCACAGAAGTGCTTTCGTCAAGGGTGACCGACACATGGCATCCACTGTAACGGTACGCCGTTAAGCTATCGGGTCCGGTTTTGGATCCGATAACCCGTTAACAGCCCCGACCAATGGGGATTTTCCACGTGTAAAATCATCATTGTCTATAGGAAACGCGTGTCGGCTCATCGTTGGGACATATGTCATCCACTCATTGGACACAAAGCGCCTATGATACGTCGACAAGTGGCACGGCCCAACAGAGGCCCATTCCTATGAAAAGGCCGACCCGTTTGACTTGGTCAAAAGGTGACGGGCCGGCCCACGCTAAGCCTGTTAACGTCCTGTTCGCATATAGCTCATTTACAACCCGCTAACCCAGGGCCCGTTTGCGGCCTACCCGAATTAGGCCCAGTAGCATCATCTGGGCCGTCCAATGTAATTCCAGCCCGTTTTAACTTCCGGCCCATGTATGGCCCATGACGTCTTTTGGCCCATATGAGGCCCTTAGTAACCCTCGACCCATTAACGGCCCGTGGTAAAACTGGCCCATATTGAATAGTGCCCAACAGAGGCCCATTCCTGTGAAAAGGCCGACCTATTTGACTTGGTCAAAAGGTGACGGGCCGGCCCACGGCAAGCCTGTTAACGGCCTGTTCGCATATAGCCCATTTACAGCCCGCTAACCCAGGGCCCGTTTACAGCCTATCCGAATTAGGCCCAATAGTGTCATCTGGGCCATCCAATATAATTCCAGCTCGTTTTAACTTCTGGCCCATGTATGGCCCATGACGTCTTTCGGCCCATATGAGGTCCTTAGTAACCCTCGGCCCATTAACGACCCATGATAAAACTGGCCCATATTGAACAGTGTTTCACTTTATACCCATTAACGACCCATTATTCCGTTGGGCCGTTCCCAGCCCATGTTATCTTTCGGCCTTCTCAGGGCCCATCTATTCTTGGTCTCATTTCCAGCATTCGTTTACTTTAGGCCCATTACTGTCATTTTCTGCTTGTGGGCCAAATTCAACCCGTGGTTACAGTCGGCCCGTTTGTGGCCCGTTAATACGTTGGCCCGTTATCATAGCTTCATCAAATATGACCGATTAACGACGACCCATTATGGTCGGCCCGTTATGGTCGGCCCATGAACGGACGATTTCAACTCTAGCCCATTTACGGCCATAATGAGGTCTATTATTGGCCCATGTTCGGCCAACCGATCATATGACCCGTAGAAGGCCCATTGTGTCTACGACCCATAGAAGGCCCATTGTTTCTATGCCCCGTAGAAGGCCTGTTGTTTCTACGACCCTTAGAAGACCTATTGTTTCTATGGCCCGTAAGAGGCCCATGTTAACTACAGTAAATATGTAGCCCATGGTTAATGTGGCCTAGTTTTAAAAAATAGGCTATTGCGGCCACTAGCAAACTGTGGAAAAAGAACTGCACTGACTACAAGAAAACAATTAAACAAGACAATAAGGAAATAAATAGGCAAGCAACTTACGCTACGCTATCACGGCTATTACATATATTACATCCACTGGGCATCAAAGTTCGCCAGCAGTGCAAATATAGGGAACAAAGCAGCATATAAACGCCGCAGCAAAACAAGTCCATAACTGAAACCACTTCAGAAGAGCTCAAGAAACAATACCCTCGGTACCCATAATGCTGGCAAGATGCTTAGCAAGCTTATTAACTTTCTCTTGTTTGGCGCTGTAGGATCGAAAGTAGGTCTAGAGGGGGGGGGGGTGATTAGACTACTTGACAATATAAAAAATCTGCCTTTAGATCATGCAATGTTTTTGGCAGTTTCACAATTAAGATCAATTCAAGTAACACCCTACACATGCAATTCTAGAGTATATGCAGCCGAAAGTAAATTGCACATGTAAAAGAGAGGTGGAGAAGATCAAACGCAGTTTGGTGACACGAAGATTTTTGTCGTGGTTCCGATAGGTGGTGCTATCATACATCCACGTTGATGGAGACTTCAACCCACGGAGGGTAACGGCTGCGCGAGTCCACGGAGGGCTCCACCCATGAAGGGTCCACGAAGAAGCAACCTTGTCTATTCCATCACGGCCTACGCCCACGGAGGACTAGCCTTACTCGGGGTAGATCTTCACGAAGTAGGCGATCTCCTTGCCCTTACAAACTTCTTGGTTCAACTCCACATCTCAAAGACGGAGGCTCCCAAGCGACACCTAACCAATCTAGGAGGCACCACCCCCCAAAAGGTAATAGACGGTGTTGATGATGATGAACTCCTTGCTCTTGTGCTTCAGATGATAATCTCCCCAACACTCAACTCTCCTCACTGATATGGCTGTGGTGGAAGAAGGGTTTGAGTTGAAAGCAACTTGGGAAGGCTAGAAATCAAGTTTCATATGGTAGGAATGGAATGGCTTGATCTCAACACAAGGGTAGGTGGTTCACTTCTCAGAAAGTGTAAGGTAGGAGTGGTGGTACTTTCTGATGGCTCTCCTCACGAATGAGGAGGGGGTGGAGGGGTATATATAGCCTCCACACAAAATCCAACCGTTACACACATATTTGACCAATCTCGGTGAGACCGAAGTGAAAACTCGGTCAGACCGAAAGTTCAAATATAGTGAACGTTGGGATTTTCGGTGGGACCGAAAATACCATCTCGGTGTGTCCGAAGTGAGTCAAAGGTTAGGGTTTGCCATCTCGGTGTGACCGAAAACAACAACTCGGATATTCCGAAATGCTGTCAATTGGTTACAGAAGGTTGGCAGACCATTTTCGGTGAGACCGAAAATCAGAATCGGATGGACCGAGAAATTAGGGTTTGGGGAAATAACTGAAGTGGTTCATCTCGGTGGGACTGAGTTTGCAGAATCGGTTTGTCCGAGATTACTTATGAGTGTGTTGTAATGTGAAGAGTGCTGATAGTTGAGGGAGCTAGATCACCAAGCACTTGAGCAACAAGAACATTAACACAACCTCATCCCCTTTTAATAGTATTGGCTTTTCCTATGGACTCAATGTGATCTTTGATCACTAAACCAAAAATGGAGTCTTGAGCTTTTGCCAATGCTTGTCTTAGCATTTTGAGGGGTCCACTTCTTCAGACATTTCCATACTCAAATCATCGAACTTTTCTGAAATGATTCTCAAGTGAATATTAGTCCAATGATATATATGTTGTTATTAATTACCAAAACCACCCGGGGATTAGTTGCACTTTCAATCTCCCCCTTTTTGGTAATTGATGACAACATATAGATCAAAGCTTCGACAAAAGATATAATCAAGGAAAAATATCGTCGCTTTGAGAAGTATGTGATAAACAAGAGCTCCCCCTAAATTTGTGCATTATTTAAAATTTGCGTTTGAATGCAAATGCACAATCGATTAGGATTATGGGTCACTCTTCCATGTCACATACATCTTGGTGGAGCGCACAAAATGATAAGAATGAATAACATACACTCAATCACCAAGACAAGAGTAAATAGCCATACAAAGAGGAATAGCATATGATAAGCAATAAGCACACATTAAGGCATAGTATGACTAAGCACTCATTAAGGTAGCATCAAACGTAGTAGCAAGCACACATAAAGTATCTGGAACCAAAAGAAACCAATGTATCTCAAGGAAAACCGGCAAAAGAACGAAAGACGAAAGGAGCACTCTCTCTCTCGAAGCCCTATGATCTATAACAATTTCTCCCCCTTTGGCAACAAGTTACCAAAAAGTTCGAAAAGGTATAGAGCTAAACGTCACTGCGGGCTCTGCTGGCGGCTCCCGTCTGGGTAGATGTCGGTATAGAGATAGCTGCATCGGCGAATACTTCTGCTGAAGTCTGCGGTGGAGGAGTGGATGCTGGAGCTGTAGGAACTGCTGGAGCTGTGGCTGGTGCTGAAGTGGTAGCCCTGGAGTCTGTCACTGGGATAGCTGCAGATCTGGATCCTCTGGGAACCTGAGCAGTCTGGCGATGAGAGTCCTGGACTAGATCATCCTGCATAAGCTCTGCTCTCTCCTGCCTAGTCTCCTCCATGTCTGCCTCAAGCTTGTTGACAGACACCTGAATCTCAGTCAGCTTCACGTCCAGAGCGTGGATCTTGTCCTCGACAATCCTCTCAAGGCTCTCCTGAGATTGCTCAATGCTGGCCAGGCGTTGTTCAATCCTCTGGGTAGCTTCAAGAATTTGTTCTCCAAAGCTCTTTGGCTTAGCTGCTGCTGCTGCTGCCTCTTTGTCAGCTTTAGCTTTCTTTGCAGCTTCGATCTTGGCTTGTCCTTCAACTGAGGTAGGATCCTCTTCATCCATCACAACTACGTTGTCCTCATGCTCTGGCTGCAGTGGCAAGTGCTTCCTATCCAACATGAATTTGCCCGTGCCAAACTTGGCGTTGATGAGCATCTGTATCTGCGGTGCAAACCCACACGACCTCTTCTGGTCAGCTGCAGTCCTCTTAATGGTCTCTACCATCAAGTCCATCACCTTAAAAGGTGCCTTCTCATCGAGAATGTGCAGCATGTTGATAGAATAGCCTCGAATCATCCGGTGGTCTCCTGACTTAGGCATCAAAGTATGCCTCAGAATAGTGTTAGTGGTGGTCAGACCTGCCTGGAGATAATACACTGAGCCAAGATTCCATCCTTCCAAATCAGCAGCTGGGATCTCCTTGTACATATTCTTCATGGAATCATGACTCTTCTTAGGAATCCCATAGACATCAATGTCGTCCTCTCTCTGTACTGGAGCGTTCAGAAGTTCTGCCCATTCTTCAACAGTCGAAGAAAACCTTTGACCTTCAGTCATCCAGGTGATCTTGCCATCAGGGTAGAAGTGGGCAGTGGCATAGAACTGCATGATCATCTCGTCATTCCATGCTGTCAGCTCTTGACCCACAAAGTCAGCAACTCCACATGCAGTAAAGCTCTCATGCACATGGGGAAAGAAGTCCCGGTGCTCTTCACTGTCAATGTACTCCCAGTCAACATACCTGGTGTCAGCAACAATGGGCTTCTTATCCATTAGCACGGTCTCATAGAAATCCTGCTGCTCTCTGGTGTGGAATCTGGGGTCCACAGCAGTCCTTCTCCTTACGGCATATGGATCAGACTGTCTCCATAGCCTG
>LR738711.1:139675501-139804930 GCA_902687465.1 Secale cereale | reverse complement strand
GCCGAGCTTTTTCTCCGGCGATCCCCATGCCATCACCCCACCACCGCCAGCGACCACCGCCCCCACCCTGAACCCTAAGATAGATAGTGGGGTACCTCTCCGGTGAGCCACCCTCCCAGATGCGGCTGGTTCTTCCTTAACTCCGGCGAGCCCCCCCTGAAAATCGACTGACCCAAAAGTCGATTCAGTCGACTGAAGTGTACCTAAATCAGGGCAGCATCGCAAGCAAGAGCAAGAGCGAGAGCAGCAGCGCGAGCAAGAGCAAGAGTGAGAGCAGCAGCGCGAGCAAGAGCAAGAGCAAGAGCAGACCAGGCAGGGGACCGAGGGCAAGAGCAGAGCAGCAGCGCGAGCGAGAGCTAAGCAACAACAACTCCTACTGATGTGTACATCACCGCAGAGGGAGCGACGCCGTGAAGGAAGTGGCCGGCAATGCCGCCGTGGATGGAGCCACACCATGTCGGCTCGGGATCGAGCGCCAGCAGCACCGTGAGATCGAATCAAGAAGAAAATGCGACGATTAATGTACAACCTCTTTGGTGGCGTCGATTAGGCCGCAGCTTCATCCGAGGAAACGGTGATGATGATGCTATTCCGGTGGTGTAGATGAAGATGGTGGTGTGGGAATGGAGGTGGCACGAAAGACGAGGGGAACATTGAGGCAGCTCCTTGGAGGTGGAGGATGGGGTGGCTGAACCGGCGAGACAACCAGATCGACGACGGATCCTCATCCGGTATGGTGGATGAGGGACGTCGAGGTGTTGTTGTGGACGATGTTGTCGGGGAAGAGGCTCCGGCTGGTTGTTGGACGGAGGAGGGTGTGGGGCTTCGCGGGTTTTGCCGGCCTCGGGGTACGAATGGTTGGGCGGATGGGATGGGAGTGGGGAACCATGGCTTAGGGACGCGCTTGTCCGAAATGTGGGTTAAGTTACGAAAGTACCCCCACCGATTTGAGGCGGTTCTTTCGCTTCAGGGGTATCACGGGCATTTCGCGTGTTGGGATTTCACAAGAGGTGGGAGTTTTCGCGCGCGTTGAAATTTTGGAATAACAAGGCGTGGGTTGAGATGGAGGGAGTTGTCGGAGCACAACGAGACAAAGATATATCTTAAATATTTCGGGCTAACAAGGCGTGGGGTTGAAGAGGCGGGAGTTTCGCAGCACGATAGACAGATATGCTAGCTTGAAATTTCGGCATAACAAGGCGTGGCTTGAAATTTCTGCACAACAAGCTTAACGTGTACCCAAAAAAAGACAATTTAGACTAGTATGATATACTACGTACAATGTGTTTAACACGCACAACACACACACATACAACATTTAAACTAGTAAGATACACGTGCATTGCACGCATGAGATTTGGCAACCAAATTATGAATAAATACCACATTATAGCATGTAAGCTTTGAGTCATATATGCATGATGTAGATGTTCGTTTAATTCTTATAGTTCATTTCATTCAAAATCATCTAGTTTTTATAAGAAAGCTAATCTATTTTAATATTCATGGAATTGTGCATTGTAAGGCATAAAGTAAAAACAAATCATGTAGAAAAACATTTGGGCAATTCTGATATGGAAGATTCTAGATCAAAGAAGAAGTGCTTGTGTTTTGAGGTTTGTGCATTATGCTTAAGTTCAACCATAGAGTCTTCTAGATTATACATTTGGCAAAATCTGGTGGAATCTAGATGATATCCAACGGCCAGTAGTGCTCAAATTTGCCAGCTCTGCACCATCGGATTGGCCTCATCCAACGACCATCTTTCAAAGTTAAAGTTATCCGCACACTATATAAAAATATAAAATTTAATATATATATTATAGATATGTGATGCGAAAGCCACCATCATCTCCAATTAGAATAGTGTATCCATGCACAGATGCAATGTGGCCAAACGATGTCTGCCATCGGTATATCAGATTCAAACCAATCTGACCTTGTTCAATGTGTATACATTGCAACATGCTCGTTTCCAAACCACACCGCGCAGATATCCGTTATATTCATGCATGCATGGGTTTCAAACATCATGATCTCTTATTCAAACATTTGAATTCAACTTTACATTGATTATGACCTCACCTAGTCTTTTACACCCACACATTGGTCTTCTCTTTATAATTGTACCACTAACTTTCTCTCGTGCATGCATGCACACACACTACCAGTCGGCATTATCCATCGCACACATGCAATCTTTTTCTTCAGGTCAGTCTCCCATGAAGGCACACACACACACTACCAGTCGGCATTATCCATCGCACACATGCAATCTTTTTCTTCAGGTCAGTCTCCCATGAAGGCACACACACACACACACACATCCCCATCTCCATCATATCGGGCATTCTTTATCTCTCACGTTCATGCACAACGATCGATGTTCCTCTATGTGTGTGTGTGTGTATAGCTAGGTCTTTCATAGTTTTCCACATAAACCGATCAATCTATATATCTAGTGAGGTATCACCTTCTTTCCTACGTCCACATCGATCAATCTATACCTCTCTATATAGGATTACATATATAGCTAATACACCCACATTAATTATATATCCAACGCCCCCCTCTCATCATCCATGCCTTCCACTTCATCTCTCAGACGCGCGCACAATGGCGAAGACAGGGGGCAGCAAGGGCCCTGCCCCCCTAACATCACTATATATCGAGGCTAATATGAATGTGATCATTAGACAATTGCTGGTAAAAATGGTTTAAGTTGATGAATTGGCCCTCCTCGTAAAGGATTAGCAATGCTTGGCCCCCTAGCTCATGGGACATTTTTCATGGCTCCGCCACTGCACGCAACAGCGCACGTTCTCGCCCCCTCTCTCTAAATATCGATCTCGCACTTGTGCACTCCTTCATAGTCCCCCTCCACTCAGCCCCTCGCACCATCTTCTAGCCCCCCATCGGATTTTCCACATGTACATTCTAGAAGACTCCATGGTTGAACTTAAGCATAATGCACAAATCTCAAAACAATAGTGGTTTTCCTTTGTTCTAGAATCTTCCATATCATAACTGCCCAAACTTTTTTCTAGTTAAACTGCCATTATTTGTTTTTACTTTATGCTTTACAACGCACAATTCCATGAATCATAAAATATATTAAGGGCTTCCTTGATTCAAAGGATTCTCAAAGGAATTTTGGAGGATTCTAATCCTTAGGAATTTTTCCTATCTTGGTTGTTTGATTCGTAGGATTGTAAACCATAGGAATTTTTTCCATATGATTCATTTGCACTAGATTTCATAGGAAACATCCCATCCACTCAAACCTCTTAGAAAGAATTCTGTGTTTTTTCTATGCACAATCAAACACTCATACCATCCTGTAGGATTCAAGACGACATTCCACTCTAATCCCACGCTCTTCCTATTCCCGCGTTTTGGAAATCCTGCGAATCAAAGAGGCCCTAGGTTTTTTTTATGAAAACTAATTGATTTTGAATGATATGAACTATAAGAATTAAATGAAGGTCTACATCAGGCATATATTACTTAGAGCTTACATGCTATTGTGTGGTATTTATTCGTAATTTGGTTGCAAAATCTGATGCGTGCAATGCATGTGTACCTTACTAGTACTTCGAGTATGTGCAAAATACAATGGCACGCTACACAGTGTCTCTCTTACAGTTTATGAATCCACGTGGCACATGTGGAGGCGTTGTCGCGACATCCTTGTGTGGATTGATCACAGTGATGTGCTGCTGGTTCCAGAAGAATGTACTCGTCCTCCCTGAGCTGCACTGGCGGTACATGCACGAAGCGAAGATGTGCACGCACGCCACGCACGCACTCATTCCCTCGCACGCACACGCGGGTACACGGGTGGACGCAATTTTGTACCAAGATCCACCCCATGTGATAATTTGACGCGTGTAAAGTCCTTCACTTCATTGATGGTCAATTAATACAGCGCAAGCAAATTGAGTGGACGTGAGGTCGGAAGAAAGACATTACCACTCCACTGCACGCATGCGAGTAGTTAAATCATGGGTTGCTAGTAGTACATCCATTGGTCTCCTTCGTATTTTGTGCCAATTCTTGACAGTAACATAATATTTACGCATCTGAGTAGTGTAGTCTACTTGAAATTTATGTTCCACTAAACTCATCGGGAGCCGTTTCGGGCCTCGAAACCAAAAACCATCAATTAATATTTTTACCTTGTTCCCATCACATTCGAAAGTACTAGTGCTACAATTATGTGCAAGCCTGCTCACACCTACCAGTACGTACCAAACCTAAACATGTTCCATGCAGGTTTTAGTACTAGTGCTAGTACTTAGGTTATAAAAAGAGGAACTACCTAACCAAAAATTACTCTACCTTCCTCCTCATAAGTCCTCCTTCTTCGTCCGTCCTTGCCATGGCCGATGGGCAGAGCCCTAGGTCGAGAACTACTCGCAACAACCGAGCGGCAAC
Source organism: Secale cereale (assembly GCA_902687465.1). Classification (NCBI taxonomy): domain Eukaryota; kingdom Viridiplantae; phylum Streptophyta; class Magnoliopsida; order Poales; family Poaceae; genus Secale; species Secale cereale. The sequence continues at coordinate 139,800,493 of LR738711.1, read as the reverse complement.
CATGGCTGCGAAAAAAAGAGAGGGCTCGCCGCCATGCACAGACCTCGAAAGATCTCTCACGAGCAGGCGATGGCTCCCAGGAGCGCCCTAGACGCGGAGGCGAACATGCCAAGCTGGCGGCGCTGGAGTCTTTCTCCCTCGACGGCATGCCCGATCAGCTCAATAAGCACCTCAATAAGCAGAAGGAGTTCATCCACGGCTTGGTGGAGCTGCTGAAGGAGAGCCTCGACGACATGCACGCTGAGCTCAATGAGCAGGGGTAGTTGACCGCCGGCTTGGTGATGCTGCTGAAGAAGAGCATTGCCTCGGAGAAGAAGGCGACCGGCGAAATCCTGCAACTTCAGGAGGACAAGGCGAAGATCTGCCACGAGCTCGACCTGCTGAAGGAGGAGAACACCGGCTAGAAGAACCTGCATGAGAATAGTAGTTCCTCGATGAAGATGTTGCAGGCCCTCGTCATGGAACAGAAGGAGGAGTTGGCGAAGCTACGCATCAAGCACCTGGCTGCTATCAATGTACGTAATGCCACCGTGGAATAGATGATGAAGGCTCGTGTCGAGAAATCCCGCGTCATGGACACAATGATGAAGATGGCGGAGGAGACGCGCAAGGAGATGGGGGTCGTGGAGGCGATGAAGAAGCAGTTACGACTCCGCGGCCAGCAACCCTTCATGTAGTGAGAGCAGCGCCCCAGACTTGTGTGTGTGTCTTCCTTCTTTTTTGGGGTGATAATCCTCCTTCTTATTTTTCTCCTGTGTTTCTTATTTTGCTTCGGGTGTTTCACCGCACGTGTCACCTTCCCTGCGAGGCATGAATAGAACAATGCTAAAAATGAGATGACTAGCAAATTAGATCATTATTTATCGCCAATAGAACAATGCCTCTTGCTAGTAATATATAATAAGAGTAGAGAGTAGAGGACATGGCACTGGGCTGCCGTGTTTCGTGCTCATCAATCGTACTCCACTGGAAAACTTGAGTATACCGCACGGTTCTTTGCTCCTCCTCAGGTCATCGGCACATTTATACGAGCAGTCAAATCACAAGGCCCCGTTTTCCAGCAGTAATGAGTCGTCAAATCACAAAGGCCCCTCGCCTCTCGTGAAAAGGACCAAGCTAGACTGCCCCGCCCTCTAGCCTTTTAATAAATTTTGAGCGTGTCGCGTCATAGTCCAAATTACTACTATTACCATGCTATATTTAATTGCAAACTTGTTCACACCGTGAGGGATCGAAGAAGGTGAGAGTGTCTAGAGGGGGGGTGATTAGACTACTCGACAAGATAAAAATTCTGTCTTTTATCAAGGATAGATTTTGGCAAATTTTGCATAACACACAAGTCAAGTAGCACACTACACATGCAATTCTAGAGTATGGGCAGCGGAAAGTAAATTGCACATGTAGTAAAGAGAAGTGGAGAAGATCAAACGCAATTTGGAGACGCAATGATTTTTCCCGTGGTTCCGATAGGTGGTGCTATCGTACATCCACGTTGATGGAGACTTCAACCCACGGAGGGTAACGGCTGCGCGAGTCCACGGAGGGCTCCACCCACGAAGGGTCCACGAAGAAGCAAGCTTGTCTATTCCATCATGGCCTACGCCCACGGAGGGCTAGCCTTACTCGGGGTAGATCTTCACGAAGTAGGCGATCTCCTTGCCCTTACAAACTTCTTGGTTCAACTCCACATCTCGATGACGGAGGCTCCCAAGCGACACCTAACCAATCTAGGAGGCACCACCCTCCAAAAGGTAATAGATGTTGTAGATGATGATGAACTCCTTGCTCTTGTGCTTCAAATGATAATCTCCCCAACACTCAACTCTCCTCACTGATTTGGCTATGGTGGAAGAAAGGATTGAGTGGAAAGCAACTTGGGAAGGTTAGAGATCAAGTTTCATATGGTAGGAGTGGAGCAACTTGATCTCAACACAAGGGTAGGTAGTTCTCTTCTCAGAAAGTGTAAGGTAGGAGTGGTGGTTCTTTCTGATGGCTCTCTCCAGGAATGAAGAGGGGGTGGAGGGGTATATATAGCCTCCACACAAAAATCCAACCGTTACACACATAATTGAGCAATCTTGGTGAGACCGAAGTGGACAACTCGGTCAGACCGAGAGTTCAAATAATGTGAACGTTGGGGTTTTCGGTGGGACCGAAAATACCATCTCGGTTAGTCCGATTTGAGTAAAGACAGGAGCTTGCCAGTTTCGGTGGGACCGAAAATATCATCTCGGTTAGTCCGATTTGAGTAAAGACAGGAGCTTGCCAGTTTCGGTGGGACCGAAAATATCATCTCGGTTATACCGATATGATGACAGAGGGTTACAGAAGCTTGGCAGCCCATGTTTCGGTGAAACCGATCTCAAAATCGGAATATCCGATTTTTCTAGGGTTTGGCTTATGGCTGAGGTGGTTCATCTCGGTGTGACTGAGTTTGGAAAATCGGTTGGTCCGAGATTACTTATGAGTGTGTATTGTAGTGAAAGTTGCTGATAGTTGAAGGAGATATATCACTAAGCACTTGAGCAACCAGATCATCAACATAACCTCATCCCCTTTTAATAGTATTGGCTTTTCCTATGGACTCAATATGATCTTGGATCACTAAAACAAAAATGGAGTCTTGAGCTTTTGCCAATGCTTGCCTTAGCATTTTGAGGGGTCCACTTTTTCAGTCCTTTTGCCATAGCCAATGTGATTGAATTTCCTGAAACATACTTGATAAAAGCATTAGTCCAACCACAAAGTATGTTGTCATTAATTACCAAAACCACCCAGGGAGCAAATGTGCTTTCACACCGATCACAACCTAAACGGTTTCCCACTTAGGAGCGTATTAGTAGTACTCGGTTATAAGATGACTGCACATTTCTCCTCAACTTCTCATCCATAAAAAACAATCAAGTCAATCAAGCCATAGCCAGCGTGAGTTCTGGGTCAAGAGATTTCCACCAGGGAGAGGTGAGCATGGAAGAGAAAGCACGAGAGATGTCCCGCCTCGCCATGAAAGCAGCCAACATGTCGAGCCGCGCAGCAATAGCAGCACAGAGGTTCCACCGCGACGCCAAAGCAGCACGGAGGTCCCGCCGCGCCGTCGATGTAGCAGACTGGTCCGGCCACGCCGTGGAAGCAGCAGAGATGTCCCGCCGCGCCGCCAAAGCAGCAGGGACGTCCCGCCGCGCCGCGGCGGCCTAGGAAAATTTCTCGTGGGCAGGCGAGGACTCTTACAGGTGCATGCATGCGATAGTCCATAGCCAGATGGATCAGATCTCTGGCTGGGCGAGGATGCAGGACGAGGCTACCGGCGTCATTCGGTAACTAGGGGAGAGCAATGTAAAGCTCCGGGGCGAGCACGACCTGCTGAGGGCGAAGATTGCCGGAAGGGCGAAGCAGGAGGAGGAGACCGCCGCCGTGTTGCAGATGACGGGCGTCATCATCAAGAAACTTATGGACGAGAATGCCATGCTCCGTATCGAGCACAACAGGCTGGTGGAGGAATCCATGGATGCTGCCAAGCAGCGTATTAAGGACATGAAACTGATGAAAGAGATCATCGCCCGCCGCAAGAACTAGTCTGTGTGACTTGCATCGCATAAAGAAAGTAGAGATCAGCGAGCCAGATCGTTGTATGCGTCTTCCTTCTTCTTTTGCCCTTGTGTATTTCGAGCGTAGCCGCATGTGGCTTTTCTGATTATCTTCCTAATTATGTAAGACAATTATTATCCACTCTCGTCATCCTTATATATATTCATCAGTCTTGCTATAAGTCGCAATAGATGCCATATAGGTCCGTCGGATCTTACATCAAAATCCATGCAAAATTTTCTTTTCAGATTTTCCCTTTTCTCATATAAATCTCAGTCGAGTGAGACATTGCCATGCCATTAAACAGAGGCTCGGGCGCCATTAATGGAGACCTTGGGAGAGAGGTGGACGTCAGATGGAGGTCAAAGGGCTCTCCTCCCGATAAGCACGCGCAGGGGTTTGATCGCACGCCTCCCGTACTCAAATAGCTACCCTGCACGGTTCCTCCTAGCTAATAAAAAAAGGGTACGTGTGGCAGCACGTAAATGGTAAATAGAACGCCCACGGTTCCAATAATACTTGTGTTTCCGATTGTAACGTGACAACACTTTTTCCAAAATGACTTTATTGATTGTTAATGTGTACGCCTTCACAAATCGGACAGAAAAATTACCACAACATGTTGGTGCCATGTCATGGCACCAAGCCAAGTTTCATGATTTTCATGCGTGTTTCGGATTTATAGGAATTAAAAAACCAAGTTTCTCAATGTTTCCAGCCGATCCATGACGCCCAGATGTTTGAATTTCATTCCCATTTCTGGCATGGGACCTAGAAATTTACCCGAGGACACACATGTGATTTTTCAACTAGCTTTGGTGCACTGGAGCATGTGCTTGTATTTACAAATTTGAATTATGCACACAAAGGTAACACGTTCCCTCTTAGAACCACGAGCCTTCTTGAGAGAAGCTCCGGTTTGCAAGAAACTTATACCAAAACTTGTTCCTACTTTGCAATTTTTTTACCACAGCATGGTAGTACCATGACATGACACCATGCCAAGTTTCATGATTTTCAGACGTGTTTTGGATTTTACAAGAATTTTAAAACCAAGCTTCTCAATGTTCTCGGCCGAACCACGATGCCCAGATGTTTGAATTTCATTCCCATTTCTTGCATGGGACCTAGAAATTCACCCGAGGACACACATGTGATTTTTCAGTCAACTTTGGTGCACGGGAGCATGTGCTTGTACTTCAAATTTGAATTATGCACATTAAACGACCAGAAACTCAATTAATGTATAAAAAAAGGCCAAACGAACCCGGAATAATTCCAATATTTAACATGTCACTCATATAGTTCTATGTTGCCTCTGTAAAGAAAATTTGGCAGGAGGTAGCGTATATTGTTTCGCACACAAAGGTATAAAGAAATAAAGAAATAACTAAATTAGCCCTACTTAATTCTTGGGTTCTTATTATTTATGCCACTAGTTGTGTATCACTATTCAGTTTTGCCATTAGAAGTTACAACTACTCAAAAAATTCCATCGATCCGTGAGATGCCTGCTCCAAAATGCAATTAGACATCTAAAAAATGCCATCATTAAGTTAGATGTTTGCTCAGAAATGCCATTAGACATTGTTATTTTCACATCAAACCCGTTGACCATGTTACATGACAAAAATAAGCAGATTCTCACAATGATAAGTTAATGGTGTCCAGCACAACACACCCCTCAAATAAAACTAAGCACCCTGGAATTCTTTGACAAAACTAAGCACCCTGAAATTCTTTGACAACTAAACTGCTGGCTATATGATGTTGGCCATATATACATTGTACGTATATAATGTCAAGAAACAAGTGGTAGTACTATACCAACTAAAAGATGAAATGTACGAAATATAACGAGAAGAAACATAACATAGTTCTGCTAGGGGCTCAGCACAACACACCCCTCAAATAAAACTAAGCACACCAGAAATTAAACTAAGCAACTAATCCGGTAGACACTGCATTAGAACCACCATGAGCAACGACACTGCCACCTTACTCGGAGTCCTTGTCCACGTCCTCGACTTCGTCCTTGTCCCTCTTCCTCTCGGGCGATACTTCTTTGCTTGAACCGCACACTTGGCTCTTGCTCTTCATCCAACCCTTGTAGATATTGAAACAAAGGTAACCATCCATTGCAGCGTAGTGGATGTGGTCTATATCTAGTACAGTCCACTGCCATGCACGATGAAACGTATGCGGAGGTTTCTTCGGTTCACCGTACATAGGATGAACCATGGCTCCTACGAGGGTCAGCATTGAGGGTTGAGAGGAGGACACCAGGCGCTCCTTCTGGAGATTGAAGGGCTGGCCTACAACAAGGCCTATCCGACCCAGGATTTCCTTGTCGTTCCTAAAGTCTACAGTAACGAATTTGACTCGGCCACCCTTGAGGAAGTTCTTAAATTCCTGGCACTCAACGTCGGCATGGCATATGTGGTAGACCAAGCATAAGTCATGGACGCAAACCTGGATCACAGCGGGCTTTTTCTTCTCTGCCTCCTTTAGTTTCTTCTCGCTTCCCAGGACTGTGGTGTACTCAACATCTAGCCCATCGACCCACTCATCATTTGAGTTTTCGAACATGCGTTTGAAGTGAGCAAGGCATTCTTTCACCGTTGCGGAAGAACGGGTGTAGATGACGTCGAACTCATCGTCGGTGATGGTTCTAACCTTGTACTCACCACCGATCATGTAGATTTGGGACGCCATGGATTTGGGAGGAGGGTTAGGATTAGTGGAACTGCCGTAATGTGAAAGGACGGGACGACTAGGAGCGGTTTATCGATTGTAAAAATGTCGAGCGGGGGGGGGGGGTGCGAATGGCAGGGTAGTGGTTTGCCTGGTGGATAAATGGATTCATGCACAATACTATGGGCCCCAGTTAGATGTCATGTCTACTCGATGCCCAATTAAATGGCTTTCAATGTCATGTCAAGCGTCGGCAAAATTACAGGTGATACGAAGCTTTCCATTCACCCATGATACGGGCTTTCGAGAGCCCTTGGATCTGAGATCGAACGGTTGCATGGCGTGATTCTAGACCTATGGGTGAATATCCTATCCTGGAGAGTTATTCTGCAAATTTTCAGCAACTTAGCATGCGACTGTTCTATCTCAGATCCAAGGGCTGCCAGCAGCCCGTATCATGGTCGCGCCTACCACGACCGACGCCTTGCTTGCGCGGTCGCGCCCTTGAAGATTTAACACGGTGCGTTAGGCTATCTGATGTTGGCATGTCATACATAGTCATCAAGGTTAGGTATAAGGTTGGCTATAAGAGTATTTTTTTACTTCTCTCTATCTCTTTCTTCGTAGTATTCATTGCATCTACCAAGGAGTGACCTCTTCCAATGAAATGGTGCTTAGATGAGGTGCTATGGGCATTAAATGGCTTAGCAACTCAAGTCCCCAATGCATAGGTGCTTAGTTTTTTGTTGCTAAGTTTGCTTCATCTAGGTACACGCGCTTATCACCATTTCTTCCTGGGGTCACCAAGCTAGTCTCTCTCTTCTTAATTAACTTGGCACATCAGACTTTATGCCTATGTGGCAGGCTTAGCACATGTAGGATCAAGTACAATAGTGGGCTATAAGCCCGCTTTACATGGCATTTTTGCATATGTGGGGTTTAGGGTTTAGGGTTTGCATATGTGGGGGAATGAGGCAAGGAAAAAGTGGAGGAGTGGGCTCTCAAGCAAGAGCCAGCCTCTACATGGTGGAGCATCGGGAGAGGCACCTGTATGGAGGTGGTGAGGAATCCGGCTTGGCAGTTAAAATGATAATGGCAAGTCAAATCACCGGGCCCCACCTGTCGAACAGTAACTCACTGTCAAATCACACATCCCTACGTTTGCAGCAGCCTACTCCCTCATCTTCTCGCGTCTCTGTCGAACCGACTAGGCGGAACTTCCCCGCCTACCGCGCGGGAAAAGCCCCGCCCTTGACTTTTAAACAGTACAATATACTAATTTTGTATCCATGGATTGCGCCATGGAGCAAAGCCTTAAGAAAACGACGGTACACATGTACGGAGTATACAACACGTCCGTCGCGTTCGCGTCGCACCCCAGACGGTCGGTCGGTCTGGCACGCCGCTCTCCGAATGGAACGCGCGTCATATTGCGTTTGCGCACACATGTGGCACCGCAATTGAGAACTGACCATAGGCACACTCCCAAGCCCCGCAAGTCGGGTGAGTTAATAGAAGTACATACGTTGGTACCTGGACGATCCCTGCAAGACACGGAAGATCAGTTCGTTTATGCATGTGACCAGACTCCAGCAGACATGCCTGGATTGGCTATCGTCGACATATCGTGCAGGCTGTGTTGTACAGGGCTATAGTTCTGGTGAGAAATCTAAAATAAGGTTTCTTGTCATCTCGCAAAATTAGGTGTCATGTGCTTCGGATTACTGCGAGGGTTAAACAGCGACAACTGAGTTGGGCTAGTCATTGGGGGCACATGCACGAAGACTACTCGGCTGCCATCTAGGTCAAGCCGGCTATGTTAATTAGGCCATCTATCGACGGACCCCTTTCTACAAGTTTATCTTTAATTTGAGCTTTAATCCTCATCTAGTTTGTCCGTCGGGATTCATCTTGTCTCCTTTGAGGTTATGATTTCTTGTCATGTGGCATTTTTTCGTGTTATATGTTATAATCCGGTGCTTCAGATCAAAATGACGACAACTGCGCCTTCGGGGCACGTGCATTAAGACTTCTCGACAGTCATTGCCGAGGTCAAGCCGGCTCCGGCCGGTAGAAAAAAGAAAAATAGTACTCCACTATATAGTCAGGAGCCTCCACGCTTGCTTGCTAGTGTTGCTCTCTTCACACTGTCTCGTCCTCTCCAGATCTAAACACGACAACGGTGGCCACACTCTCTCTCTCCACTCACCGCTGGTCACGGATCCAGCCGGAACCTCTCCGTCGGGGAAGGTGAGAAGGTGCAACGTTCACGCGGTCGTCCTCGGCGACGGCTCTTACCCAGTGCCGGCGCGTCCTGATCAGCGTGCCTTGCCGTTCTCTCCCAAGCATCGCTAGCGATGGAGGGCCTCCCACCCCTTCTTCCTCGCTGTCGTAGTGTGGGCAGATCTGGCCTCCCGCCGCCCACCTAGCGACATCCCGGCGACTCTCAGCTATAACTTCCTTCGAAACTGGCCTTGCTCTACTTCCCGAGCTCCTGACATCGCTGCATTTGTATCTTTTACTATTTCTCAGCCCCCCTCATGTAGATAGGATCGATTGGCTGTTCGAAAACCACCTAATTTTTTTACTGTTAAGAGGTAAAACTAGTTCATGCACTCGAATCTAGTAGTACTTGGTTCAAACAAGGAAGAAAGGGGGTGGGGGTGGGGGAAGATTTGTTACCTGAATCTAGGACTTGGCCGAAAGAGGAAATAATGGGGGCGAAAAGTAGCAGAGACTGGCTATCCAACTGGTCTCTAGGTCTAATAGGGAAATAATGGGAACGCAGTACAAAATCAATATAAACCCAATCTATTGGTTGAAAAAGGAAAGAAAGTGGGGACTGGGGGACAAGTCAACAGAGTAAGTCCAACACTAGATTTGCTAGCCTCACATAGTACAAGGTGGCTATATACCGAACAGAAATGGGACCAACCCAGATATCCTCTTCTGATGTTTGTTGCCCCGAGCCGCTCTTATGTAATGCCACTGGTAAAATGTAGTAGTCACACTATTAAAAGTAAGGACACGTTAAACCAATGTTGTTTTCAATGTAATGCCTCCAGTAATATGAATCAATGGCACTTTTTTCATGTCCTGCTAAATTTCCCATTAAGATAAGTTGCTTGTTTTCGTTTTCTGATGGAAATGGAACCGGGGCTGGAGCCGTTTTCTTAAAAGAAGAAGAAGAAGAAGCTGCTAGCTCATGGGACATTGCTTCATTTTAGGTGAACTTCACCAAAAGGTCCCATGAATTGAATCATCCATGTTGGTGACTGGTGTCATCCCTTCTACGATTGCATTGACTGCAGATATGGTTCCCATCACGAGGTATGTTCCTTTTTGGTCTGACTGTTTGCCAAAGATCCTGCATGTTGATCCTGCTCTTGTGCTACTGTTTTGGCACTGCCATGATAAAGCAGTAGTGTTATTATTTTGCACCTTAATCTAGTGGCACTATGAATATGAGGCAATGTTTTGGCACCGCTAGTGCCACTGTTTTTTTATATATCGAAAGAGGGGGTTCCCTCCGATTTCATTAAAGAAACCCAACCATAGAGAACCATTATCCGACAACATCTTAGTGTAAACAGGCAGTTATGCAACTACTACTAGAATGGACTAATTACTAGCGGGAGACAAGTTCGCCACATAAGCTAGGCAGGTAGGGGGACGCAGCACCAGCTCGACCAAGTTTGGATTAAAACCCAAATGCTACCACATAAACAACAGGGGGAAGATAGGTACTAAAAGAGCCAGCTTCAGCATCCCAGTCTAAGCACCCCTGACCTTCATCCTTGCGACGCACGGTACACCTCGTTTGCCACCTGCTCGACCCTAGTGTCACTGATTAAATGAAGTAATAATACAGTTAAAAACTTAAAATAGAGCGAGTGTCGTCTCTATCATTTCATTTTCAATGTAGATAAAGAAAGTGCTTCTCTTTGTTAATGTATGTTTCATCAACTAGTCCCATTGCTAATGTTTAAGCGTTTCTGCAGACTGGGGTGCTTAATTTTAGTTGATCTACACAAAAAAAGAGATTTGAATGTCTCAAGGCCCCTCCTTGTACTACCACTGTACACTGGCAGAAGGTGTATCGGGGAGACTTGGGTCGATTTCCTGTATGATGTAATATTTTCTTTTGTTTATTAGTGTATGTTTCATCAACTAGTGCCACTATAATCTAATCACACCTTTTCATTATCTATTCAAACAGGGTTATTCAGCTGCATTTTGGTGGAACTGCACAAATGTACGGATGGAACCGGCATATATGCAGAGTGAGAGGTGCCAAGTAAAAATTACCAACACCAACCCTGCTCCATCTAAGCATTGGCATCCACCACCATCAATGGGATGTGTGGCGCTCACTGTGGACTATCGATCCCAGATGGAGCATCCACCAGATATTGAAGGATCGAGCATCTACAAGGTGCCGTCTGTGAGGGTGTCGTGCTAGAGCGAGCCGGTGGAGTCTTCGTCGACCGAACCCAACTGCAAGAGGAGAAAAACAGTTGGCCTGATGACGCTTCCCCGCCATCCTCTCCCTCGCCGTTCACATTGTCTCACGGGGCGGCTGTCTGCCGCCGAGGAATAGGAGGGATTTTCCCCCCAGACGAATAGTCGGGCAGGTTGTGAATTGTCAGGAGGAGGTTAGGGTTGTTAGTATTTGCAGGTTGTGAATTGTGTTTTGTGTTGTGTATTTTGAGAGTACTTTCAAATAAGAATGTCTTTTCAATTTCAGATTTGTAGTATTGAGCATATGAAGTATTTTATGAATTCTAGAGATCTATTTTTAGCACTTAAAAAATGTAGTTTCATAGGAGTATAAAAGTGCAGACAATGTGATTCTCAGAGAAGAAACTGCAAGTTTCAGTTTCAGATAAGAAACTCTAAGTTCAGTTTCAGATAAGAAACTGCAACTCTCAGAGGCAGAGCATTTATATTAACACGGCCTTTTCAAACAGTGTTAACATCATGCTAGAAGTTTTATTCATGGTCGAAACTGGGACTACCAGCCAGTTAACATCATGGTGATCAACATTCATGCATAGCACATCTTCATATGATGCATAGTAAAAAATATATGCTATTTTCAAAATGCCCACACAATGTCGAGTGTGCGAAAAACGGAGAAAACAAGGGACGAAGTTTTGGCAACTGTAGGACGTTGTGTGCGTAGATGACAATTGGGACCCCATGTCAATAAAGGAAGTGGCAAATTTTTTGGAGATATTTTCTCTGCACTTATAAAAATGTAGTTTCATATGAGTATAAAAGTGCAAACAATGTGATTCTCAGAGAAGAAACTGCAAGTTTCAATTTCAGATAAGAAACTCCAAGTTCAGTTTCAGATAAGAAAATGCAACTTTCAGAGGCAGAGCATTTATATTAACACAGACTTTTCAAACAGTGTTAACATCATGCTGGAAGTTTTATTCATGGTCGAAACTAGAACTACCAGCCAGTTAACATCATGCTGATCAACATTCATGCATATCACATCTTCATATGATGCATAGTCAAAAATATATGCTATTTTCAAAATGCCCACACAATGTCGAGTGTGCGAAAAACAGAGAAAACAAGGGACGAAGTTTGGGCAAGTGTAGGACGTGGTGTGTGTAGATGACAATTGGGATCCACATGTCAATAAAGGCAGAGGCAAAAAAATTGGAGATATTTTCTCTACACAAGTGGAATCGAACCCAGGCGGAACAGCTGTCGGGTAGTGTCACTCGGCCACTGGGCTAGTTTAGTTCTTTCGTTACGAATAAGGCACTTCGTCAGGTGGTCGGATCTCCTCCTGCGCCTTTGTGCGCTCGCCGCGACGCCGCTGTCTACCCTTGTGAACATGCTGAACAAACGAGAGGAATCTAGAGAGGACTGTACATGGAGAGGCGGACAGTCGAGACCCACCAGGTCTATGGCCGTACGCAAGCAAGTGCCTCATCGAAAAATACTTCCTCCTAATGCTATACTGACGTTGGGGCCCACGGATTTGTCAACATAGTTACATTTTTTTAGGTGCTTCAACATAGTTACTATAGGAGATAAATTCACAACGAAGCCGGGGAGCTGGCAGGTATCATTTATTATCACTGGGGCAACAAGTATCAGCTGGGTTTTGGGCTGCCCTATCTAGGCTTTCTTTTTTAACATGCGCAACCCACGACCTCGGATGGGAGGTCCATAGGCCTATTTGTATTTTCTTGAGGGCCGTCATGTATCGACCGGCCTATGGACCTCCCATCCAAGGTTTTATTTTTCCTGAAACATCGGCAACCCAATTTATGTAATTTTTTTTGAGGAAAACGCACAGGTCTGTTCTATTTTTCTATATAAGAATAGGAACGCCTGGTCCAACTTATGTTTCCCTTCTAACAATATTATACATATTTAAATTATTTTGTATGTTATTATATATTATTGTTATTGTCATCATATATTTAACAGATACTTACATATGTAAGAAAACAATATCCCACATCTTGTTAACTTATAAAAATAATTTCTTAATAATAAAATCCTGGATTTGTTTTGGCAACGAAAATCCTGGTGATTGTGTACAAAAGCTTGGTAAGATTTAAGGACCAATGTAATAATAAATAACAAAATGCTCAGCCCCTGTTTATTTTTTGATAACATTGCTGCGCCCACCCCAACATTATAATTAGAATCACCCCAGCAAAATCGTGTATTTCGAGAAAGTGCAAATGGCCTGTAATTTTTTTAGGAAAAACATAAATGGACCGCATGGACGCTACATTATTTGTTCACCTAGCCCAACTAATGGACTGTAATTCAAAAAAAGAAGATCAAATGAACTGTAAATTCTACCCCGCAAAAAAAGACTTGAAATTCTGAAAAATGGGTTGAATATGTGCCACATTTTTGGAGGCTGAAATGTGGGACAATAGAAGCCAACGCAAGTCGTTGTCAACTTAGTCAACAATTGATTCTGACATTGTTAGCCATTGGATTCACATCCAACGACCGGCATCCATCTTCAATCTCTCGTCTTCTTCCTCCAGGGCCGTCGGGACCACCTACTCACGCCTCCTGCTGCTAGCAGCTCTGCTTAGCACACTTCGCTGTGAAGCGCTACTCCACCGTTGGCCAGGCCATCCCTCCACCCCTCCACACCTCATGTTCTTCTCCACCGACTGCCGAACCACACCGCACCAGAACCAGTTAACCCTCGTACACCTCTCCGTCTGCGACTCCCTGCTAGTTGGGACCCACCACAGTGGGAGGCTGACTAGTGGGCCTACTAAGTTGACGGGAACGGAGTGATTTGTCAACTTAGTCAATATGAATGATTCTAGCTCTAGTGATCGTATGATGTCCATCCAACGGTCGTAGTGCTTCTTCAACCTCTGGTCTTCTTGCTCCAGCCGCCCAAAGCAGCGCTGGTCGTGCCGCCTGCTCCTGCCTCCCGTGGCCGGCTGTGCTTCCGCGGAAGCCTCACCGCCCCCATACTACTCCCATCGCTGGCCAGGCCATCCCTCCACTCACTAACACCCCCTGTTATTCTGCGGCAACGGCAGCCTCACACCGCAGCCGAACCAGTGAACCCTCGTACTCCTCTCCGCGTGGGCATCCACTACCGCGTCTTCCCCGGCTCCGCGTCGTCCCCTTCCTAGGCCTCGTCGTTGTCCACCGCCTTGGTGCTCTCGGCGTGGCGTGGTCAATGTGGTCAATGACCGACTTCCATCGGAAGAGTACTGTATGTGGAGAGGCTGACAGCTGGGTCCACGGCCACAGCCCAGTTTTTTTGTGATTTTCCAAGTAAGTCGCCTTGTCAGGCCTGTTGGCTGCAAATCTTCCAAGACGAGGAGAGCTTCATTCGGCTGGCCGAGAAAATGGCCTATCAGTAATGAGAAATGGGCTGTACATTTTTAAAACACATCAAACCGGCAATTAGTTTCAAATTTCTTTTTTTTTCATTTAGACATTTTAAATTGCATTGATTTTTATGCGTGGACAATTTGTTGGATTTTATATTGATATACATTTATTTCTAAAATCAGTTTGAATGTGACTCGAAATTTTGGGATTAAAAACAGTTCGGACCGCACCGAAATATGCAAAATTTTGTATAATTTTTTAACCGTGTCCACAATACGGGCTGTAATACTAATAAAAAGAATATGGGCTCCAAAAAAACCTTAAGAATTAGCAAATGGGCTGTAAATTATTAGAAATAATGGCAGATGGGTTGTATGATGTTTTCCACAGATTTGAGGCTTTCCTAAAAAAAGGTTGACGCACAAGCAGTGACTGTTGGATGTCCATCCAATGGCCGTCGTGCTTCTTCAATCTCTGCTCTTCCTGCTCCAGCCACTCAAACAAGCGCCAACGGGACTGCCTGCTCCCTCCTCCCCACGGCCGGCTGTGCTGCCGCGCATGCCTCACCGCCCCACCGTACTCCCATCGCTGGCCTAGCCATCCCTCTACTCACCCACACCTGCTGTGATTTTCCGGCGACGACAAACGAACCAGTAAACCCTCGTACAGTCGTACTCCCCTCCGCGTGGGAAACAACTGTCGAGTCTTCCCTACCTCCATGTCGTTCCCTTCCTAGACCTCGCCGTCGTCCACCGCCCTGGTGTTCTCGGCGCCGCCTGGTCATCGTGGTCAATGACCGACATGTATCTGAAGTGGACTGTACGTGGAGAGGCTGACAGCTGGGTCCACGGCCGCACGCAAGGAAATGCCTCCTTATTACGCGCAAAATAATGATTCTTCCACCTGACATCTGGGACCCACCGAAAGGGCCTCCATATTTCGCGAAAAAAACATTACCACCGCTGATAGCTTGGACCCACCAGCTATATCTTCGCACGCAAGGAAGTGCCTCCTTATTACGCACAAAAAAATGAATACTCCTCCTGCTAGCTAGGACCCAGTATAGTGGCAGGCTTACTTGTGGGCCTACTAAGTTGACGGTGACGGAGGGCTTTGTCAACTTAGCCAATATGCACGATTCTAGCTCCAGTGACCGTACGATGTCCATCCAATGGCCGTAGTGCTTCTTCAACCTCTGGTCTTCTTGCTCCAGCCGCCCAAACTAGCGCCGGTCGTGCCTCGTGCTCCTGCCTCCCGTGGCTGGCTGCGATGCAGCGGAGGCCTCACCACCCCCTACTACTCCCACCGCTGGCCAGGCCATCCCTGTACTCACCCACACCCCCTGTTATTCTGCGGCGATGGCAGCCTCACACCGCAGCGAACCAGTGAACCCTCATACTCCTCTATGCATGGGCATCCACTGCCGCGTCTTCCATAGCTCCACGTCGTCCCCTTCCTAGGCCTCGCCGTCGTCCACCGCCCTGGTGCTCTTGGCGTGGCGTGGTCAACGTGGTCAAGGAATTGCTTCCATTGGACGTGGACTGTACGTGAAGAGGCTGACAGCTGGGTCCACGACAACAGCAAGGAAGTGCCTCCTTATTACGCAGAAAATAATGGTTCCCTCACCCGACAGCAGGGACCCACCAGACGGGCCATCGTATTTCGTGAAAAAACGTTCCCCCCTGACTGCTGGGACCCAGCGAACGGGCTACCGTATTGCGCGAAAAAACGTTCCCCCCGCTGTCAGCTCGGACCCACCGGAAGTGCATCCTTATTACGCAAAAAAAAAATCAATACTCCCCCTGTTGGTTGGGATCCACCTGGGTGGGAGGCTGACTTGTGGGCCTACTAAGTTGACGGGGACGGAATGCTTTGTCAATTTAGTCAATATGAACGACTCTAGCTCCAGTGACCGTACAATGTCCATCCAATGGCCATAGTGCTTCTTCAACCTCTGGTCTTGTTGCTCCAGCCGCCCAAAGCAGCGCCGGTCGTGCCGCATGCTCCTGCCTCCCATGGCCGGCTGTGCTGCAGCGGAGGCCTCACCGTCCCTACTATTCCCACCGCTGGCTAGGCCATCCCTCTACTCACCCACACCCCCTGTTATTCTGCGGCGACGGCAGCCTCACACCGCAGCGAACCAGTGAACCCTCGTTCTCCTCTCCGCATGGGCATCCACTGCCGCGTCTTCCCCGACTCCGTGTCGTCCCCTACCTAGGCCTCGCCGTCGTCCACCGCCCTGGTGCTCTCGGCGCGGCGTGGTCAACGTGGTCAAGGAACGGCTTCCATTGGACGTGGACTACACGTGGAGAGGTTGACAGCTGGGTCCACGGCCGCAGCAAGGAAGTGCCTCCTTATTACGCGCAAAATAATTATTCCTCCACCTGACATTGGGGACCCACCAGACGGTCCATCATATTTCACGAAAAAATGTTTCCCCCTGACTGCTGGGGCCCACCAGCTACATGTTCGCACGCAAGGAAGTGCGTCCGGGCAAAAAAAATGATTCGCCTCCTGACTGCTGGGACCCACTAGCTACATCTTCGCACGCAAGGAAGTGCCTGACAGTCGGGACCCACCTGGTCGAAGCGTACGTAGTGTTGTCATTCTGGTCGCGAACGTGTACGTACATACTGGTCGATGTAGAGGCGCACATGTGTCGTAGTATGGGCGCGCACGTAGCATGTACACGTACGTACAGCTGCAAGTGTGCAAGAAAGAAAATACGGCCACGTACGTACATACGGGCAGGGTCCCGAACGCCTACTCGTGCATACGTACGGCCAGGGCTCGTGTACATGGCTGGGTTGGAACGGAGAAACAAGGTCGTTGTCGTGTTCATGGGGAGCCAACCGGCTGGGTCGGAACGGAATGCGTCATCGTGTTCATCAGGAGGGCTTGGACGGAACAACCGATGAAAACGAGCCATGGCGTATTGCAGAACGGAGGAAACGGCCTTGTGTTCGACCGACCACGTTCGAAACGGGATCCTGTTCATCGGGAGGGGTGTGGCGTACCGCAAAACGGAGGAAACGGACCTCCTATGGTCGAAACGGAGGTCCTGTTGATCGGGAGGGGTGTGGCGTACCGCAAAATGGAGGAAACAAACTTGTGTTGGAGCTCTACGGTCGAAACGAGGGTCATGTTCATCCACTACAAGAAATATGTCAACTTGTGACCTTGACTATTGGTCACTGAATGGTCATTATTTTCCATTTGTGACCTTTTTGTGACCAAAAACAGATGGTCAAAAGCTAGCCGTCGTAAACTAAAATTAACGACCTTCTCAGTGAAAAGTTCATAGACGTTTACGACCAAAATATGCCTACTGTCTTGTTTTGGTCACTAGCAGCCTCCCCAGGCCACGTAGGCATCCGACGTGGCAACGTGATGTGGCACAAGAATCAGCCCGGTCCAATTCGGTGTTTATATGGGCCGAGCCCATTAATTCAGCCCATTTATATTTTTTTCCTATGAATTTTTTGTCAGCTTCATGGACCAAGCCCAACATTGCAGCCTTTTAATTTCATGGGTCGTGGGCTTTTTGTACCAACAGTTTTAGTTTTCTTTTTTTATAAAATGGGTCCATTAGTCAAACAGGTCCCACTTGTCAGGTTCTGATAAGTTGGTCCCAGCTACCAGACCTAAATTCTTCATATTTCAATTTGACAGTAAGAAAATAACCAGTAGTTAAATTGGCAAGCAGAAAACACACATGGTACTTCAAATAACAATAGCCAGATTCAGTACAAGTTGTACAAATGCCACATAGTACAAGCGGTAACATATACAGTACTTTACAAGTTCTACAAGTTACACGTAATACAAGCTTAGTTGATACAAGTTGTACAAGTATGGGAATCACAGTTACAAGTTCTACACGTGTTTTCTTCTTCTGCTGTAGCTCCTTCAATAGCAATCAAACGCCAGACTCACTGGAGGGCCATTGTCAGGACTGGGCCTTCCACGGACGCCCTGTTACATTAATCAGCTAATAAGAATTAGAAAAACTGGAGCCAATATATTATGAACTTTACAAAGGAGCAGCACAAACCACAACTTTACTCAACACACACACACATACACACTTGAATATTAAGCTCAGTTCCAGCAACTATATCATGGTTTAACAGAGCATGTATAATGAATCATAAGAAACAAGGGTTGTTGCTGGCTTGCTACATAAAAATCATACAAGAAGATGAAAAGAAGGGCTGGGTTTGTTCTGCCTTGCAATTGAAGCATATGTTTTTATCATAGCATGGTGTTTGCACAGTATTCTCTCTGTCTTCGACATTAGTGTCAGGACGTAAACATGGGAGGTTAATTTAACATGACCAGGACATATTGAGTACACATGTAATGTAAGTTGGACTTGGCAGCACTGCTACCTTGTTTTTGCTACTACATGATTTGTCACCCTAAAATTCCATGCAAACACGTGTGTTAAAGAGGCGGGTTGTGACGCTTACAACATTGGTGAAGGCGACGAGGACCTTCAATCTCTTGTACCTGCAGGATAGGACATCAAAGCAGAGTCAGGGGCACGAATGAATCCAATTGAACTGAATTGAAATTCAGTGTGTAAAGGAGCAAGCAGAGCAGGTACCCGACTTTGCGTCGATATGGTGGATGGGATGTAGTTGAAGAAGATCCGATCCGCATAGTGTCATTGCAGGTACTCATACATGTAGAAGTATCATGCAACCAAAAGGGTTAAGACCATACACAAGGATCAATGATAGTTGAATTGAGATATATTTGTACAGGGCAATCACAAGTACCAATACAATGCAAGATAATAGAGTAAATATGTCAAAGTTATTTTGATTTACTAATGTGTTTGTCACACTACCAAAATTCAATACAAACCATTACAGGGAGACAAGTGAATTGCAGCAGAGGAGGCATCTAATTTGACTACCACAATCATTGAGTGAAAAAAATCATCAGGGAATTCAGAAATTTTCTAAAATGAATGCAAGCAAGTTTGGACATGACATAGCAGGTTTGCAGTCCCTAATTACATTAGACAGATATTACGACTCATGAGCCACATGCAGAACTAGAAGAAATTACCATACACCAGTATCATCAGGAACATCAGTATAACAAGCATCTTGCTTTACTGGGATACATTGACACAGCAGAATTACTAGGATACAGTGACACAGCAGCAATAAGATAACATATTATGTGCTACATGCTGATATTTCCAAAGTGGCACGTTTTGCTGTAAATTCAGCTAGTGTTCAAGTTATCAACAATGTATGGTTGAGAGGAGAAGGGAGCAAACTGGGTTGACCTCGTCGACGTGCTTCTTGCCGTGCACTCAGTCCTTGGCGCCGGGGGCGGTGTCAGGCTCCTCGATGCTGGCGCTGGAGGCAACGCTGCTGCCCCGCTCACCGGCGTAGCCGCTGCTGCTGGGGCTGGGCTCTGCACTAAGCTGGGAGTACACAAAACAACGTCAAAAAATGCATCCAGGGAGTTGCCAACATCACGTGCCAACATTAGGGAGTAACATTATTCTTTCATGTCAAAAGGACATCATGAAGACTTGCTTTCACTTGGGCAAACAAAGCTAAGTAGCAGTCTAGAGAGACAGTACAAGTACATGCATCAGATAACACCGCAAGCAACACATGGTTCAAGAAGAATGATATGACAGTAGTCTTTAACATCCTAGGATCAATTGTTTTCTAGTAAAAACAATTCTAATTAAGAGAGCATGCTTCTTAAGACTGTGCTATTTTTCCAAATTGATAGCGCTACATGTAGTAGATATGACAATAGCAGATATAGATAATTTGAGGGAACCACAAGTAGTAGATATGACAGTAGCAGCTACAAATTAAAGTGCTCATGTTACCAGAATTTTTTATGACAGCCACTGGGCTTCACAAGTATATGCAAGAAACAGATCCCAATGCTTCACTTGATGTTCTTTTCCTTAAAAGTGGATGAGGAATAAATTATACAGGAAGCATCATGTGAGGATGAAATGAAATCAAGTGAGATAATGCAACATTTCCTGCACATTCCAAGTGTGTTTGCCTCTTGCAAGACCAACATATCCCTTCTGGTGATTGTTTCCATTGGACAAAGCAAGGAACTGCTTCACTTGCTGATGCAACACTAGAACATACTATTCATCGTTTATTAATAGAAACAATCATCGGACTGAATCCTACCGCAAGACCAACATGTACTGAATCCTACTGAGACGAGCCAATAGAATCCTATTGAATCCTACTGAGACGAGCCAACAGAACAACAACAGGAAATTAAACAAATGCGATACGCCATCGACGACGACAGAATCCAATTGCCTCACATGTTCCCCATGGGCACAACGAGCCCGACATCGCACTCGTGGCTGCGCGTGATGCAGTGCAGCGCGTGATGCAGTGCAGCCACAAGCAGGCGCGCAGGCTAACAGCGGCCGTGTCGAGCGCGTAGTCGACGTCCCGGTCAATCTCCTTCATCTGCAGCGGGATGAGCGTGGGCTAGTAGCGGGGCACGTCGGGGGTGTCGACGGCGCCGGGGTCGTAGACGACTGCATAAGCCATCTGCGCGGCGGGGAGCAGCGGCGCGGCCGCCGCGTCGGGCCTGCACTCCATCCCCGCAGCCAGCCGCGGCGGGGGCAGCCCGCCCGGCAACATGAGCCGCTTTGACAGCTTGTGCCCGTCCTCCATCGCGCGCGCGAAGTCCTCCATGGGGAACCAGGATGGGTGGTGCCCGTGCGCCACCGCCGCTTAGGGTTTCGACGGGATGGGAGGGGAGGGGGAGAAGGTCGTTTGATCTGTTGATGATGTGGGAGGCGTGTGCGGGAGGCGATGGGTAGTGCGGCGGCGAGGGAAGGCGAGGCGGCGAGGGGGTGAGGGAGAACGGGCTGCCGTCGAGGGAAGGCGAGGCGACGAGGGGAGGTGGGTGGCGGATCTGGATCTGGAGCGAGGGGAGGTGGGAGACGGCTGCAAGGGATCTAGAGCGCTAGGGTTCGCGTGTGGTGCTGTGGGCCGAGCTTCGTGGGGTGAGAGGGTGAGGTTTTTTTTTGAGACAAAGGGGTTTGAGGGAGAAAGGGCTGCCGTCAGATCCAGAGCATCCGACGGCGTTGGAGGCACGATCCGCGTGACATGCCCATGGACCATTCAGAACCCAATACACGTTATGACCATCTAAATTGGTCGTAATCGACTAAAAATAAGGTGTTGAATCATATAAACAGTTTTATGATATGAGAAATTCAGAAAAATAAAAACATTCTCGTTGTGTCAATAAATGTGACCTAGTTTCTTAGTAAAACTAACAAACTTGGAATTGGAATAAGACAAATATCTTTAAAAAGTGTTATGAGAAATGAGTTTTTAGGAAAAAAACATTTTCTATTTTCGGAGTGATAAAATTCTTCTTTTGTGAAGAATCTACCAAATATTTGTTCCAAAATGGCACCACGCAATTTTCCAAAACTATAAGACAGCATTTTATGTACAGTTGAGCAAATCTTAACATGTAGAATGCTTTCGATCCACCTCCCATCAAAAAGACAATTTATGTTTCAAAAAAAATCAACCTTAGCATTCTTTTTTTTCTACTTCCTCACATGAAAAATTCAAAAAAATGATTTCATATTGTGCAATAGGGTGCATTTTGGAATAGCAAACAATGTTACCTAAGCAAGTATTCATTTTCTTTGGACGAAAATTCATTTTCCATTTTTTTGAGTGCCCGAAATGAGTTTTTTTGTGAAGGATCTCCTAAATAATTGTTGCAAAATTGGACCAAATCATTTTTATAAAATACTAGGACATATTGAATGCACAATTGACCAAATGGTTGGGTGTAAAAAGTTTTGATCCACCTCTCTTGAAAAAGACAAATTTCGGCCGATTCAGTTGGAAGTGGGTCAAATTTGAACCGTAGCTGCCTTGTAGTTTGCTCTTTATTTTTTACAAAAATCATTTCTAGGTACATAAGTATCTATTTAATCAGAGAAACACCAAAAAAATACCAAGATTCAACCACTAGCTAGGAACGGTCATTCCATATTTAATGCATAATTGACAAAATGGTTGGGTTTCCAAAGTTTTTATCCACCTCTGGTGAAAAAGACAAATTTCGGCCGATTTAGTTGGAAGTGGGTCAAATTTTAACTGCAGTTGCCTTGTATTTTGCTCTTTATTTTTTTACAAAAATCATTTCTAGGTACATAAGCATCTATTTAATCAGAGAAACACCAAAAAATACCATGATTCAACCACTAGCTAGGAACGGTCATTCCCGCCGTTTTGACCGCATTTTGAAACGCGCATAAAAAATTCAAAAAAATCATAAATTTGGAAAACCTTCGCATTGTGTCATTATATATGACCAAGTTACCAGGAAAAATAATAAACTTGTAATACGGCAATTCTTTTAAAAAAGTGTTCTCAGAAATGAGCTATCATGCGTGAAGATTCATGGCTTTCAAGCCAAATGATCAATCCTATGGCCACATTCATGGCATATTTTGTTCAAATGATCTCATATTGTGCACAAGGGTGCATCTTGGAATGGCAAACAATATTGCATAAGCAAGTATTATTTTTCTTTGGACGAAAAATACATTTTCCATTTTTTGAGTGCCCAAAAGGAGGATTTTTTGTGAAGGACCTCCTAAATAATTGTTGCAAAATTGGACCAAATCATTTTTATAAAATACTAGGACATATTTAATGCACAATTGACCAAATGGTTGGGTGTAAAAAGTTTTGATCCACCTCTCGTGAAAAAGACAAATTTCGGCCGATTCAGTTGGAAGTGGGTCAAATTTGAATTGTAGCTGCCTTGTAGTTTGCTCTTTATTTTTTACAAAAATCATTTCTAGGTACATAAGTATCTATTTAATCAGAGAAACACCAAAAAAATACCAAGATTCAACAGCTAGCTAGGAACGGTCATTCCCGCTGTTTTGACCGCATTTTGAAACGGGCATAAAAAATTCAAAAAAAATCAAAAAATTGGAAAACCTTCATATTGTGTCATTATATATGACCAAGTTACCAGCTAAAATAATAAACTTGTAATACATCAATTCTTTTAAAAAAGTGTTCTAAAAAATGAGCTTTCATGCGTGAAGATTCATGGCTTTCAAGCCAAATGATCAATCCTATGGCCACATTCATGGCATAGTTTGTTCAAATGATCTCATATTGTGCACAAGGGTGCATCTTGGAATGGCAAACAATATTGCATAAGCAAGTATTATTTTTCTTTGGACGAAAAATACATTTTCCATTTTTCGAGTGCCCAAAAGGAGGTTTTTTTGTGAAGGACCTCCCAAATAATTGTTGCAAAATTGTACCAAATCATTTTTATAAAATACTAGGCCATATTTAATGCACAATTGACCAAATGTTTAGGTTTCCAAAGTTTTTATCCACTCTGGTGAAAAAGACAAATTTCGGCCGATTCAGTTGGAAGTGGGTCAAATTTGAACTGTAGCTGCCTTGTAGTTTGCTCTTTATTTTTTACAAAAAATCATTTCTAGGTACATAGGTATCTATTTAATCAAAGAAACACCAAAAAAAACCAAGATTCAACCACTACCTAGGAACGGTCATTCCCGCCGTTTTGACCGCATTTTGAAATGGGCATAAAAAATTCAAAAAAAATTAAAAAATTGGAAAACCTTCGCATTCTGTCATTATATATGACCAAGTTACCAGCTAAAATAATAAACTTGTAATACGGCAATTCTTTTAAAAAAGTGTTATCATAAATGAGCTATCATGCGTGAAGATTCATGGATTTCAAGCCAAATGATCAATCCTATGGCCACATTCATGGCATAGTTTGTTCAAATGATCTCATATTGTGCACAAGGGTGCATCTTGGAATGGCAAACAATATTTCCTAAGGAAGTTTTCATTTTGTTTGGACGAAAATTCATTTTCCATTTTTCGAGTGCCCAAAAGGAGGTTTTCTTGTGAAGGACCTCCCAAATAATTGTTGCAAAATTGGACCAAATCATTTTTATAAAATACTAGGACATATTTAATGCACAATTGACCAAATGGTTGGGTGTAAAAAGTTTTGATCCACCTCTCGTGAAAAAGACAAATTTCCGCCGATTTAGTTGGAAGCGGGTCAAATTTGAACTGCAGCTGCCTCATAGTTTGCTATTTATTTTTTCCAAAAATCATTTCTAGTTACATAAGTACCTATTTAATCATAAATACATGGTTTGGTGGCGATACGTCAAGGTTTGGGCGATGGTCGAGGGCCCCAACTCTAGATCACGTAAACTCGCATGCTCGCCGCGTGATTGTGGCGTTGCCATGTGTTATGGGAGGCCTAGGCATGTCTAGTGGGTTGGGCACTCCCTGTTGGGGAACGTTGCATGGGAAACAAAAATTTTCCTACCGTTCACCAAGATCAATCTAGTAGAAGCAACTACGAGAGGGGAGTGTGATCTACGTACCCTTGTAGATCGCTAAGCGGAAGCGTTATGAACGCGGATGATGGAGTCGTACTCGTCGCGATTCAGATCGCCGAAGACCTAGCACCGAAGCAACGGTGCCTCCGCGTTCTTCACACGTACGGCTCGGGGACGTCTCCTCCTTCTTGATCCAGCAAGGGGTGGAGGAGAGGTTGATGGAGAACCGGCAGCACGACGGCGTGGTGGTGATGGTGGAGAAGAACTCCAGCAGGGCTTCGCCTAAGCACTGCGGGAGGAGAAGATATGACGGGAGAGGGAGGGCAGCACCGAGGCACAAACTGTGTTCACTGCCCTCCCTTTGCCCCACTATATATAGGGGGGGTGGAGAGGCTAGGGCGCCCTAGGGTTTCCCCCTAGGGGCCGGCGGCCAGGGCAAGGGGAGGGGGCGGCGGCCAGGGCAGGGGGAGGCGCCCAGGCCCTAGGGTTTCCCCCCTAGGTGCCTTGCCCCCCAAGCCCAAAGGGTGCGGCCAGCCCTAGGGGGTCCCACCCCCTTAGCCGCATGGGGAGAGGGCCCAGGGGGGGCGCACAGCCCCCTGAGGGCTGTGGTGTCCCCCTTTGTGGCCCAATAGGCCCAGAACACCTTCCGGACCCCCCGAAAACCTTCCCGGTACTCCGCCGATTTCCCGATGCTCCCCGGAACACTTCCGGTACTCCGAAACCTTTCATCCTATATATCAATCTTCGTCTCCGGATCATTCCGGAGACCCTCGTCATGTCCGGGATCTCATCCGGGACTCCGAACAACCTTCGGTAACCATGCACTCTTCTCACTAACAACCCTAGCGTCACCGAACGTTAAGTGTGTAGACCCTGCGGGTTCGGAAACCATGTAGACATGACCGAGACACTCCCAGGTCAATAACCAATAGCGGGATCTGGATACCCATATTGGCTCCTACATGTTTCTCGATGATCTCATCGGATGAACCACGATGTCAAGGATTCAGGCAATCCCGTATACAGTTCCCTTTGTCTCGTCGGTATGTTACTTGCCCGAGATTCGATCGTCGGTATCTCTATACCTAGTTCAATCTCGTTACCGGCAAGTCTCTTTACTCGTTACCGTAATACATAATCCCGTGACCAACTACTTAGTCACTTTGAGCTCATTGAGATGACGTATTACCGAGTGGGCCCGGAGATACCTCTCCGTCATACGGAGTGACAAATCCCAGTCTCGATCCATGTCAACTCAACAGACACCTTCGGAGATACCTATAGAGTACCTTTATAGTCACCCAGTTACGTTGTGACGTTTGGCACACACAAAGCACTCCTACGATGTCAGTGAGTTACATGATCTCATGGTCATAGGAACTTATACTTGACATGCAGAAAACTATAGCGATAACTGACACGATCAAAAGCTATGTTTACGTTTGGGTCTCGTCCATCACATCATTCTCCTAATGATGTGATCCCGTTATCAAATGACAACTCATGTCTATGACCTGGAAACCGCGGTCATCTTTGATCAACGAGCTAGTCCTGTAGAGGCACACTAGGGACACAAAGTCTGTCTATTCATCCACACGTGTATCTGAGTTTCCAATCAATACAGTTATAGCATGGATAATAAACGATTATCATGAACAAGGAAATATAATAATAACTCTTTTATTATTGCCTCTAGGGCATATTTCCAACAGTCTCCCACTTGCACTAGAGTCAATAATCTAGCATTACAAGGTAATGAATCTAACACCCATAGAGTCTTGGTGTTGATCGTGCTTAGCCCGTGGAAGAGGCTTAGTCAACGGATCTGCAACATTCAAATCCGTGTGTACTTTGCAAATGTTTATGTCCTCCTTCTTGACCGAATCGCGGATGGAATTGAAGCGTCGCTTTATGTGTCTGGTCCTCTTGTGAAACCTTGGTTCCTTGGCTAGAGCAATGGCACCAGTGTTGTCATAGAACAGAGTCATTGGGTTCAGTGCACTAGGCACAACTCCAAGATCTGTCATGAACTCCTTCATCCAGACACCTTCCTTAGCCGCCTCCGAGGCAGCTATATACTCCGCTTCACATGTAGAATCAGCTACCACGCTCTGCTTGGAACTGCACCAGCTTACCGCTCCCCCGTTGAGAATATATACGTATCCGGTTTGTGACTTAGAGTCATCCGGATCAGTGTCAAAGCTTGCATCGACGTAACCCTTTACGGCGAGCTCTTGATCACCTCCATAAACGAGAAACATATCCTTAGTCCTTTTCAGGTACTTTAGGATATTCTTGACCGCTGTCCAGTGATCCATACCAGGATTACTTTGAAACCTTCCGGCCATACTTATGGCAAGGCTGACATCTGGTCTTGTGCACAGCATTGCATACATGATAGAGCCTATGGCTGAAGCATAGGGGACGACACTCATCTTTTCTCTATCATCCGCAGTCACTGGGCATTGAGTCTTACTCAACTTTGTACCTTGCAATACCGGTAAGAACCCCTTCTTGGATTGATCCATTTTGAACTTCTTCAAAACTTTATCAAGGTACGTGCTTTGTGAAAGTCCTATCAAGCGTCTTGATCTATCTCTATAGATCTTGATGCCCAATATGAAAGCAGCTTCACCGAGATCTTTCATCGAAAAACTCTTGTTCAAATACCCCTTCACGCTATCCAAAAATTCTATATTGTTTCCAATCAGCAATATGTCATCCACATATAATATTAGAAACGCTATAGAGCTCCCACTCACTTTCTTGTAAATACAAGCTTCATTGTAAACTTGTATAAACCCAAACGCTTTGATCACCTCGTCAAAGCGAAGATTCCAACTCCGAGATGCTTGCACCAGCCCATAAATGGAACGCTGGAGCTTGCATACTTTGTCAGCATTCTCTGGATCAACAAAACCTTCTGGTTGCATCATATACAACTCTTCCTTAAGAAAACCGTTAAGGAACGCTGTTTTGACATCCATCTGCCAAATTTCATAATCGAAAAATGCAGCTATTGCTAACATGATTCGGACGGATTTAAGCATCGCTACGGGTGAGAAAGTCTCATCGTAGTCAATCCCTTGAACTTGTGAAAAACCCTTTGCCACAAGTCGAGCTTTATACACGGTGACATTACCGTCAGCGTCCGTCTTCCTCTTAAAAATCCATTTGTTCTGAATGGCCTTCCGCCCTTCAGGTAATACTTCCAAAGTCCATACTTTGTTTTCATACATGGATCCCATCTCGGATTTCATGGCCTCTAACCATTTGTCGGAATCTGGGCCCACCATCGCTTCTCCATAGCTCGTAGGTTCACCGTTGTCTAGCAACATGACCTCCAAGACAGGGTTACCATACCACTCAGGTGCAGTGCGTACCCTTGTCGACCTACGAGGTTCGGTAGTAACTTGATCGGAATCTTCTTGATCATCATCATTGGCTTCCTCTTCAACCTCTGTAGGCTCCACAAAAACATCTTTCTGTGCTGCGTTACTTTCTGGTTGAAGTAGAGGTTCAATAACCTCATCAAGTTCTACCTTCCTCCCACTCAATTCTTTCGAGAGAAACTCTTTCTCGAGGAAGGACCCGTTCTTAGCGACAAACACTTTGCCCTCGGATCTGAGATAGAAGGTGTACCCAACTGTTTCTTTTGGGTATCCTATGAAGACACATTTGTCCGCTTTGGGTTCGAGCTTTTCTGGCTGAAGCCTTTTGACATAAGCATCGCAACCCCAAACCTTCAGAAAAGACAACTTAGGTTTCTTACCAAACCACAGTTCATACGGTGTTGTCTCAACGGACTTAGATGGAGCCCTATTTAAAGTGAATGCAGCTGTCTCTAACGCATATCCCCAAAACGATAGTGGCAAGTCGGCAAGAGACATCATAGAACGTACCATATCTAATAGGGTTCGATTACGACGTTCGGACACACCATTACGCTGTGGTGTTCCAGGTGGTGTTAACTGTGAAACAATTCCACATTTTCTTAAGTGATCACCAAACTCATAACTCAGATATTCTCCCCCTCGATCAGATCGTAGGAACTTTATCTTCTTGTTACGATGATTTTCAACTTCACTCTGAAATTGCTTGAACTTTTCAAAAGTTTCAGACTTATGCTTCATCAAGTAAATATACCCATATCTACTTAAGTCGTCAGTGAAGGTGAGAAAATAACGATATCCACCGCGCGCCGTTACACTCATCGGACCGCACACATCAGTATGTATGATTTCCAATAAGTCACTTGCCCGTTCCATTGTCCCTGAAAACGGGGTCCTTGTCATCTTGCCCATGAGGCACGGCTCGCACGTGTCAAGTGATTCAAAATCAAGAGACTCCAAAAGTCCATCAGCATGGAGCTTCCTCATGCGTTTCACGCCGATATGACCGAGACGGCAGTGCCACAAGAAAGTGGTATTATCATTATCTACTCTACATCTTTTGACATCAATGTTATGAACATGTGTATCATCACTATCGAGATTCAATAAGAATAAACCCCTAACTTCGGGTGCATGACCATAAAAGATATTACTCATATAAATAGAACAACCATTATTCTCTGACTTAAATGAGTAACCGTCTCGCAATAAACAAGATCCAGATATAATGTTCATGCTTAACGCAGGCACTAAATAACAATTATTCAGGTTCATAACTAATCCCGATGGTAATCGAAGAGCGAGCGTGCCGACGGCGATCACATCAACCTTGGAACCATTTCCCACGCGCATCGTCACTTCGTCCTTCGCCAGCCTCCGTTTATTCCGCAGTTCCTGTTTAGAGTTGCAAATGTGAGCAACTGAACCGGTATCAAATACCCAGGCACTACAACGAGAGTTGGTAAGGTACACATCAATAACATGTATATCATATATACCTTTGTTGTTGTTGGCCCCCTTCTTGTCCGCCAGATACTTGGGGCAGTTCCGCTTCCAGTGGCCATTCCCCTTGCAATAGAAACACTCAGTCTCTGGCTTGGGCCCAGCCTTGGGTTTCTTCACTGGATTAGCAACTGCTTTGCCACCCTTCTTAGAGTTACCCTTCTTGCCCTTGCCATTCTTCTTGAAACTGGTGGTCTTATTGACCATCAACACTTGATACTCCTTCTGGATGTCTGCCTCAGCGACTTTCAGCATCGAAAACAGCTCGGCGATGGTTTTATTCATCCCTTGCATGTTGTACTGCTGGACGAAGCTCTTGTAGCTTGGAGGGAGTGACTGGAGAATTCTGTCAATGATAGCCTCATCCGGGAACACAAGTCCCAGATCAGCTATGCGGGTATAGTACCCAGACATCTTCAGTAAGTGCTCTCTGACAGACGAATTCTCCTCCATCTTGCAAGCGAAGAATTTATCGGTGGTCTCATACCTCTCGATCTTAGCATTCTTCTCAAAGATGAATTTCAACTCCGTGTACATCTCATATGCACCATGACGTTCAAAACGCCTTTGGAGTCCTCCTTCCAAGCCGTACAACATGGCACATTGTACTATCGAATAGTCATCCGAACGCGTCTGCCAGACGTTCATATCGTCCGCAGAGGCTCCAGGAGCGGGGGGTTGACCTAGCGGTGCATTTAGGACATAAACCTTTTGGGCAGCTGTGAGGATGATCCTCAGATTGCGGAGCCAGTCCACAAAGTTGCTCCCATCATCTTTCAGTTTAGCTTTCTCTAGGAACGCATTAAAATTCAGGGGAACTCCTGCGCGAGCCATCTACAACATAAATTTGCAAAGACATTTTTAGACTATTGTTCATGATAAGTGAGTTATTACCTAATCATATTAATTATAACTCCCACTCAAATTGACATCCCTCCGGTCATTCGAGCGTGACATGATCCAAATTCACCAACCCAAGTCCGATCATCACGTGAGATGAGGTGGTGTCAATGGTGAACATCAACATGTTGATCATATCTACTATATGACTCATGCTCGACCTTTCGGTCCTCCGTGTTCCGAGGCCATGTCTGTACATGCTAGGCTCGTCAAGTCTAACCCGAGTGTTCTGCACGTGCAAAACTGGCTTGCACCCGTTGTATGCGAACGTAGAGTCTATCACACCCGATCATCACGTGGTGCTTCGAAACAACGAACCTTCGCAACGGCGCACACTCGGGGGGAACACAATTTTATCTTGAAATTTTAGTGAAGGATCACCTTATAATGCTACCGTCGTCCTAAGCAAAATAAGATGCATAAAAGGATTAACATCACATGCAAATCATAAGTGACATGATATGGCCATCAACTCGTGCTTTTGATCTCCATCTCCAAAGCACCGGCATGATCTCCATCGTCACCGGCGCCACACCATGATCTCCATCATCATGATCTCCATCATCGTGTTGCCATCGGGGTTGTCGGCGCCCCACCATGCTCTTACTACTATTGCTACCGTTTAGCGATAAAGTAAAGCATTACAAAGCGCTTAATGATTGACACGCAGGTCATACAAAAAATAAAGACAACCCTATGGCTCCTGCCGGTTGCCGTATGCATCGACATGCAAGTCGATGTTAACTATTACAACATGATCATCTCATACATCAAAATATATTTCATCACGTCATTGGCCATATCATATCACATACATACCCTGCAAAAACAAGTTAGACGTCCTCTAATTTGTTGTTGCATGTTTTACGTGGCTGCTATGGGTATCTAGCAAGAACGCTTCTTACCTACGCAAAACCACAACGGTGATATTCAAGTTGCTATTTAACCTTCTACAAGGACCGCCTTGTTCTATTCCGATTCAACTAAGATAGGAGAGACAGACACCCGCCAGCCATCTTATGCAACAAAAGTCACATGTCTGTCGATGGAACCGGTCTCATGTACGTGGACATGTAAAGTTGGTCCGGGCCGCTTCATCCTATAATACCGCTGAATCAAGAAAGACTAAGGAGGGCAGCAATTTAAACATCAACGCCACAAACTTCTTTGTGTTCTACTCGAGAAAGCATCTACGCAAGATCCTAGCTCTGATACCACTGTTGGGGAACGTTGCATGGGAAAACAAAAATTTTCCTACCGTTCACCAAGATCAATCTAGTAGAAGCAACTACGAGAGGGGAGTGTGATCTACGTACCCTTGTAGATCGCTAAGCGGAAGCGTTATGAACGCGGATGATGGAGTCGTACTCGTCGCGATTCAGATCGCCGAAGACCTAGCACCGAAGCAACGGTGCCTCCGCGTTCTTCACACGTACGGCTCGGGGACGTCTCCTCCTTCTTGATCCAGCAAGGGGTGGAGGAGAGGTTGATGGAGAACCGGCAGCACGACGGCGTGGTGGTGATGGTGGAGAAGAACTCCAGCAGGGCTTCGCCTAAGCACTGCGGGAGGAGAAGATATGACGGGAGAGGGAGGGCAGCACCGAGGCACAAACTGTGTTGGCTGCCCTCCCTTTGCCCCACTATATATAGGGGGGGTGGGGAGGCTAGGGCGCCCTAGGGTTTCCCCCTAGGGGCCGGCGGCCAGGGCAAGGGGAGGGGGCGGCGGCCAGGGCAGGGGGAGGCGCCCAGGCCCTAGGGTTTCCCCCCTAGGTGCCTTGCCCCCCAAGCCCAAAGGGTGCGGCCAGCCCTAGGGGGTCCCACCCCCTTAGCCGCATGGGGAGAGGGCCCAGGGGGGGCGCACAGCCCCCTGAGGGCTGTGGTGTCCCCCCTTGTGGCCCAATAGGCCCAGAACACCTTCCGGACCCCCCGAAAACCTTCCCGGTACTCCGCCGATTTCCCGATGCTCCCCGGAACACTTCCGGTACTCCGAAACCTTTCATCCTATATATCAATCTTCGTCTCCGGACCATTCCGGAGACCCTCGTCATGTCCGGGATCTCATCCGGGACTCCGAACAACCTTCGGTAACCATGCACTCTTCTCACTAACAACCCTAGCGTCACCGAACGTTAAGTGTGTAGACCCTGCGGGTTCGGAAACCATGTAGACTTGACCGAGACACTCCCAGGTCAATAACCAATAGCGGGATCTGGATACCCATATTGGCTCCTACATGTTTCTCGATGATCTCATCGGATGAACCACGATGTCAAGGATTCAGGCAATCCCGTATACAGTTCCCTTTGTCTCGTCGGTATGTTACTTGCCCGAGATTCGATCGTCGGTATCTCTATACCTAGTTCAATCTCGTTACCGGCAAGTCTCTTTACTCGTTACCGTAATACATAATCCCGTGACCAACTACTTAGTCACTTTGAGCTCATTGAGATGACGTATTACCGAGTGGGCCCGGAGATACCTCTCCGTCATACGGAGTGACAAATCCCAGTCTCGATCCATGTCAACTCAACAGACACCTTCGGAGATACCTGTAGAGTACCTTTATAGTCACCCAGTTACGTTGTGACGTTTGGCACACACAAAGCACTCCTACGATGTCAGTGAGTTACATGATCTCATGGTCATAGGAACTTATACTTGACATGCAGAAAACTATAGCGATAACTGACACGATCAAAAGCTATGTTTACGTTTGGGTCTCGTCCATCACATCATTCTCCTAATGATGTGATCCCGTTATCAAATGACAACTCATGTCTATGACCTGGAAACCGCGGTCATCTTTGATCAACGAGCTAGTCCTGTAGAGGCACACTAGGGACACAAAGTCTGTCTATTCATCCACACGTGTATCTGAGTTTCCAATCAATACAGTTATAGCATGGATAATAAACGATTATCATGAACAAGGAAATATAATAATAACTCTTTTATTATTGCCTCTAGGGCATATTTCCAACACTCCCCAGGTAGGTGCTAGGAAGAAAATTACAACATAAGATTCTCACGAGGAGACCGATCGATGCTCAAACATGAATTAGCAGCCAAGTGTTTGATTAGCGGTACGGGAAGTGCACATGGCTAATGGGCGTGAGTTTTGGTTGTGAATGATCAGTTACTAAGACAACCGTCTTCACAAATTTTCAGCTCAAAAGGAGGAGTCTAGGTGGTACTTGCTTTGCAAAGTACCACACTGGACATAAATACTAATGTTGAGGCTGGGCTCAAAATAATGAATGGATTGAGCTGGCAATTGGTGGAGGATAGTTATTTTGGCATAGGAAAGCACTGTGGAAAATGGATACCATTTGGACATGCCAAAGTGGTACTTCCTTCACAAAGTGTTTTTTTGAACAGAATAGGAAAATGAATATTTTTGAATTATTTTTGAACTAGGCAAGGAATGTTTTTTACATATTTGACGAAGATATGACCCAAAGAATTTATGAGATTTTTTGGGGAATTTTGGGAATGACGGAAATATAGGTTGCTTCACAACCTAGGGCAAAAACTGCCACATGGACATGACACATAGGCAAAACTGATGAGGTGGCGCCTAGTCGTAGGAACCCACCACAATTTACAAGGTTATGACCATCTATATTGCTCATGACCGGCTAGAAATAAGGCAGCGGATCAGTGCTATCTGCTTTATGACCATTTCGTGTAAGGAAATTACGACCTTTCTGACCAAAATGTTCGTTATAGTTTAGGGTTTGGAGCCCCCCGAACAGCTTTTGAACAATTGGTCTGAAATGGTCATAGATCTATGACCAATTTTTCCAGGGTCACTGACAGAAGGTCACTAGTTAACATATTTCTTGTAGTGATCGGGAGGGGTGTGGCGTACCGCAAAATGGAGGAAACGGACTTGTGTTGGAGCGCTACGGTCGAAACGGGGGTCCTGTTCATCGGGAGGGATGTGGCGTACCGCAAAACGGGACTCCACGGGATACTGTTCATCACCACCGTCGACCCCCTCCAGCCTCCACGGACTACTGTTCATCCACCGTCGACCTCCTCCAGCCTCCACCTGCGACTGTTCAGCCTCCACCGCGCGCTACTCCACCGGCTTCTGTTCAAGCAGCCCTCTCCACGGGCTCCTGTTCAACCACCCCTCCACGGGCTACTGTTCATCCAGCCCTCCACCGTCTACTGTTCATGCATCCCTCCACGAGGTGGTCATGTTCATGCAGCCCTCCACGGGGTCTTGTTCATGCAACTCCAACCGACTCGATCAAACGGGGTCCTGTTCAGCCACCCCACCGGGAACTGTTCATCGAACCCCCAACAACGCTCATTGTACATGCAGAGGCAGCATCGATCGACTTCAGTTAGCAGCAGTAGCAAAGGAATCGCTCGAACGGGTTCAGTTAACAGCCATCGATCGATCGCTCGGGTTCAGTAACGCGTAGCCTGTAGTGCGATCGCTCGGGTTCAGTTAGAGCCCAACGCCTCGCTCGGGTTTAGTTAGAGCCCAACGCCTCGCACCCACGCGCGTGTGTGTATGATAGAAACGCGCATCGCTCGGCCCCGACCACCCACCGTAACCGGGAACTGTCGGTGTACTAAAGTAGGGGTACCTTAGTATCCCGACTTGTGCACGGGCAGTAGCAGCGTCCCGTGGCAGGGCTTGCCACGCGCTCGCCAAGGCCCACCCTAGTTCCTTTTGAGCCATTCAAGAACAAAGTATTCAAGTTAAGAAACAAGACCCCGGCAAGAGGAGCTTGCCGGGAAGGCCGCTCCAGGCTCAAGACCACCCCTCTAGCGCAAGACCCTGGCAAGAGGAGCTTGCCAGGAAGACCGAAGAACAGCATTTCAGAAGACTTGCCGTGGCGCATCGCGCGCCCCGGCAAGGTCCGGGGAGCGACAAGCTTCCGGGCCCGACAAGGTAGCAACCGCGGCAATACGCTTGCCGCGGCAAGCTTCCACTGTGTGCCCGCGCTCCAGCTCATCCGGCCACGCGTCGCCCTGGGGCCCTTCCAGGTGCACGTGGCGGAAGGCTGTGCAGCCTGGGGGACACGGTGGCAGGCCACGATGACGAGACCTACGTCGTGGCGAACGGAGACGCCCGGACGGACGCTTTTTACACTATTTGGGGCGACGGCGACGGGCATTCAATGCCCTTGTCCCCCACCGTCTAGGTTAGGTACAGAGCACTGTACATCCACTGTTACAACTACCACCATTTTTACACTTTTACCCTCACCTACGTTGCCACCTGTCGGTGACCCCTTGAACTATAAAAGGAGGCCCATGCACAACGTAGAGGGTGTTCCAAACTCTCGATCACTCCCACGCTCGGTGTAGCTAGCTCTGAGCACTGTAGATCTCCTTGCTCCCGAGCCAAGAACTCAATAACAAACCAAGGCAGGAGTAGGGTTTTACGCATCCGTGCGGCCCGAACCTGGGTAAACTGCTCGCGTGTGCACCTCGATCCGCTCTTTGTGCTCCCTCCGCTCCCTTGCCGTAACGAAAAGGGGCTTCGGTCCCATAGGTGT
This sequence comes from Secale cereale, assembly GCA_902687465.1. Taxonomy (NCBI): domain Eukaryota; kingdom Viridiplantae; phylum Streptophyta; class Magnoliopsida; order Poales; family Poaceae; genus Secale; species Secale cereale. The sequence goes on along the minus strand of LR738711.1, from coordinate 139,764,629 downwards.
TCGTGGGCGATCAGTTTCCCCGACATCTTTGGCGCGCCAGGTAGGGGGCGTCGAGGTGGTGCGAACCTGATCCGGCGTTCACGCGGGCGCAATCTTCAGCAACTTCACCAACTTTGATAGTTTCATCGGCATGCCGCCGAAGAAGAAAGCTTCAGAGGTAGGTGTCGGTGTACTAAGGTAGGGGTACCTCAGTACCCCAACTTGTGCACGGGCAGTCGCAGCTTCCCGCGGCAAGGTTTACCGCGTGCTCGCCGGAGACCGTCCTGCTCCTTATTTAACCATTCAAAAACAAAGTATACAAGACAGAAGATCGAGACCCCGGCAAGAGGAGCTTGCCGGGAAGGCCGTACCAGGCTCAAGACTGCCCCGCTAGCACAAGGCCCTGGCAAGAGGATCTTGCCAGGAAGACTAGAAGACAACGCTTCGGCGCTATATGCGCCCCGGCAAGGGCCCGGGGAGCGGCAAGCTCCCGGGCCCGGCAAGATCAAGGCCCCGGCAAGGTGCTTGCCGGGAAGGCCGCGCTGTGTGCCCACGCTCCAGCTCATCGGCCCACGCGTCGCCCTGGGGCCTATCCAGGGACGCGTGGCGGGTGGCTGTGCAGCCTAGGGGGACACGGTGGCACTCCACGGTGGTGGATCCATCGCCGTGGCGGACGGAGACGCAAGGGCGGGAGCTTTTGGGGTCGACGGCGACGGGCATTAAATGCCCTTGTCCCCCACTGTTAAAGTAGGTATAGACCACTGTTCTGCACTGTAGCTCCACTGTTCCCGCACTGTTACAACTACCACCTCTTTTACGCTTTTACCCCTTTCTCCTACGTTGACACCTGTCGGTGACCCCTTACACTATAAAAGGAGGCCCATGCACAACGTGGAGGGGGTTCGGAACCTAGTTCACTCACACGTTCGGTGTAGCTGCTTCTTCAAGCTCCCGAGCACTCAAACTCAATATACAACTAAGCAGGAGTAGGGTTTTACGCGTCTACCGCGGCCCGAACCTGGGTAAAACTGCCCGCGTGCTCGCTACGATCTGCTCTTTGTGCTCCCTCCGCCCTCGTACCGCACAGACAAGGGGCTCCGGTCCCATAGGTGTTCGTGGCGGACAGTTTCCCCCGACATCTTTGGCGCGCCAGGTAGGGGGCGTCGAGGTTGTGCGAACCTGATCCGGCGTTCGCGCGGGCGCATTCTTCATCAACCTCTCCGAATTCATCAACTTCATCAGCGACAACTCCATGGCCCCGAAGAAGAAGGCTTCGGAGGTCGGAGGCCCGTCTGCGTCTCACCCGCCGCCACCAGAGCAAACGGTGGGCGGGGGAGATGCCGTCGGAAGGGTGGCCGCCGGTGAGGACACTCACGGCGCCACCAGATCCAAGAACAGGACGGACGACCGAACCTCGGTCTCCGTGGACGCGCCGCATCCATCTCAGCACACGACGACCCAGCAGCGCCATACCACGGGAGGTGGTATCCGCTTGCTGGGACAAGGCCAAACCGGAGGCTCGCGAGACGCCCCGGACCCCCGTCCGGGCACAAGCAAAGCGAAGGCGCCGGCGCGGGACCCCGCTCCTTCTAACGTTGTTAGAAGTCCGAGCGTATCCCGCTCCTCGCACCGCTCGCCCGCGTTCCCCTCCACTCCGACAGAAGCGCTCGCAAGGGCGCAACTGCTCCTCGACTTCCCTCCAGCGGCCGACAAGGCCGAAGAATGGAGGGCCACCATACGGAGCCTGATAGACTTCGCCAACAACGATTCTCCACAGCAGCCGTCGACCTCACGGCCGCGGCAAGATGAGAAAACGAAGGCTGACGGCAACAAGACTGCCGGGGGTGCGACAAGCGTGCATTCCCCGCCGCAGAAGCAGAAGACGCCGCCCCGCCGGAACAACCCCGACGACGGCTCCACCGCCTCGTCGGACCCGCGGGCTCGTCGGGACCAGCGCCAGGTCCTTGACGACCGGCGAGAAGAAGACGCTCGGACCACAATCGAGCGCCGCCGAGAAGCTCGGCGACAATCAGACAAGAGAGCTGGGAACACTGTCGACGCGCACGCGCCCGGTGAGCCAGGCGACTTGCCGTACGCGGCAGGCTGCCCTGCGTTCACCCGCGAGCTGCGGCGCGTCCAGTGGCCCAGCATGAAGAATTTTAAGCCCGACGTACCGGAGAAGTACGACGGCAAGACGCACCCCTCGGAATTCCTCAGCGTCTATACCATCGCGGTGCAAGCAGCCGGGGGGCGCGACGAGAAGATCTTGGCGAACTACTTCCCGCTCGTGCTAAAGCCGAACGTCCGTTCGTGGCTTATGCACTTGCCGGAAGGTTCTATCTCTTCTTGGGCCGACCTTTGCCACCAGTTTGTCGGCGCCTTCACCGGCGGCCACAAACCCCATGGCCAGGAGAGCGATCCCCACATTTTGGCCCAGAAGGAAGGCGAGACCCTGCGCAAGTACATCCAACGCTTCAGCCGTGTGCAGCACAACATCCCTGATGTCCACCCTGCCGCGGTTATCAGCGCGTTCCATCAGAACGTGCGTAACCGCCGCATGCGTGAGGAAATGGCGATGACCAAGATTCGGGACGTCAGCGAGCTCTACGCTCTTGCTGACAAGTGCGCACACGCAGAAGAGGGGAGGAGACTCCCCGGAGAGGATGCTGGCGCAGGAGGAAGCGACAGCGACGACACCGCCCCGGCAAAGAAGAGCCGGCGGCGGAACAACAGAAGGAAGGGTAAGAAGGAGGTGCTTGCCGTCGAGAAGTCCGGCAAGGAGGCCCCCGCCAAGCAAGCGCAGGCTGGCGGCTCCGGCAAGGAGCCTGCCCCTGCGGCGGCGGCCGACAAGCCGGGTAGCTCCGACAAGCAATACTGTAAGATCCACCGCACCAAGGGTCACGATCTCTCCAACTGCAAGCGCGTCGAGTACCTCGTCGAGCAGCAGAAGGCTGAGTACGAGAGGCGCGACAAGGAGAAGGCCCAAGGTGGCGGGGAGGAGCCCAGCAAGAAGCGGCCGTTCAACGGCCGGGGAGGACGCCGCGGCAAGGCCAAGCAGCGGCAAGGAGATCGACCTCCCCGGGGCCGCGACAAGGACGAAGAGGACGACGACGAAGACATGGAGGACGAGGATAACAGCGAGCAGGAGTTCCAGAAGGCCACGGAGGTCCTGTGCGTCGACGGTGGCGCCTCCCTGCACACCTCCCACCGCCAACTAAAGCAGTGGGTGCGTGAGGTAAACGCAGCGGAGCCGCCCGTGGAGTCGCGCAGGCTCCTCAAATGGTCCAGCACGCCCATCATTTTTGATCTTGAGGATCACCCTGACCGCACCACTGCGGTCGGATGCTTGCCGATGCTGGTTTCTCCCACCATCCGCAACCTCAAGGTCACCAAAATGTTGGTTGACGGCGGGGCCGGGCTGAACTTGATCTCCTCTGCTGTGATCAAGAAACTCCAAATCCAAGATGGCGAGCTCGAAGAAACCGGTTCATTCCAAGGAATCAACCCGGGAAGGAGCAAGCCCAAGGGAAAGATTACTCTGCCGGTGACCTTTGGCGGGGAGCTCAACTTCAGAACTGAGCGCATCACCTTCGACATCGCCGATATTCCGTTGCCCTACAATGGAATACTCGGCCGTCCTGCCCTCGCCAAGTTCATGGCAGCTTCCCATTATGCCTACAACGTACTGAAGATGCCGGGGCCGATAAGCGTCATCACTGTCCACAGCGACAAGAAGGATGCGCTTATCTGCGCCGACAAGATCTACCGGGAAGCAGCAGCTGCAGCCGAGAAGGACACTCTTGCCGCTGAAGCTCCCGGGGGGAAGAAGACGAAGACCAAGTCCGGCAAGTGCTCTGGGACCCACTCCGGCAACCGCACCTCCTCGGAGTGCTGCGCTGCCGTCGAGGACGTTCCATCGAGCTCCACCGGCAAGAGTAAGAAAGGAATGGCTGCTCCTCCGGCAACCAAGAAAGTGTCCGCAAAGGAGGACGGCACTGGTGGTACCTTCACCATCAGTGCCACCCTTGACAGCAAATAGGAAAGCGCGCTCGTTGCCTTCCTGCGGGCGAATGTCGATGTGTTTGCCTGGCAACCATCTGACATCCCTGGTGTTCCCAGGAAGGTGATTGAGCACAAGCTTGCTGTCTGTCCTCATGCGCGGCCCATCAAGCAGAAAGTGAGGAAGCAAGCCGTGGAGCGCCAAGAATTCATCAACGAGGAAATCAAGAAGCTAGAAGCAGCAGGCCTAGTTAGAGGTGTGATCCATCCGACGTGGTTGGCAAACCCAGTCGTCGTGCGCAAGGCCAATGGGAAGTGGAGACTGTGTATAGACTTCACTGATGTGAATAAAGCATGTCCCAAGGATCCCTTCCCTTTGCCGCGCATTGGCCAGATCGTTGACTCCACTGCCGGATGTGAGCTACTCTGTTTTCTTGATGCATACTCAGGTTATCATCAGATTTTCATGGCCAAGGAGGATGAAGAGAAGACTGCGTTTATCACTCCATGTGGCACTTATTGCTTCATTCGCATGCCATTTGGATTGAAGAACGCAGGCTCAACCTTTGCAAGGGTAGTGTACACTGCTTTTGAGCCACAGATCCACAGGAATGTAGAGGCTTACATGGATGACATCGTGGTGAAGAGCAAGAGCAAGGAAACCCTGATTCAAGATTTGGAAGAAACGTTTCAGAACCTGCGCAGAATACAGCTCAAGTTGAACCCCGAGAAGTGCGTCTTTGGAGTCCCCTCCGGCAAGCTTCTCGGGTTCTTTGTATCGCAGAGGGGGATTGAAGCCAATCCGGACAAGATTAAAGCCATTGAGCAGATAGAAGCCCCAAAGCGCGTCAAGGATGTCAGGAGGCTTGCAGGTTGTGTGGATGCCCTCAGTAGGTTCATTTCAAAGTCTGCAGAACGCGCCCTACCTTTCTTCAAAATCTTGAAGAAGGCAGGTCCCATGAAGTGGACTCCCGAAGCGGAGGCGGCGCTGCAGGATTTGAAACGGTACCTGTCCTCCACTCCAATACTTGTCGCACCTAGACCACATGAAAAGTTGTTGCTATACTTAGCGGCAACCAACCAGGTGGTTAGTGCTGCGTTAGTAGCGGAGAGGGAGTCCGACGAGGAGCCAGCACCACCGGCAAGCGAATCCAGCGACAAGCAGGGGGCTGCTCCGGCAAGCTCTGGCCCCGACAAGGATGACTCTCCGCGGGAACAAGGAGAGGTGCGGAAGAGGATGGTGCAGCGCCCAGTGTACTTTGTAAGTTCCCTTCTCCAGGGGGCTAGGTCAAGGTACTCTGGTGTGCAAAAATTGCTTTTCGGCCTCCTCATGGCCTCGAGAAAGCTGCGCCATTATTTCCAAGCCCATGAGATAACAGTGGTCACTCGCTTTCCGCTGAAGAGGATATTGCACAACCCAGAAGCAACAGGCAGGATCGTTGAGTGGGCACTGGAGCTGTCGAGCTTTGGACTCAAGTTTGAAAGTACTTCAACCATACAGAGTCGAGCTTTGGCAGAATTCATAGCTGAGTGGACCCCAACGCCCGAAGAAGAAGTCCAAGAAACAAGTGCACCCGTGCAAGAAGCAACAAGTGAATGGGTAATGTATTTTGACGGTGCCTTCTCGCTGCAAGGCGCCGGTGCTGGCGTGGTACTCATCGCGCCCACCGGAGAGCACCTCAAATATGTTATCCAGATGCACTTTCCCAGGGAGCAAGCGACAAACAACACTGCTGAATATGAAGGCTTGCTTGCCGGCCTCAGGATTGCGGCCGAACTTGGGACCAGGAAGCTGATTGTGCGGGGAGATTCTCAGTTGGTGGTCCGACAAGTCAACAAGAGCTATCAGAGCCCTTTGATGGAAGCCTATGTCGACGAAGTGAGAAAGCTTGAAGAGCACTTTGAAGGTCTGCAGATGGAGCACGTCCCGAGAGCTCAGAATGAAATTGCAGATGGCCTTTCAAAGTGTGCTGCGATGAAGTTACCTATGGAACCAGGGACTTTCTTGCTCAAGCTGACTCAACCATCCGTTACACCATCAATTGGGCAGCCCAAGAAGAGAAAGTTGGTCTCCGGAGACTACTTGCCGGCGGATCTACCTGAAACCGCCGCCAAGGTCCCCAAGATCAACAATCAGAACGCTGAGGAACAGTTTGCTCCTGCAAGCCCTCGGGCTTGTACAGTTGAAGCAAGTGTTCCCGACAAGCCTCGCCCCGGCGAGCTTGCCGGGGGGCCTTCAGCTCCGACGGGACCAGAGGTCCTCGCCGTAGAAGCAGAGGTTCCCGCAGCGGCCCTCGAGCCTTTAGTCCTTGCCGTTGAGCCTCAGGCTCCGGCATGGGCGCAGCAAATCGTCCGTTTCCTTCAAACTGGAGAACTTCCCGACGACCCTCAAGAGATAGAGAAGATAACCAGGCAGTCAAGTATGTACCAGTTCGTGGATAACGAATTGTACAGAAGAAGACTCAATGGTGTCAGGTTGAAGTGCATCTCCAGGGAAGATGGACAGAAGCTGTTGGCGGAAATACACGGAGGCATATGCGGCCACCACATTGGCGCAAGGGCGCTTGCCGGGAAAGCTTTCCGGCAAGGGTTCTTTTGGCAAGAAGCCCTCCAAGATGCAACTGCACTAGTAACCAAGTGTGAAGCGTGCCAGTTCCATGCAAAGCAGATTCATCAGCCAGCTCAAGCTCTCCAAACAATCCCTTTGTCATGGCCCTTCTCGGTCTGGGGGCTCGATATCCTCGGCCCTTTCCCTCGTGCTGTCGGAGGCTTTGAGTACTTGTACGTTGCAATCGACAAGTTCACAAAGTGGCCAGAAGTGGAGCCGGTGAGAAAGGTGACAGCACAGTCAGCGGTCAGGTTCTTCAGGTCGATTGTTTGCCGTTTCGGGATCCCTAACAGGATCATCACCGACAACGGTACGCAATTCACTAGTCGCACCTTCATGCAGTACGTCCAAGACCTTGGCGCCAAGGTCTGTTTCGCTTCTGTTGCTCACCCGAGGAGCAACGGTCAAGCGGAGAGGGCGAATGCTGAAGTGCTGCGCGGACTCAAGACGAGGACCTTTGACAGGCTGCGCAAGTGCGGAAGAAATTGGATAGAGGAGCTACCGGCGGCTCTTTGGTCAATCAGAACGACACCAAGTCGAGCCACCGGACAGACACCCTTTGCTCTAGTCTATGGAGCAGAGGCAGTTCTCCCCACGGAACTCGTATACGGATCTCCTCGAGTGCTCGCTTACGATGAGCTCGAGCAAGAGCAACTGCGGCAAGATGACGCGTTGCTCCTCGAGGAGGGACGTCTCCAGGCTGCTGCACGAGCTGCTCGATACCAACAAGCCTTGCGTCGCTACCATAGCCGCAAGGTCAGGGCCAGGAGTCTCGAGGAAGGCGACCTTGTTCTTCGGCGTGTTCAGTCCGCCAAGAATTCCAACAAGTTGACGCCGAAGTGGGAAGGCCCTTATCGGGTGAGACAAGTTACGAGGCCCGGCGCTGTCCGCCTCGAGACCGAAGAAGGCTTACCGGTGAGCAACTCCTGGAACATAGAGCATCTTCGCAAGTTTCACCCCTAAGGCGCGGTTGCCGTGATCCGCTCCGGCAACCACCTTTTGTACAAGCTTTGCCGCTGTTGCATGTAACCCTTTGTACAAAGCCGGGCGCAGACCCCGTGCATCAGTAAATTTCCGTGTTTTGCGCTATTTGCCATTTGCGTGCTTCTCTTTGCTATTTGCATGTTCTGTTTGGCATTTGGTGCAACACACAATTATACGGTAAGCATTAGCACGACCGAAAGGCCATATGTTTGTTTCCCTCTCCCTTTTCTTTCCTCTTAAAGCAGAAGGAACCTTCCTCGCGCACAAGTTTGCCGGGGGGGAAGGAGGTGGAGGAGGAACCAAGTGCTGTTCAAGAAAGAGAAGTCTTACCGGAAAGCAAGCGATATAAGCAAGCAACATATGAAAGATAAGTTGTTAGAATTTGACCAGTTCAAATTTTAAAATTTTAGTTGTCTTCCTTGAACAATCACACTTTGTATGGAAAACCTGTGCGCGGAGGAACCTACCCGTAGCTTGCCGCACCCTTATCTTGTTTTCGAGTTCGCTCAACGATTTAAGTGAGCTGCGACAAGTGTCGCGCCCTTGCTTCGTTTCCGAGTACGCTCAACAAGCTAAGTGCGTTGCGGCTGGCTGCGGCAAGGTTGCTTGCCGGTGAGGACCTTGGCCAGCAGGCTGCTCCGAGTCCAGCACTCAGCGCTCGCGGCAAAGGCTCCTTACCGGCAAGCTTCCCGGGAGCGTAGGGTGAAAAACTTACAAAGTCAAGGATTAAGACAAGGAAGATAACATTGCACTGATTGATCAAAATGAGATAAATATCTTACAAAGGATAACTTGTCGCAATGGACTAATAAGTTCATGACATAATGTGCAGCAACAAAAAGATAAAGATAATGGAGCCCTAATCTACGCGGTCGCCCTCCTTCCTGCCGAGCCTAGCCACCTTGGCGATAATGTGGGCGACCTGCTCCTTCAGGGCCTCCGTGTCTGCATCAGCCGGCAAGCTGCGAAGAACGTTGGTGAGATTGATCCCCGGGTTGCGGTACACGATCTTCGTCAGCACCCGCTCCAGAGTTCCCGCGCAGAGCAGGCGCGACTCCTCGGCCAGCTGCGCGGGGATACGGTTCCGGAGACCTGCAAGGGCCGGCGCGATCCCTCTGAAGAAGAGGCTGAGCTTGGCGCTGTGCGGGAGATCCGGATCCGGCGAGTAGATGAGATGTTCGACCTTCAGAGCCAGCAGCTCCTGGTCAATGTTGGACGCAGAAGAAACCAAGTCTTCGGTCCATACCTCAATGGTTTGGCGGAAGAGCTCGGATGCTTTGTTGACGCTGTCCACCAAGGTCGGCTCCTTGCGGAGCTCCTCCTTCAGCTTGTTCTCCTGAGCCCGGGCAGCGTCGAGCGAATCCTTCAGTGTAGTGACCTTCAGCTCCAGGTCCTCGATGGAGTCCTTGGCGGCCTTCAACTCGTCGCCCCTCTTGGAAAGGCTCACCTGGAGCTCTGAATTCGTGTGGGCGTCTTTATCACGCTCCAAGATGAGCGCGGCAACCTTTTCTGCGCTCACCTTCAGCGCCTTCTCCAATTGCACAACCTTGGCGGCAAGCTCCTTCTTGGCGTCTTCCGCGGCAACCGCGGCGGCTTTCGCCTCCTTCAACTCCCCGCCAAGGGCTGCCTCGCGAGCGGCAAGGTCCTCCTCATGGGAGTCGAGCTCGACCTTCCGCTGCGCGAGCTCTCCCTCTCGCCGGGACATCTCCACCCCGGCGAGCCGCTGCTGTTCCTCAGCTTCAGCCTTCTCGAGCACCCACTCCTGGTACTCGCCGGCGAGACGCTCGCGCTCCTCCGCCACCTCGCGGAGGGCCGCCTGGTTGGCGGCGCTGAGCTCCGCCGCGCGCTTCTCCATTTCTGCGGCGGCCTTGGCGGCAAGGGCCTCCCGGGAGGCGAGCTTCGCCTGCCTGGCCCGATAAAGGGCCAGGAGTTGGTGGAGCAGCTTCTCCTCCTCCGGCCCTTCGCTCCCGCCGGGCGCCTCGACGATTTTCAGGCCCGCGGAGGCGAGGACTTCTCCGTCAAACGCCTCGCCCTCCGCGGGAGCTCGCGAAGAAGACCCCCAAGGCATCTGGATGAAGACGCCGTTGGGGGCCTCAAGATAGTACCCCTGCTCCTTGCTGGCGGAGGGGCCGGTGGCCGGTGCAGCATCCGATGCTCCCGCCGCCTCCGGGCCGGCGGTGCGGTCGCCGTCCCCCTCCCCGGCCGCTGCGTCCACAGCCGGAGCAGTCTCCTGCGCGGCCGGCTCGGCGGCCTCGGCCATCTCCTCGACGACAGGGGCGTCGCCGCCGCCGCCCTGCGCGCCCTCCTCCTCGAGGTTGATAACCTCCGTCTCCATGGGCTCAGGAGGAGGAAGATCTAAAAAGAAGAAGAAGAAAAAGAAGTTCAAGATTCAAGCAAATATCCAAAAAAGGCAAAGCCAAGAAGACAAGCTACAGAACATACCTTGGCGGATCTCCTCAGCGGCGGGCTCCCTCGCCGGGGAGCTCGGCCTTGGCGGAGTGGCAGCCCTCGCCGGGCTGCTCGCCCTTGGCGGGGTACTCTGCCTTGGCGGAGTACCCGCCCTTGGCGGAGCGCTCTCCCTTGCCGGAGAGTTCTGCCTTGGCGGGGACGGCGGGGCCTGCGGCTCCTCGACGACGGCCTCCGGGCGCTCTTCCCGCTGTGGCTCCACCTCTGCACAAAACAAGACAAGAAACATCAAGCTATGAAGACAAGACCAATTCCTCAGGCGTACCCCGACAAGCGAAAGAGTAAACCCCAGACTTACGCTGGGGGTTGCGCTGGGGGCTGCGCCGGGGGCTGCTCCCTGGAGCAGCGCTCGGGTCCGGCAGGCTCGGCTCCGGCACGCCTCCTGTTGCCGCAGCTGCTGAGTCTTCCGCGGCCTCGACCGCGGGCGCCTTGGCCTTCTTCGCCGCGCGATGGGCCAGGGTCCTGAAAACAAAGCAATGAACAGAGTCAGCATCAACAAAAACCAAGACAAAAATCGAGAAGGTTTAAGGTCCTGGATCCTTACTCCTGGTCCTCCTCGTCGTCCTCGCTCAGGGCGGAGAAGTCGTACTCCACCGTGGGCGCGTCGGCGCGAGGAGCGGAAGACGAAGACTCCCTCGCGCGCTTGGTGTTCACCGGGGCTGGGGGCTGCGAAGACCCAGCCCCTGTGGTTGCCGGCGCCCGAGGAGCGGGCGGAGCCGCTGCTCCGCTCCGAGAAGACCCCTGCCGGCTCGGCGCCGGCCTGCGAGGCGCCTCCGTCGTGGTCCGCGCGCGGGCCGCCTCCGCTGTGGCTGGTACGCCGGTCGGCCTTGGCGCGGCTTGGCTCCCCCGGGGAGCTGCCCGGCGAGCTGGCTGTTGCCGGGGCGCCTGCGCCCTCTCCCCCGTCGCCGTCTTACGGAGACGCTTCGGCGGGGACTGCCTTGGGCTTGCCGGGGGCGGGGAGCTCTCCGACGAGGAGAGGTCGTCGGCGTAGAGCTCCGTGGATCCGTCGGAGTCCTCGGCCTCCTCCTCCTCCTCTTCCCCGGCCGGCTCGCTGGGCCCAGCGCCCTGCGCTGCGGCCTCTTTTCCCTTACCGCCTCCGCTTCCTCCGGCTCCTCCGCTCCTCGCGGCGCCTCTGTTCCCTCCGGCGGCACCCTCCATTGCCGCGGCCTCGGCTACGATCCCGTGGATCCCGGAGTGCCTCAGCGAGGGGACCCCGGCGAGCGCGTCGGGAGGAAGCTGCAGCAATCTGCGGATCTCCGCCTCCTCCGCCTGGGTGGACGCGTCCGCAACTTCCGCCTCTTCAGGCGTGTATCCAAAAATTCCTGCCGCCGCGGCCGCGGCGGCCTCTTCAGCCCGAGAAGCTATGTAGGCGATCTCCTGGTCGGTGGTGTCCCGCGTGTGCTCCTTGAGGTCGTTCTTGTTCTTCGCCACCTCTGCGAGGTTGTCGTAGAAGTTGAGGACGTCGATAGGCTTGGGAGCGATCCACGTGCGGTCCACGCCCTGCGAGTCACACATGGGCATCATGGCGAGGATGCGGTCCCTGACGATGTTGTTGCAGAGCGGCACCACTTCCCGGGGAGGTCTGAACCACTCAGGGTATGCCGGGTCGTACTTGAAGAGTTCCCGGACCATCCCCTTCAGCTCCAGCGTGGTGAAGTTGAAGTTGAGCCTGGGGCGCAGCCTCATTATGTCTGCCGGGCCGCCGTACTCCCAGGCCGGCCTCTTCCGGTCTTGGAGAGGGGCGATGCGCCGGCGGAGGAAATCTGCGCCCACCTCTGCAACTGACAGCTTGGCCATCTGAAGACGAAGAATCCGGACGAGGGCGATGTCGAGTTTGATGTCGTCCGAGTCCAGCTCACTCCAATCCCTGCCGCGCACGATGGGTGTTGTGCGCGACGCGGTGAAGGACTGCGGCGCATCTTCAACGATCCAGCACCACTCCGCGCGCCACTCTTCCCACTTGCCGCGGAGCTCCCCCGGCAAGTAGGATCCCTTCTTATTCAGACGGAAAACCCAAGAAATTCCTCCGGAGAGGGGGGCGTCGGCCTCTGCTCTAGGAGTGAAGAAGTGCCTAAAAAGCGCTATGTTTGGGTGTACTCCTATGAAGTTTTCGCACATGTGTGCGAAAACCGCCATGGTGAGGATGGCGTTGGGGGTGAAGTCAAGCAGATGGAGGCCATATGTGTTCATAATGTCGCAGAAGAAGTTTGAGAAAGGAGGACAGAGACCACAATGAAAAAAGGCTGCGAAGAAGTAGTACCCGCCGGGATATTCGTCCTTGGCGGCAGCCGGATAGGCTCGTGTGCGGGGGTGCGCCTTGGTGTCCTTGGCCCAGAACAAGTAATACTTGTTCAAGAGCTCCCGCACGCCGAGCTTCGGCGGGAAGACGAGGTGCTTCTTCCGGTACGCGGCGAGCTTCGCCGCTTGCTCCGACTTCTCCCTCTTGGCCTTCTCCGCCTTCGCCTTGTCGGTCTTCGGGGCCATGGCGGACGCGGCGGAAGGAAGGAGGGGCGAAAGGTCCGACGACGCCGGAGATGCAGACGGCGGCGGCGGAGGTGTGGAGGCGGAGCGCAAGAAGAATCTTTGAAGGAGGAAGACGATGCAACGAAAGTGCGAGGAGGGGAACCGCGCCCGCTTCCTCTGCTTTTATGGGGGAGTGGGGGGGCGTTTCGCCCTTTCCATTAAGAGATCGTGGGCACGTCCCATCCCACGACGCCGCGATCGACGCGTGCCGTTACGGTGGGGTGCGGCGGATGCGGAAGTGGATTCGGCGCGCCGCGGGCCGCGGGTGCCCGTGCACTGCTTTGGGCCTGGCCCAACAGCGCTCGGCACCGTGTGTGGCCCAGGCCCGGGGGCTCCTATCGGTGTACTAAGGTAGGGGTACCTCAGTACCCCAACTTGTGCACGGGCAGTCGCAGCTTCCCGCGGCAAGGTTTACCGCGTGCTCGCCGGAGACCGTCCTGCTCCTTATTTAACCATTCAAAAACAAAGTATACAAGACAGAAGATCGAGACCCCGGCAAGAGGAGCTTGCCGGGAAGGCCGTACCAGGCTCAAGACTGCCCCGCTAGCACAAGGCCCTGGCAAGAGGAGCTTGCCAGGAAGACTAGAAGACAACGCTTCGGCGCTATATGCGCCCCGGCAAGGGCCCGGGGAGCGGCAAGCTCCCGGGCCCGGCAAGATCAAGGCCCCGGCAAGGTGCTTGCCGGGAAGGCCGCGCTGTGTGCCCACGCTCCAGCTCATCGGCCCACGCGTCGCCCTGGGGCCTATCCAGGGACGCGTGGCGGGTGGCTGTGCAGCCTAGGGGGACACGGTGGCACTCCACGGTGGTGGATCCATCGCCGTGGCGGACGGAGACGCAAGGGCGGGAGCTTTTGGGGTCGACGGCGACGGGCATTAAATGCCCTTGTCCCCCACTGTTAAAGTAGGTATAGACCACTGTTCTGCACTGTAGCTCCACTGTTCCCGCACTGTTACAACTACCACCTCTTTTACGCTTTTACCCCTTTCTCCTACTTTGACACCTGTCGGTGACCCCTTACACTATAAAAGGAGGCCCATGCACAACGTGGAGGGGGTTCGGAACCTAGTTCACTCACACGTTCGGTGTAGCTGCTTCTTCAAGCTCCCGAGCACTCAAACTCAATATACAACTAAGCAGGAGTAGGGTTTTACGCGTCTACCGCGGCCCGAACCTGGGTAAAACTGCCCGCGTGCTCGCTACGATCTGCTCTTTGTGCTCCCTCCGCCCTCGTACCGCACAGACAAGGGGCTCCGGTCCCATAGGTGTTCGTGGCGGACAGTTTCCCCCGACAGTAGGAGGCCCGTCTATGTGGATCCCACCACCACCAGAACCAACGGTTGGTGGGGTAGACGCTGGCGTAAGGACGGACGCCGACGAGGAAACTCACGGCGCCGCCAAGTCCAAGGACAAGACGGACGGCCGAGCCCACTCCAAGACCTCGGTGTCCGTGCACGCGCCGCACCCCTCTCAGGAGGTGCCGGAACGACAGCGGCGTGGTACGCAGGGTACCATCCGCTTGCTAGGACAAGGCCAAGTTGGCGGGCCGCGGGACGCTCAAGGCCAACGTGCTGGCACGAGCAAGGCGCGGTCGCCGGGGCGAGACCCTGCTCCTTCTAACGCTATTAGAAGTCCGAGCATATCTCGCTCCTCACACCGCTCACCACCGCTCCCCTCCACTCTAGCAGAGGCTCTAGCTAGAGCTCAGCTGCTCCTCGACTTCCCTCCAGCGGCAGACAAGGCCGAAGACTGGAGGGCTACTATCCAAAGCCTCATCGCATTCGCCAACAACGACACGCCGCAGCAGCCGGCGACGTCACGGCCACGGGAAGTCAGCCAAGCGAAGGCTGATGGAGACAAGACCGCCAGGGGTGCAACTACCGTGCACTCCCTGCCGCGGAAGCAGAAATCGCCGACTCGCCGAATCAACGTCGACGACGACTCCACGGCGTCGTCGGATCCGCGAGCTCGCCGCGACCAACGCCAAGTCCTCGAGGACAGGCGGCAAGAAGATGCTCGGACTCACATCGAGCGTCGAAGAGAAGCGCGACGACAGTCTGACCAGCGCGCTGGGACTACTGTCGACATGCACGCGCCCGGTGAACCAGGCGACTTGCCGTACGCGGCAGGCTGCCCTGCGTTCACCCGTGAGCTGCGGCAAGTCCAGTGGCCCAGCATGAAAAACTTCAAGCCCGACGTACCCGAGAAGTACGACGGCAAGACCCATCCCTCGGAGTTGCGGTGCAGGCTGCCGGGGGACGGGATGAGAAGATTCTGGCGTATTACTTCCCGCTTGTGCTCAAGCCCAATGTCAGATCTTGGCTCATGCACTTGCCGGAGAACTCCATCTCTTCTTGGGCAGACCTGTGCCACCAGTTTGTCGGGGCCTTCACATGTGGCCACAAGCCCCACGGCCAGGAGAGTGATCTCCACATACTTGCCCAGAAGGAGGGAGAGTCCCTGCGGAAATACATCCAGAGATTCAGCCGCGTTCAGCACAACATCCCGGACGTCCACCCTGCGGCGGTTATTAGCGCGTTCCATCAGAACGTGCGTAACCGCCGGATGAGGGAGGAGATGTCGATGTGCAAGATACGAGATGTCAGCGAGCTTTATGCTCTGGCTGACAAGTGCGCACGCGCTGAAGAGGGGAGGAGACTCCCCGGAGAGGATGCTGGCGCAGGAGGAACGGACAGTGAGGATGCCGCCCCGGCAAGGAAAAACCGGCGGCGGAACAATAATAAGAAGAAGAACAAAGAAGTACTGGCTGTGGAGCAGTCCGGCAAGGAGGCTGGCGCCAAGAAAGCTCAGGTTGGTGGCTCCGGCAAGGAGGCTGCCACTGTAGCCGCCGCTGACAAGCAGGACGACTCCGACAAGCAGTACTGCAAGATCCACCGCACCAAGGGCCACGATCTCCAGAACTGCAAGAGGGTCGAATACCTCGTCGAGCAGCAGAAGGCTGAGTACGAGCGACGCGACAAGGAGAAGGCCCAGGAAGGCGAAGGAGAGTCCGGCAAGAAGCGGCCATTCAATGGCCGGGGAGGACGCCGCGGCAAGGCCAAGCAGCGGCAAGGAGATAGACCTCCCCGCGGCCGCGACAAGGACGAAGACGAAGACGACGACGAGGACATGGATGACGGAGACAACAGCGAGCAGGAGTTCCAGAAGGCCACAGAAGTTTTGTGCGTCGATGGAGGGGCCTCTGTGCATACTTCCCATCGCCAACTCAAACAATGGGTGCGGGAAGTTGATGCAGCAGAGCCACCCGTCGAGTCGCGCAAACTTTTGAAGTGGTCCAGCACGCCCATCATCTTCGACATTGAGGATCACCCTGACCGCACAACTGCAGTCGGGTGCTTGCCGATGTTGGTTTCGCCAACCATCCGCAACCTCAAGGTCACCAAGATGCTGGTTGACGGTGGGGCCGGCCTGAACTTGATCTCCTCCGCTGTGATCCGGAAGCTGCAGATCCCCGACAGCGAGCTTGAAGAAACCGGCACGTTCCAAGGGATCAACCCGGGAAGGAGCAAGCCGAAGGGGAAGATTACACTGCCAGTAACCTTTGGCGGGGCTAAACTTCAGGACTGAGAGGATCACCTTCGACGTTGCCGATATCCCGTTGCCATACAATGGGATACTTGGCCGTCCGACGCTCGCCAAGTTCATCGCAGCCTCTCACTATGCTTACAACATGCTCAAGATGCCAGGGCCAATAAGCGTCATCTCTGTCCCCGGCGAGTAGAAGGACACGCTTATCTGCGCCGACAAGATCTACCGGGATGCAGTAGCCGCAGCAGACAGCAAGACACTTGCCGCTGAAGCTCCTGGGGGGAAGAACAAGACTAAGTCCGACAAGAGCTCCGAGGCCCACTCCGGCAAACGCACCTCTTCAGAGTGCTGCGCTGCCGTCGAGGACGCACCATCGAGCTCCACCGGCAAGTGCAAGAAGGGAATGGCTGCTCCACCTGCAACCAAAAAGGTGTCTGCCAAGGAGGACGGCACTGGTGGTACCTTCACCATCAGTGCTACACTTGATCCTAAATAGGAAAGCGCGCTCGTTGCTTTCCTGCGAGCGAATGTGGACGTGTTTGCATGGCAACCGTCTGACATCCCCGGTGTTCCCAGGAAAGTAATTGAGCACAAGCTTGCCGTTTGTCCTCATGCGCGGCCCGTCAAGCAGAAGGTCAGGAAGCAAGCGGTGGAGCGCCAAGAGTTTATAGCTGAAGAGATCAAGAAGTTGGAAGCAACAGGCCTTGTTAGAGGTGTACTTCATCCCACGTGGCTGGCCAATCCAGTTGTCGTGCGCAAAGCTAATGGGAAGTGGAGACTTTGTATAGACTTCACTGATGTGAATAAAGCTTGTCCCAAGGATCCATTTCCCTTGCCGCGCATTGACCAGATCGTTGACTCCATGGCTAGATGTGAGTTGCTTTCATTTCTTGATGCATACTCCGGGTACCACCAAATATTCATGGCTGAGGAAGATGAAGAGAAGACCGCGTTCATTACTCCATGTGGCACTTATTGCTTCATACGCATGCCCTTTGGATTGAAGAATGCGGGTTCGACATTTGCAAGGGTAGTCCACACTGCTTTTGAGCCATAGATACACAGGAATGTATAAGCTTACATGGATGATATAGTGGTCAAGAGCAAGGACAAAGATACCCTGATTCAAGACCTAGAAGAAACCTTTGCAAACCTGCGCAAGATACAACTCAAGCTCAACCCCGAGAAGTGCGTCTTCGGAGTCCCCTCCGGCAAGCTTCTCGGGTTCTTTGTGTCCCAGAGGGGGATTGAAGCTAATCCCGACAAGATCAAAACCATCGAGCAGATCGAAGCCCCGAAGCGCGTCAAGGATGTACGGAGACTTGCTGGTTGTGTGGCTGCCCTCAGCAGGTTCATTTCTAAGTCTGCAGAACGCGCCCTGCCATTTTTCAAAATCTTGAAGAAGGCAGGTCCAATGAAATGGACTCCGGAAGCGGAGGCAGCGCTGCAAGACTTGAAAGGGTACCTGTCCTCCACTCCAATACTTGTCGCACCTAGGCCACAAGAGAAGTTGCTGCTGTACTTAGCAGCGACCAATCAAGTGGTTAGTGCTGCGTTGGTAGCGGAAAGGGAGGCAGACGAGGAGCCCACAGCCCCGGCAAGCACATCCAGCGACAAGTAGGAGGCTTCTCCGACAAGCTCTGGCCCCGACAAGGATGAGTTTGCACAGATGCAAGGAGAAGTGCGAAAGAAGATGGTGCAGCGCCCAGTTTATTTTGTCAGCTCCCTCTTGCAGGGGGCTAGGTCAAGGTACTCTGGAGTGCAGAAGCTGCTTTTCGGCCTCCTCATGGCCTCGAGGAAGCTGCACCACTACTTCCAAGCACATGAGATAACAGTGGTCACTCGCTTTCCGCTGAAGAGGATATTGCAAAATCCGGAGGCAACATGCAGGATTGTCGAGTGGGCACTGGAGCTGTCAAGCTTTGGTCTCAAGTTTGAAAGTACTTCAACTATTCAGAGCAGAGCATTGGCAGAGTTCATAGCAGAATGGACACCAACACCAGACGAAGAAGTTCCAGAGACAAGCATCCCCGCCAAAGAAGCAAGCAAAGAATGGATAATGTACTTCGATGGTGCGTTCTCGCTGCAAGGCGCCGGTGCTGGTGTGCTGCTTGTCGCACCCACCGGAGAGCACCTCAAGTACGTTGTCCAAATGCACTTTCCCAAGGAGCAAGCGACAAACAATACTGCAGAGTATGAAGGTTTGCTTGCCGGCTTCAGAATTGCGGCTGAACTTGGGATCAAGAAGCTGATTGTGCGGGGAGATTCGCAGTTGGTAGTCCGACAAGTGAACAAGAGCTACCAGAGCCCATTGATGGAAGCTTACGTAGATGAAGTGAGAAAGCTTGAAGAACACTTTGAAGGCATACAAATGGAGCACGTTCCAAGAGCTCAAAATGACGTCGCAGATGGCCTGTCAAAGTGTGCTGCAATAAAGTTACCTGTGGAACCAGGGATTTTCGTGCTCAAGCTAACTCAACCATCCGTTACACCATCAGTTGGGCAAAGCAAGAAGAGAAAGTTGGCCTCCGGCGACTACTTGCCGGCGGAACTTCCTGAAGCCGCCGCCAAGGTCCCCAAGGTCAACGACCGAGTTGCTAAGGAACAGTCTGCTCCTGCGGACCCTAGGGTTCGTACAGTTGAAGCAGGCGTTCCCGACAAGACTTGCCCCGTCAGGCTTGCCGGGGAACGTCCAGCTCCGGCAGAGCCGCAGGTTCTTGCCGTAGAAGCTGACGTTCCCGCGGCAGCACTGATGCCTTTAGTCCTTGTTGTTGAGCCTCAAGCTCCAGCATGGGCACAGCCAATTGTACGTTTTCTTCAAACTGGAGAACTTCCCGAAGAGCCAGAAGAGATAGAGAGAATAACCAGGCAGTCAAGTATGTACCAGTTCGTCGGCAATGAACTGTACAGAAGAAGACTCAATGGTGTCAGATTGAAGTGCATTTCCCGGGAAGATGGACAGAAGCTGTTGGCAGAGATACATGGAGGTATATGTGGCCACCACATTGGCGCAAGAGCACTTGCCGGGAAGGCGTTCCGGCAAGGTTTCTTTTGGCCAGAAGCCCTCCAAGATGCAACTGCACAAGTAACCAGGTGTGAAGCGTGCCAGTTCCATGCCAAGCAAATACACCAGCCAGCTCAAGCTCTCCAGACGATCCCTTTGTCCTGGCCCTTTTCGGTCTGGGGGCTCGACATCCTCGGCCCCTTTCCCCGCGCAGTCGAGGGCTTTGAGTACTTGTACGTCGCCATCCACAAGTTCACAAAGTGGCTAGAGGTGGAACCAGTGAGAAAGGTGACCGCACAGTCAGCAGTCAAGTTCTTCAGGTCAATCGTTTGCCGCTTCGGAATCCCTAACAGGATCATCACCGACAACGGCACACAGTTCACAAGTCGCACCTTCATGCAATACGTCCAAGACCTTGGCGCCAAGGTCTGCTTCGCTTCTGTTGCTCACCCAAGGAGCAACGGTCAAGCGGAGAGGGCAAACGCTGAAGTGCTGCGCGGGCTCAAGACAAGAACTTTCGACAGGCTGCACAAGTGTGGAAGAAACTGGATTGAGGAGTTGCCGGCGACTCTTTGGTCAATTAGGACGACTCCAAATCGAGCCACCGGGCAGACACCCTTTGCTCTTGTCTATGGAGCAGAGGCAGTTCTCCCCACGGAACTCGTATACGGGTCTCCTCGAGTGCTCGCTTACGATGAGCTCGAGCAAGAGCAGCTGCGGCAAGATGATCCACTGCTCCTCGAGGAGAACCATCTTCAGGCTGCTGTACGAGCTGCTCGATACCAGCAAGCTTTGCGCCGCTACCATAGCCGCAAAGTGAGAGCCAGAAGTCTCGAGGAAGGCGACCTTGTTCTTCGGCGCGTTCAGTCCGCCAAGAATTCCAACAAGTTGACGCCGAAGTGGGAAGGCCCTTATCGGGTGAGACAAGTCACAAGGCCCGACGCTGTCCGCCTTGAGACCGAAGAAGGCTTACCGGTGAGCAACTCATGGAACATTGAGCATCTTCGCAAGTTTCACCCATGAGGCGCGGTTGCCGTGATCCGCTCCGGCAACCACCTTTTGTACAAGTCTTGCCGCTGTTGCATGTAAACCTTTGTACAAAGCCGGGCGCAGACCCCGTGCATAAGTAAAACTTTTGTGCTTCGCACGACTTGTCATTTCATGCCTTTCCGTTTTCTTGCATGTGTTATCTGACACTTTGTGCAGCACACACCCCCGGTAAGCAATGACAAGCCGCAAGGCTCCACATCTGTGTTTCCTCCCTTTTTCCTTTTTTCTCTCAAGCAGAAGAACTGTTCCTCACGCACAAGTTTGCCGGGGGGGGGGAGGGGGGAAGGAGACAGTGGTATGGACCAAGTGTTGTTCAAGAAAGGAAAGCCTTGCCGGGAAGCAAACAACCCACGAATGCTAAGTTGCCAAAGTTTGAGCATTCAATTTTTTTAAAATTCTTAGTTATCTTCCTTGAACGACCACACTTTGTATGGAAAACCTGTGCGCGGAGGAACCTACCCGTGGCTAGCCGCGCCCTTACTTTGTTTCGAGCACGCTCAACGGCTTAAGTGAGCTGCGGCAAGTGTCGCGCCCTTACTTCGTTTTCGAGTTCACTCAACGATATAAGTGTGCTGCGACTAGCTGCGGCAAGGTTTCTTGCCGGCAGGGGCATTGCCAGCAGGCTGCTGAAGTTCCGCACTCGGCGCTCGCGGCAAGGGTCCCTTTGCCGGCAAGTTCCCTAAAAACGTAGGGTAAAAGCATACAAAGTGAAGAAATCAAACAAGGGGAATAACACCACATTGACTACCCAAAATAAAGTTATATTACAAGATGACTTGTCGCTGTTCTAACAAACTACTGTCCGTGACTTAATTGACAGCGACAAGGGAAGCAGAAAGAAGAAAGCCTAGTCTACGCGGTCTCCGTCAACTCTCCTGATCTTGCCCACCTTGGCCACGATGTGGGCGACACGAGCCTTCAGCGCTTCCTGGTCAGCGTCGGGCGGCAAGGTCCGGAGGACGTTATCAAGATTGATCCCGGGGTTGCGGTAGACGATCTTCGTCAGCACTCGCTCCACAGTACCCATGCAAAGCCTGCGCGCCTCATTCGCCAGCTGTGTGGGGAGCCTCTCCCGTAGCTGCGCGAGGGCCGGCACCACTCCTCTGAAGAACAAGCTCAGCTTGGCGCTGTGGGGGAGGTTCTCGTCGGGGGAGTACACGAGGTGCTCCGTCCCCAGCGCCACCATCTCCTTGTCGATGTTGGCGGCGGAGGCGACGAGCTCCTCGGTCCACTGCTCCACCGTCTGCCTGAAGTTGTTCTGCGTGAGGGCGGCGCTCTCTAACAGTGCCCTCTCAGCCCGGAGATCTTCGTTTAGCTTCGTCTCCCTGTTCTGGGCCCCGTCAAGCGATTCCGTGAGGGTGGACAACTTCAGCTCCAAGTCCGTGATGGAGTCCTTGGCGGCGGTGAGCTCCTGGCCCTTGTCGGAGAGACGCACCTGCAGCTCAGAGTGGCTGTGGGCGTCTTTCTCCCTCGCCAGCGTGAGCGCGGCAATCCTCTCCTCGCTCGTCTTCAAGCTCGTCTCCAACTGCGCCACCCTCGCCTCCAAGTCCCTCTTGGCGGTCTCTGCGGCAGCAGTGGCGTCCCTCGCCTCCTGCAGAGCCCCGCTAATGGACTGCTCGCGCGCGGTAAGGTCGTCCTCGTGGCTATCGAGGTCGACCTTCCACTGCCTAAGCTCTCCCTCCCGCCGAGACAGATCCTCGGCGGCTAGTCGTTGCTGCTCCTCAACCTCGGCCTTCTCGAGGATGAACGCTTGGTGCGCCTCGGCAAGCTCCTCCCTCTCCTCCGCCAAGGACCGGAGGGCCGCCTGGTTGGCGGCGCGGAGCTCCTCGGCGCGCTTCTCCAAGTCGATGCCAGCCTTGGCAGCCAGAGCCTCTCGGGACTCCAGCTTGGCCTGCCTGGCACGATACAAGGCCAGAAGCCGGCGCAGGAGTTGCTCCTCCTCGGGCTCGCTGCTGCTGCCGGGCGCGTCGACAAGCCTCAGCCCGGCGGAGGCAAGGACTTCTCCATCGAAGCTCTCCCCCTCCACGGGCGCCCTTGACGAAGATGCCCATGGGACTTGGATGAAGACCCCGTTGGCGGCCTCCAGATAAACACCAGGCCCAGCCGCGGCGGCGGAGGGGTCGGCGGCCAGAGCAGCGTCCGGCGCTCCTGCGGCCTCAGGGCCGTCAGTGCGGTCGCCGGTCCCTTCCCCAGCTGCCGCGGCGGTCTCATCGGCGGCTGGCTCGTCGGCGCCGGCCATCCCTTCAGCGGTGGTGGCGTCGCCAGCATTGCCGCGCGCGTCCTCCTCGGCGATGGCCTCTGTCTCCATCGGCTCCGGGGCGGGCGGATCCGACAGAAGAAAAAGAAAAGAAGAATCGTCAAGCAAATATCCAAAAAGAAGAATTCAGGAGAAGGAAAGTATAAGGGTTACCTGCGCGGGTCTCTTCCTCTACGGGGATCCTTGCCGGGGAGTTCTCCCTTGGCGGCGTAGTAGTGGCCCCCGCCGGCGGAGGGCCGCTGGCGCCTTCCCTTGGTGGGGTGCCCACCCTTGTCGGGGTACTCGCCCTTGGCGGGGTACTCGCCCTTGGCGAAGTACCCGCCCTTGGCGGAGCGCTCTCCCTCGCCGGGGAGATCCTCCTTGGCGGGGAGGGTGGGACGAGCGGCTCGTCGGGAGCAGTCTCTTGACGCTCCTGAGGCTGCGGCTCCACTTCTGCACAAGTCAACAAGCAAACAAGACATTAGCAAGGATAAGAAGCTCAAGCGCGTCCAATAAGCAGAGAAGTGAACAAAAAACTTACACTAGGGGCTACTCTGCGGAGGAGCAGGCTGGTCCGGCAAGCCTGTCGCGGGCGCATCTCCTGCCGCGGCGACGGGCTCGTCCTCAAGATCGACCACCGGAATCTTGGCCCTCTTCACCGCTCTCTAGGCCAGGGTCCTGGAAGATAAACAAGATCAGAGTCAGGCAAAGAGAATTCAAGACAAGAGCAACAAAAAATCAAAAGAAATAAGAGTTGCAAGTGCTTACTCTTCCTCCTCCTCGTCGGAGCTAAGGACGGAGAAGTCGAAGTCCGCCTCGCACGTCCCGACGCGAGGAGCTGGAAGGGTAGTTCCCTCGGGTGCTTGGCGGGCTCCGGAGCCGTGGGCTGAGAAGACCCCGCTCCGGTCGTCGCCAAAGACCGAGGGGCGGAAGGGACGCCAGAACCAGTTCCGAAAGAGCCCCCTCCGCCTGTCGCTCAGGTGCGGGGCGCCCCCTTGACGGCCTTGCTCGTCGTGGTGGCACGCGTCGAGCGACGCTGCGGCTGCTGTTGGGGCGCCGGCTGCCTCGCCGTGTCAGTGGCCTTGCGGAGGCATTTGCTGAGGCGGAGGACTTGGCGGTGGCAGAGAATTCTCCGAGGATGAGGAGGCTTCGTCGAGGCCCAAAGACCCGCCTGAGTCTTCTGAAGGGTCGCCCGAGTCGTCGCCCGATTTGGCGTCCTCCTCGGCGGGCTCACTTGACTCTGTGCCCTGCCCGGCAGCCTCGCTCGTCCCGGCAGGCTGCTCGACAGGCCTCAGCAGTTTGAGGATCTCTTCCTCCTCAGCCCGGCTCATCGCGTCCGCTGCGTCCGCCTCGTCCAAGGAGTACCCGAACTCGCCCACGACCTTAGCTGCGGCTGCCTCCTCCATACTGGTGGCAATATACGCCAAATCCCATTCGGTGGTGTCGCGGGTGAGACCCTTCTTCTCATCAAGATTGATCGGCAGCTCAACCAAGTTGTCGAAGAAAGTTTGTGCAGTCTCGTCAGAAGGCGCCAGCCAAGTCGGATCAACCCCGTGGGAGTCGCACAGCGGCATTGCCGCGCTGATGGCACTAAGAGAAGAGTTGTTACATAGTGGAACTACTCCCCGTGACGGGGCAAACCACTCCGGGTGTTTGAGGTTATGCTTGAATAGCTCCCGGATCATCCCCTTGAGCTCCAGGACAGTGAAGTTGTAGTTGAGGTCGGGGCGTAGCCTCATACAGTCTGCCGCGTTGCCGAACTCCCAAGCAGACAGCATCCTCTCCTGCAAGGGAGCGATGCGCCGGCGAAGGAAATCTGCCCCGACCTCACCTACAGTAAGATTGGCTTGCCGGAGGCGGAGGATCCTAGTGAGGGCAACCTTCAGCTTCTCGTCCTCCGGGGCCAGGTCACTCCAATCCTTGCCGTGCACTATTGCAGCTCGACGCGGGGAGGTAAATTTCTGAGGTTCATCTTCCATAACCCAGCACCAATCGGCCCTCCACTCCTCCCACTTGCCGCGGAGCTCTCCAATCAAGTACGCCTCTTTCTTGTTGAGCCTAAAGATCCAAAAGATGCCACTAGACAGAGGAGACCCAGACTCTACTCGAGGTGTGAAGAAATGGCGGAAGAGAGCTACGTTGGGGGTGACTTCGACAAAGTTTTCGCACAGATGTGCGAAAACGGCCAAGGTTAAGACTGCGTTCGGGGTGAAATCTAGAAGATGGAATCCATACGTGTTCATAACGTCGCAGACGAACTCGGAGTATGGAGGGCAGAGACCGCAATGGAAGAACAGAGCAAAGTAATGGTAACCTCCCGGATACATGTCGCAGGCTTCAGCGGGGAGAACTCTGGTGCGCGGGTGAGCCTTCGTCTCCCTCGACCAGAACAAGTAGTACTTGTCCTTCAACTCCCTCGCACCGAGCCTCGGCGGGAAGACCACCATCCTCTTCCGCATTGCTGCTAGCTTCGCCGCCCGCTCGGACTTCGCGTTTTTCGCCTTGTCGCTCTTCGGGGCCATGGCGGGGACGGCGAGTGGGGTCGGCGGCGCTGGGGAGGCTGGCGGCGGCGAAGAGGGGTGGAGCTCGGCTCTCTTTCGACCTTTGAGGAGGAGAAGAGCGGCGGGGGTTTCTGGAGGTTGAAGATGCAATGAAGCAATGGGGGAAACTGCCCCTGTTTCCTCTGCTTTTAAGGGGGAGCGGGGGACGTTCCGCATTTTCCCATTAAAGAAACAGGCCACGATCGCTCCCACGACGCCGCAATCGACGCGTGCCGTTAGGGAGGGATGCGGCGGATACGGAGTGGGATACGGCGCGCCATGGGCCGCATGTGTCCGTGCACTGTTTTGGGCCTGGCCCAACAACGCTTGGCACCGTGTGTGGCCCAGGCCCGGGGGCTCCTGTCGGTGTACTAAAGTAGGGGTACCTTAGTATCCCGACTTGTGCACGGGTAGTAGCAGCGTCCTGTGGCAGGGCTTGCCACGCGCTCGCCAGGCCCACCCTAGTTCCTTTTGAGCCATTCAAGAACAAAGTATTCAAGTTAAGAAACAAGACCCCAGCAAGAGGAGCTTGCCGGGAAGGCCACTCCAGGCTCAAGACCACCCCTCTAGCGCAAGACCCTGGCAAGAGGAGCTTGCCAGGAAGACCGAAGAACAGCATTTCAGAAGACTTGCCGTGGCGCATCGCGCGCCTCGGCAAGGTCCGGGGAGCGACAAGCTTCCGGGTCCGACAAGGTAGCAACCGCGGCAATACGCTTGCCGCGGCAAGCTTCCACTGTGTGCCCGCGCTCCAGCTCATCCGGCCACGCGTCGCCCTGGGGCCCTTCCAGGTGCACGGACCTACGTCGTGGCGAACGGAGACGCCCGGACGGACGCTTTTTACACTATTTGGGGCGACGGCAATGGGCATTCAATGCCCTTGTCCCCCACCGTCTAGGTTAGGTACAGAGCACTGTACATCCACTGTTACAACTACCACCATTTTTACACTTTTACCCTCACCTACGTTGCCACCTGTCGGTGACCCCTTGAACTATAAAAGGAGGCCCATGCACAACGTAGAGGGGGTTCCAAACTCTCGATCACTCCCACGCTCGGTGTAGCTAGCTCTGAGCACTGTAGATCTCCTTGCTCCCGAGCCAAGAACTCAATAACAAACCAAGGCAGGAGTAGGGTTTTACGCATCCGTGCGGCCCGAACCTGGGTAAACTGCTCGCGTGTGCACCTCGATCCGCTCTTTGTGCTCCCTCCGCTCCCTTGCCGTACCGAAAAGGGGCTTCGGTCCCATAGGTGTTCGTGGGTGATCAGTTTCCCTGACAGGAACACCCCGATATTTTCCTCGCCCTCGCTTCTACCATGGTTTTTTCCATCATGGACGTCCCAAAGTATGTCATGCAGCTGCGTCTCCGGCCCACCCAGGACGAAAAACCCATTTTCTGTCATGATTTTTTGTCATAGAAGTAGGACCCCGCCACATCTATGATGATACCATGTTTTGTCACAATTATTGGAACACATGTGTCATAAGTATGACAGAAAAAAGTTTTGTTCAGACCAAAATGTCATGGATGTGTCTTTTTTTGTAGTGGATTGACTCTCCAGACGAAATCCCGTAACTCCCTGGTACTCCGAAAAATACCCGAATCACTCGGAACCATTACAATGTCCGAATACAGCCTTCCAATATATCGATCTTTACCTCTCGACCATTTCGAGACTCCTCATCATGTCCGTGATCTCATACGGGACTCCGAACAACCTTCGGTACATCAAAACACATAAACTCATTGTAATGCCCCGGATGTAATACTTTCCCTTTTTGGCAATATATGACTTTGGCTTCATCAGTTCCATTCCGGGTTTTTCGTCTTTTCGGGTTTTCGTCGTTTTGTCGTGTGCGTGTGTGCATTCATCCATGTCATGTTGTCATGTTCATTGCATTGCATTTGTGTTGTCGTTTGCATCCGGTCCCACTCGTTCCTTCCCGTTGTCCGTTTCGAGTTCCGACGCTCCCACACGTGTCTGTGGCATCCCGGAGTCCTTCTTTTGTGTTTGGCCGTGTAACGTTTCCGGTTTGGCATGAGACTTGTCGTGCGTTGTTGTTTTGACCCGTGTAACCCGCCTGTCAAGTTTTGTCGCATTTGGAGTTCGTTTGATACTCCAACAGTTATCCTCGTGGGCTAAAAGTACCTCCTATTTGAGGCCCAAGAAACCCCTCCAACAGCCCACCAACCCAGCTCAAACCCTTCCCATCATCTAGGCTGTTCAATTGTGATCTCGTGGCCGAAAACCTCTCCTCATTTGGACTAACCTAGCTCCTTGTGCCTATATAAACATCCACCCCCCCTCCAATTTTGCGTCCAAAACCCTAGTGTTTCCACCGTTGTCGCGCCGTGCTTCCACCGTTGCCGCGCCGTGCTTCCGACCTCGCCACGCCGTGCTTCCGACCTCGCCGCGCCGTGCTTCCGACCTCGCCGCGCCATGCTTCCGAGCCTGCAGATCTCGCCGACCCCGCGCCCGAGCCGCGCCTTGTCTTCTTCGCCTCCGGCTCGTCGCCCGCCGCCGCCGCCCGAGCTCGCCAGCCCGCCGCCGCACCGGCCTCTCCCTGCCGCCGGAGCGCCTCGCCACCGCCGCCCCCTCAGCAGCTCGCCGGCCAGGAGCTCGCCGCCGTCCCTCGCTGGGCCGCCCTTCAGCGGCCTCCTCCCTCGCCCCTCTCGCCCGGGCCGCCGTCGGCCACCTTGCCGGAGGTCCCTCACCTCGCCGGAGGGATCGAAGACTGCCGGCCCGAGCCCTTGATCGGGAGAGCAGCCGGCGCCCGGGAAATCGAAGGATCCAGGCGCCCGATCTGCCAGGCGCCGAACCCTAACGGGCGATCCGCCCGACCCGCAGCGCCCCACTGACTCCGACCCGCACCGGCAGCCCGTTGACCGCTCCAGATCCAGATCTGACCCGTTTGACCGCCCTGAGGTTGACCTCGTTTTTTTCCTTAAGTCCCTAGTTTTTCAGTGTCTGATGCATATTTGTGATGAGGATAACTTTTGCTGTGCTTATCCGTTTTGTGCATATGATATGTCAAAATGATCGTGGTGACTTGTACTATGTTTTGTTCCATTGTGCCATGCATGTTTGAGGTCATCTAGATGTCTTAATCTTCATGAGAAGAGTGCTACTTGTTATAAACTGCTGCTATTAGTTGTTTTCATGCCATGTTTGCAATGTGATAACTTGGTGCATGTTTATCCAAATGAAGCAAATGATATGTCCACATGTTCATCATGAGATGCTCTACATGTTGGTTGCTTTAGCTTGCATGATAGATTTCATCTTGCCATGTTTATCTCCTTTGCAAAAGTGCTTGTGGCTGTTATGTTGTTAAACTTGTTACGAGATGCCTAGTTGAGGAGCTCGTTGCTATTGATGTGGTTGTCCCCTTGTTGCATACTTGTATGTTTTGGACTCCCCGTGATGTGTACTTTGCTGTGGTGCAAACCACTTGCCATGTTATGCTTTGAGGTGACTTAAACTTGCTCACAAACTTGCTCACAAACTTGCTCACAAACATGCCATGATATTACTTTGCTGTAATTTCCAGATGCCATGTTTGCTTGTTGTTCTAGGCAAATCCATGATAGTTTTGGGGTGACTATTGATGATTCTCTGTTGTATATGTTGTTGGCTATCCATTCATGCTCTCACATGCTCATTTGGGTGGCAGTAGCATATTTAACTCTTGCTCCCAAGTTGCTATAAAATACTGCTGTTAGGATTTTGTTGTCATGTTCAAAATATTTTAGCTTGTTGCTATTGATCCATGCCTCCTATGGAGATGCTCCAATGGAATTGTTTGCTGTAGGATATGTCTACTTTATGTCCATGCTTCTTGTCATGATGTTTGAGTGCTGTAGACTATATATTTCTTGCTCCGAAGTTGCTATGTGGCTGTTAATTTCAGCTTTGCAATGTTTATTGTTTCGGGTGTATCTTTTAGCCCGTTGCTCCATTTTGAGCAAGTCCTATATGTAACTTGTGTGTTTTTGCATGTAGATTCATAATATCCTCTTGTTAACATGTTTTGAAGTATCTTGCTAGATGCACATTATCATGTTCCATGTGCTGTATCTCTGTGTTTCCTATGTTGACTTTCTGTGCTTCCTAAGTGCATCTGTAATGCTTCCTTAGTGCATCAGTCATGCATCCTGTGGTTTGCGCATTGCATCTTGTTGATTTTGTGCCTCGCGTGTTTTGTGCTGAGTAGAGCCGGAAGCCGAGACCGAGTATGAGAACGAGGTTACTACCGAGGTTGAGAACGAGGAGCCCGCTTACGATCCCATCGACGATCCGACAGGCAAGATGACCTGACCCAGATAACATTACTATCTTTGCCTATTGCTAGAAGTCTCGCTCTATAGCTTTTGCCTCGATGCCCATGTTTTCCTGTCAGCCTCCTATTGTAACCATGAATCTGTCTAACCACCCTACCTATGCAAACCTTTGATTGGCTAAGTACACTTCGCTCAGCCCTCTTATAGCATTGCTAGTTGCAGGAGAAGATTCGAAGATTCTTGCTTCATGTTGAAGCTTGTTGGGATATCACAATATATAATTCTTAAATGAAATCATCTATATATTGGTAATGGGTGGAAGGCTAAGCCTTTTGGTTGGTGACTTGTTCCATTCATGCCGCCCTAGGAACCGTATAAACCGGTGTTATGTTCCTTGATTTTGCATTCCTCACACGGTTGGGGTTATGGGACCCCCTCGATAAACCGCTAATTGCTAAGTCTTTTCCAGCAAGTCCCAACATTGGTACTATTTGCCTAATAACTAAAAACTTGCATAGGGAGTAATTAACCCTCTTCTTAATCAACAACCCCGGGCCAGTGCTCCACATGAGTGTTGGTCCGAACTGGGGGTCCTGCGGGGCCACCTCAAGGAAACTCGAGGTCTGGTAAAAACCCGTAGCATCACCCATCTGGTCGTGGCCTGAGACTAGATACGCGCGGCTACTGTCAGGGTGTCGGCACGCCGGGAGGATTTGCTGGATTAGCCTTACCTTAGTCGGAGTATCTTGAGCACGGGATTCCGAGGATACTCGGGCCTTCCCACCTTGGAGTTGCGACTCCGCAGATCGTGCGCTTGTCATGGGCCAAGTTGGAACACCCCTGCAGGGTTATGAACTTTCGAAAGCCGTTCCCGTGGTTATGTGGCAGATGGGAATTTGTTAATATCCGGTTGAAGCAAACTTGACACCATGTTCAGAATACACTACCAGCGTGAGTACCGTGACGGTCATTTTCCGAAAGAGGTTCGGGAAGTGAACACGGTGGGGTTATGGTTGACTTGTTTTAGTTAGGATCACTTCGTGATCATCTTATCGTCCGAGGCACTTCTCTTCTCGCTCTCTTTTGCGTAAGTTAGTGCTAGTGCTGCTGCAACCTCTTATTCTTTCTTCAGCCTTGTTCCGCACCGAAGGCTTGGATAGTTGTGTTACCCGGGAACGGGATTGCTGAGTCCTCTGTGGCTCACAGATTCTACACCACACCAGATGCAGGTACTCAGGCGATCTATTCAAGTGACGGCACCGAGCTGTACTAGGAGTACGACGAGGACCATAGCCGTTACTATGTGCACTATCCCGACGATCAGTAGAGGTTTCTACTAGGGGCGATTCAGACCTGTGGTTTTATGTATGTTTGGTATCTTTCATTTGAATCTTCACCCGTAGACGGGTTGTGATGTTTTGAATGATGTTTGGATATGTAATGAATTGTGTGACGCGGCGAGTGTAAGCCAACTATCTTTTCCGCTTTCATCCCTACTTTTACATAAGATGTGCAAAGGTACCAAACTTGAGATCATTCCAGAATGGGCTTATACCTTTAAGTTGTGCCTCGACACGTAGGAGGTATAGTCCCATCCTAGGCATTACAAGTTGGTATCAGAGCCTTCTCCGACCTAGAAGCCCCCACTGTTTGATCGAATCGTTGACGGTTGAGTCTAGGCACACACTTAAAATGTTTTGAGTCCTATATTTATATCGGAGAGTAGGATTTCTTTTGCTCCTCATCTCTTTTCACTCTGGTGAGGACTGCTGACGATTACTCTTGCCTCTTCTACTCTCAAAAATTGCACCAATTTTTTTTAGGAATCTCGCAAGTATTGTTTGGATTGTTTCGATGTCTTTGTGACGAGAACATTGTTCTCGATGCCTCCTGTCATTAGGGGTTGTGGCAGTGTCCCGGGGAGTTGAGCTCCGAGGTGTTGTCGTAACAAATATATCGCGGCAGTTCTAGAATACTTAAGACGGCCGACATCGAAAACTGTCCTATGCGGTTAGTGGCAAGATAACCCCGACATCACCCAGTACTGGGGAGGTAGTTCGGGAGTATTGCCATAGCTTGTATAGTAGATGCGTTTCGAAGGTCCGAGGTAGACAGTTTCCGAAAATAACTGGTTATGTGTTGAAGGATGGATACAGCTGGATGTAGGATTAGAGTTGAGTGCGCGATGCTTCCCCTGTATCCCCAACACCTGATTGCATAACTGGAAACTTTCGGAAATTAATAGGTGGGTTCATCTAGTAGCTCATAGGCATTCTTCCAACGAATGCAGGTTATGGAGTTCGGGGTTCTACATTGAGTGAAGTGGTTTTATGGCCGATGTTCCGATCGGGAGTTGCATCTTAAAGGGTCCTTGGCTATGCTGATCCGGGGATTGCAAAACCCTTTCATAACACGTTCCTTAAGCTTTCAGCACGAATATGTCGAACGAAGCTCCTATCTTGTATTTGTTCTATCTGCACCTTGTGTTTTTTTTTTCTTATTTACCTTTTGTCTCCCAAGTGGCTTCTCGTGAAGATTGTTGTTATCATTAAACTGAGAATTTCATTCGTTCCTCTTGTTCGAATGATTCTTGTGAAGACTATGTTGCATTTCTAGCGGTTGTTTCAGCTTATATCTTCTTTCAATCAAATGGCTAATAGTGGTCATCTCTTTTAGGATGGCTCCTAAAAGGGTTCCCAACGCTAACCCAGAGGGTGAAGAGGTTCCTGATCGTCCTCCTTCCCCTCCTCCTCCGTCTGAGACCTGGAGAGGAATTATGCAGACTACGAATCATAACACCCAGATGCTTATGCAGATGATGCAGCAAATGCAAGCAAATCTAGCAAATCAAGGTGCTCATGGGAACCAAGGCAATTTCTTCAACCAACAACATTTTGCTACGCTCAACCAGTTCTTGGCAAATCAACCAAAGGCTTTCAGTTACTGCGTGGACCCTCTCGATGCTGAAGACTGGATAACCGATATCAAGAAGCATTTTGAGTGCAGCAACGTAAGGCCCGAGGATTATGTGAAGTTTGCAGCCTTCCAACTCAAGGACCAAGCAGCTGATTGGTGGCAGCAGTACAAAGACTCCAGAGCAGGGCGTGAAATCTCCTGGGATGATTTTTGCAAGGACTTTCGCTCTCACCACATTCCAACAAGTGTCATCGAGGGTATGCATGAGCAATTCCGCAACCTGAAGCAAGGCTCTATGACTGTCTACCAATACAATGTCAAGTTCCATAACCTTGCCCGCTATGCAAAGCAAGACATCCCAGATGCCAAGAGCAAGATCTATCAGTTCCGTGGTGGTCTGAAGGATGAACTTCAACTTGCTCTCACCTTGTTCGAGCCTGATGAGTTTGACAAATTCTATAATATGGCGCTTAAGCAAGAGGCAGCCCAGCTCAAGATGGAAGCTTCCAAAAAGAGGATCAGAGACGCTGTTCACTCCTCCTCATCTTCTCAAGTGGTCGCGAAGCAACAGAAGTTTTGGCTTCCACCTCCTCCAGTGATTCGAGCTCCCTACAACAACAACAACAAGAACTCTGGTGGCCGTGGTTTCTCCCACCCATCCAACCCAAGCAACCAGTCAAAGAATCAGTCTCAAGGTTCCAAGTCAAGTGCTCCTCATTTCCGTCCTCTCTCAGAAGTGGTCTGCAACAAGTGCACTCAGAAGGGTCATTATGCTAACAAGTGCCCCAACCCAAGGCGCCTTCCGCCTCCTCCACCTGTCAGCACTGCTATTGTCAAGCACAATCCCAAGCAAGCAAGAGTGAATCTGATGAATGCAGCTCAAGCAGAGAATTCTTCAGATGTGATACTGGGTAACCTCTCAGTTAACTCTTTTCCTGCAAAAGTATTGTTTGATTCAGGTGCTTCATGTTCTTTCATGTCTCAACCATTTGCATCCAAGCATAATGTTGACATCAAAAGTCTGCCAAGGGAGTTAGCAGTTATTTCTCCGGGGAGACGAATGCATTCTAATTTTTTTGCTCTGGATGTATCTATTTGCATGGGTGATTACCGCTTTCTGGCTAAACCGGTGGTTCTCGGCAACTCCGACATTGACCTCATCCTCGGGATGGATTGGCTTTCTCAGCATGATGCTCACATTGATTGTGCAAATAAGGAAGTCAAGATTACTCATCCTAATGAAGACGTGATTATCTTTGCCTCTCGGGATAACACAATCAGGCTATTCTCTCTCAATGACAAGGGCGAGATTAATGCCATCTCTCAAATTCCGGTGGTTAACGAATACGAAGACGTTTTTCCTGAAGAACTTCCAGGCATGCCTCCACATCGTCAAGTTGAATTCGTCATTGAACTCGAGCTAGGTACTGAGCCAGCATGCCGGCGTCCGTACAAGCTCTCCCCTGACGAGTTGAAGGAGTTGAAGAAACAGCTTGATGAACAGGAGCGTATGGGCCTGATCAGGCCTAGTACGTCTCCTTGGGGCTGTGGTGTCTTATTTGTCAAGAAGAAGGATGGCACGGAGCGCCTTTGCGTCGATTACCGGCCATTGAACAAGAAGACAATAAAGAACAAGTATCCGCTCCCCAACATCAATGAACTGTTCGAGCAGCTCAAAGGAGCTAAAGTGTTCTCAAAGCTCGATCTCCGAATGGGTTATCACCAAATTCGCATTCGTGAAGAAGATATCCACAAGACTGCCTTCAGAACGAGCTACGGCTCCTATGAGTATACAGTCATGTCCTTTGGCCTCGCTAATGCTCCACCTACCTTCTCGAGAATGATGCACTACATTTTCAACCCCTACACCAACGAGTTTGTGCTTGTGTATCTGGATGACATCTTGGTATTCTCCAAGAACGAAGAGGATCATGAAAAGCACCTCCGTCTGGTTCTCGACAGACTCCGTGAACATAAGTTCTATGCCAAGTTCTCCAAGTGCGAATTTTGGCTCGATAAGGTCTTGTATCTGGGCCATATCATCTCCGCTGACGGTATTGTTGTGAACCCCGAGAAAGTTGAAGCGATTGTCAACTGGGAACCTCCTTAGAACGTCAAGCAACTCCAAAGCTTCCTTGGTCTTGCTAGATATTGCAGAAGGTTCGTTGAGAACTTCTCCAAGATTGCCAAGCCTCTCTCCAACTTGCTGCAGAAGAATGTCAAGTACAACTGGTCTCCGGATTGTGATGTGGCATTCAAAACTCTCAAAGAAAAGCTCATCTCTGCTCCAGTTCTTACTCATCCAGATGAGTCCAAGCCCTACGAAGTATTCTGTGATGCTTCTCTTCAAGGACTTGGTGGTGTGCTAATGCAGGACAAGAAGATTGTGGCATACACTTCTCGTCAACTGAAGCCAAGTGAGAAGAACTACCCCACACATGATCTCGAACTAGCAGCTGTGGAATATGCTTTGATTACGTGGAGACACCTTCTGTTGGGCAGAAAAGTCGACATCTTCACCGATCACAAGAGCTTGAAGTACATCTTCACACAGCCGAACCTGAACCTCCGCCAGACTCGTTGGGTTGAAATGATCCAAGAGTATGATCCAAACATCGAATACACACCTGGCAAGGCAAATGTGATTGCAGATGCTTTGAGCAGAAATGCATATTGCAACAGTCTCCTTATCAAGCCGTTCCAGCCTGAGCTTTGTGAAGCATTTAGGAAGCTCAACCTCCAAGTTGTTCCGCAAGGCTTTCTTGCAAATCTTCAAGTTGCTCCTACCTTGGAAGATCAGATCCGTGAGGCCCAACTCAGTGATGCTATGGTGCAGAAAGTGAAACATGGTATTGCAAAGGGTACTCCCAAATACAAGTGCTATCGCGTTGATGAGAGAGATACCTTGTTCTTTGAGGACAGACTTGTGGTTCCCAAAGGTGATCTCAGGAAGCTCATAATGGACGAAGCACATGATTCCCTCCTTTTGATTCATCCCGGAAGTTCCAAGATGTACCAAGACCTCAAGCAATCTTACTGGTGGACTCGCATGAAAAGGGAGATTGCCCAATTCGTGAATGAATGTGATGTCTACAGAAGAGTGAAGGCAGAGCATCAACGTCCAGCCGGTCTTCTCCAACCTCTTCCTATTCCCGAGTGGAAATTCGACCACATTGAAATGGATTTCGTCACTGGCTTTCCTAGGTCCAAGAAAGGGAATGATTCTATCTTTGTGGTGATTGACAAGCTTACTAGAGTCGCTCACTTCCTTCCAGTCAAAGAATCCATCAATGCAGCTCAACTGGCAGAGTTGTACACTTCCAGAATTGTGTCCTTACATGGCATTCCTCAAGTTACCTCCTCAGACCGTGGAAGTTTGTTCACTTCCAAGTTCTGGGACTCCTTTCAGTCTGCCATGGGCACTAAGATCCGTTTCAGCACTGCATTTGGCCCTCAGACTAGTGGTCAAGTCGAGGGAGTGAATCAGATTCTAGAAGACATGCTCAGAGCCTGTGTCATATCTTTTGGCATGAAGTGGGAAGATTGCCTTCCGTTTGCCGAGTTCTCTTACAACAACAGCTTCCAAGCAAGTGCCGGCAAAGCTCCATTTGAAATCCTCTATGGCAGAAAGTGCCGTACACCTCTCAACTGGTCCGAGACTGGTGAACGTCAACTTCTTGGCAATGACTTGATCTCAGAAGCCGAAGAAATGTGCAAAGTCATACGTGAGAATCTCAAGGCCGCTCAGTCGCGTCAGAAGAGTTACTATGACGGCAAGCATCGTGATTTGGCTCTCAACATTGGGGATCATGTCTATCTTCGTGTTTCTCCTATGAAAGGCACCCAAAGATTCGGTATCAAAGGAAAGCTTGCTCCTAGTTACGTGGGCCCTTTCAAGATCCTTGGCAAAAGAGGCGATCTAGCCTATCAACTTGAGCTCCCTTCCAACTTCGCTAATGTTCATGATGTGTTTCACGTGTCTCAACTCCGCAAGTGCTTCAAGACACCTGAATGCACCATTCCGTTTGAGGAGATTGATCTTCAACAAGACTTGTCTTACCGAGAGCACCTAGTTGCTATTCTCGAAGAAACCGAGCGCAAGACCCGCAACAAGTCAATCAAGTTCTTGAAAGTCAAGTGGTCACACCATACCGACCGAGGAGCTACGTGGGAACGAGAAGATCACCTTCGTTCCGAGTACCCTTCCTTCTTCCAGTCCTAGATCTCGGGACGAGATCTTTTCGTAGTAGAGGAGAGTTTGTAATGCCCCGGATGTAATACTTTCCCTTTTTAGCAATATATAACTTTGGCTTCATCAGTTCCATTCCGGGTTCTTCGTCTTTTTGGGTTTTCGTCGTTTTGTCGTGTGCGTGTGTGCATTCATCCATGACATGTTGTCATGTGCATTGCATTGCATTTGTGTTGTCGTTTGCATCCGGTCCCACTCATTCCTTCCCGTTATCCGTTTCGAGTTCCGACGCTCCCACACGTGCCTGTGGCATCCCTGAGTCCTTCTTTTGTGTTTGGCCGTGTAACGTTTCCGGTTTGGCGTGAGACTTGTCGTGCGTTGTTGTTTTGACCGGTGTAACCCGCCTGTCAAGTTTTGTCGCGTTTGGAGTTCGTTTGATACTCCAACAGTTATCCTCGTGGGCTAAAAGTACCTCCTCTTTGAGGCCCAAGAAACCCCTCCAACAGCCCACCCACCCAGCTCAAACCCTTTCCATCATCTAGGCCGTTCAATTGTGATCTCGTGGCCGAAAACCTCTCCTCATTTGGACTAACCTAGCTCGTTGTGCCTATATAAACGTCCACCCCCCTCCAATTTTGCGTCCAAAACCCTAGTGTTTCCACCGTTGTCACGCCGTGCTTCCACCGTTGCCGCGCCGTGCTTCCGACCTCGCCGCGCCGTGCTTCCGAGCCCGCAGATCTCGCCGACCCCGCGCCCAAGCCGCGCCTCGTCTTCTTTGCCTCCAGCTCGTCGCCCGCCGCCGCCGCCCGAGCTCGCCAGCCCGCCGCCGCACTGGCCTCTCCCCGCCGTCGGAGCGCCTCTCCACCGCCGCCCCCTCAGCAGCTCGCCGGCCAGGAGCTCGCCGCCGTCCCTCGCCAGGCCGCCCTTCGCCGGCCTCCTCCCTCGCCCCTCTCGCCCGGGCCGCTGCCGGCCACCTCGCCGGAGGTCCCTCACCTCGCCGGAGGGATCGAAGACCGCCGGCCCGAGCCCTCGATCGGGAGAGCAGCCCCCGCCCGGGAGATCGAAGGATCCAGGCGCCCGATCTGCCAGGCGCCGAACCCTAACGGGCGATCCGCCCGACCCGCAGCGCCCCGTTGACTCCGACCCGCACCGGCAGCCCGTTGACCGCTCCAGATCCAGATCCGACCCGTTTGACCGCCCTGAGGTTGACCTCGTTTTTTTCCCGAAGTCCCTAGTTTTTCAGTGTCTGATGCATATTTGTGATGAGGATAACTTTTGCTGTGCTTATCCGTTTTGTGCATATGATATGTCAAAATGATCGTGGTGACCTGTACTATGTTTTGTTCCATTGTGCCATGCATGTTTGAGGTCATCTAGATGCCTTAATCTTCATGAGAAAAGTGCTACTTGTTATAAACTGCTGCTATTAGTTGTTTTCATGCCATGTTTGCAATGTGATAACTTGGTGCATGTTTATCCAAATTAAGCAAATGATATGTCCACATGTTCATCATGAGATGCTCTACATGTTGGTTGCTTTAGCTTGCATGATAGATTTCATCTTGTCCAAATGAGGCAAAAGTGCTTGTGGCTGTTATGTTGTTAAACTTGTTACGAGATGCCTAGTTAAGGAGCTCGTTGATATTGATGTGGTTGTCCCCTTGTTGCATGCTTATATGTTTTGGACTCCCCATCATGTGTACTTTGCTGTGGTGCAAACCACTTGCCATGTTATGCTTTGAGGTGACTTAAACTTGCTCACAAACATGCCATGATATTACTGCTGTTTTAACACTTAGTGAAATTTCACTAAGTCAGGAATCTGTAATTTCCAGATGCCATGTTTGCTTGTTGTTCTAGGCAAATCCATGATAGTTTTGGGGTGACTATTGATGATTCTCTGTTGTATATGTTGTTGGCTATCCATTCATGCTCTCACATGCTCATTTGGGTGGCTGTAGCATATTTAACTCTTGCTCCCAAGTTGCTATAAAATACTGCTCTCAGGATTTTGTTGTCATGTTCAAAATGTTATAGCTTGTTACTATTGATCCATGCCTCCTATGGAGATGCTCCAATGGAATTGTTTGCTGTAGGATATGTCTACTTTATGTCCATGCTTCTTGTCATGATGTTTGAGTGCTGTAGACTATATATTTCTTGCTCCGAAGTTGCTATGTGGCTGTTAATTTCAGCTTTGTAATGTTTATTGTTTCGGGTGTATCTTTTAGCCCGTTGGTCCGTTTTGAGTAAGTCCTATATGTAACTTGTGTGTTTTTGCATGTAGATTCATAATATCCTCTTGTTAACATGTTTTGAAGTATCTTGCTAAATGCACATTGTCATGTTCCTTGTGATGTATCTCCGTGTTTCCTATGTTGACTCTCTGTGCTTCCTAAGTGCATCTGTAGTGCTTCCTTAGTGCATCAGTCATGCATCCTGTGGTATGCGCATTGCATCTTATTGATTTCGTGCCTCGCGTGTTTTGTGTTGAGTAGAGCCGGAAGCCGAGACCGAGTACGAGAACGAGGTTACTACCGAGGTTGAGAACGAGGAGCCTACTTACGATCCCATCGACGACCCGACAGGCAAGATGACCTGACCCATATAACATTACTATCTTTGCCTATTGCTAGAAGTCTCGCTCTATAGCTTTTGCCTCGATGCCCATGTTTTCCTGTCAGCCTCCTATTGTAACCATGAATCTGTCTAACCACCCTACCTATGCAAACCTTTGATTGGCTAAGTACGCTTCGCTCAGCCCTCTTATAGCATTGCTAGTTGCAGGAGAAGATTCGAAGATTCTTGCTTCATGTTGAAGCGTGTTGGGATATCACAATATATAATTCTTAAATGAAATCATCTATATATTGGTAATGGGTGGAAGGCTAAGCCTTTTGGTTGGTGACTTGTTCCATTCATGCCGCCCTAGGAACCGTATAAACCGGTGTTATGTTCCTTGATTTTGCATTCCTCACACGGTTGGGGTTATGGGACCCCCTCGATAAACCGC
Source organism: Secale cereale (assembly GCA_902687465.1). Lineage (NCBI taxonomy): Eukaryota > Viridiplantae > Streptophyta > Magnoliopsida > Poales > Poaceae > Secale > Secale cereale. The sequence goes on along the minus strand of LR738711.1, from coordinate 139,725,296 downwards.
TAATTGCTAAGTCTTTTCCAGCAAGTCCCAACATTGGTACTATTTCCCTAATAACTAAAAACTTGCATAGGGAGTAATTAACCCTCTTCTTAATCAACAACCCCGGGCCAGTGCTCCACATGAGTGTTGGTCCGAACTGGGGGTCCTGCGGGGCCACCTCAAGGAAACTCGAGGTCTGGTAAAAACCCGTAGCATCACCCATCCGGTCGTGGCCTGAGACTAGATACGCGCGGCTACTGTCAGGGTGTCGGCACGCCGGGAGGATTTGCTGGATTAGCCTTACCTTAGTCGGAGTATCTTGAGCACGGGATTCCGAGGATACTCGGGCCTTCCCACCTTGGAGTTGCGACTCCGTGGATCGTGGGCTTGTTATGGGCCAAGTTGAAACACCCCTGCAGGGTTATGAACTTTCGAAAGCCTTGCCCGCGGTTATGTGGCAGATGGGAATTTGTTAATATCCAGTTGTAGAAAACTTGACACCATGTTCAGAATACACTACCAGCGTGAGTACCGTGACGGTCATTTTCCGAAAGGGGTTCGGGAAGTGAACACGGTGGGGTTATGGTTGACTTGTTTTAGTTAGGATCACTTCGTGATCATCTTATCGTCCGAGGCACTTCTCTTCTTGCTCTCTTTTGCGTAAGTTAGTGCTAGTGCTGCTGCAACCTCTTATTCTTTCTTCAGCCTTGCTCCACACCCAAGGCTTGGATAGTTGTGTTGCCCGAGCACGGGATTGCTGAGTCCTCTGTGGCTCACAGATTCTACACCACACCAGATGTAGGTACTCAGGCGATCTATTCAAGTGACGGCACCGAGCTGTACTGGGAGTACGACGAGGACCGTAGCCGTTACTATGTGCACTATCCCGACGATAAGTAGAGGTTTCTACTAGGGGCGATTCAGACCTGTGGTTTTATGTATGTTTGGTATCTTTCATTTGAATCTTCACACGTAGACGGGTTGTGATGTTTTGAATGATGTTTGGATATGTAATGAATTGTGTGACGTGGCGAGTGTAAGCCAACTATCTTTTCCGCTTTCATCCCTATTTTTACATGACATGTGCAAAGGTACCAAACTTGAGATCATTCCAGAATGGGCTTATACCTTTAAGTCGTGCCTCGACACGTAGGAGGTATAGTCCCATCCTGGGCATTACACTCATAATACCAATCGTCATTGAACGTTAAGCGTGCGGACCCTACGGGTTCGAGAACTATGTAGACATGACCGAGAATCATCTCCGGTCAATAACCAATAGCGGAACATGGATGCTCATATTGGTTCCTACATATTCTACGAAGATCTTTATCAGACAAACCGCATAACAACATTCATTGTTCCCTTTGTCATCGGTATGTTACGTGCCCAAGATTCGATCGTCAGTATCATCATACCTAGTTCAATCTCGTTACCAGAAAGTCTTTATACTCGTTTCGTAATACATCATCTTGTGACTAACTCATTAGTCGTTTGCTTGCAATGCTTATTACGATGTGTATCACCAAGAGGGCCCAGAGATATCTCTCCGACACTCGGAGTGACAAATCCTATTCTTGATCTATGCCAACACCACAAACACCTTTGGAGACACCTGTAGAGCATCTTTATAATCACCCAGTTACATTGTGACGTTTTATAGCACACAAGGTGTTCCTCTGGTATTCGGGAGTTGCATAATCTCATAGTCAGAGGAACATGTATAAGTCATGAAGAAAGCAATAGTAGTAAAAGTAAACGATCATAGTGCTAAGCTAACGGATGGATCTTGTCCATCACATCATTCTCCTAATGATGTGATCCCATTGATCAAATGACAACACATGTCTATGATTAGGAAACACAACCATCTTTTGATTAATGAGCTAGTCTAGTAGAGGCATACTAGGGACACTCTGTTTTGTCTATGTATTCACACATGTACTAAGTTTCTGGTTAATACAATTCTAGCATGAAGTATAAATAACAACTTTATTATTGCCTCTAGGGCATATTTCCTTCAGTCTCCCACTTGCACTAGAGTCAATAATCTAGTTCACATCGCCATGTGATTTAATACCAATAGTTCACATCGTTATGTGAATAACACCCATAGTTCACATCGCCATGTGACCAACACCCAAAGGGTTTAATAGAGTCAATAATCTATTTCACATCGCCATGTGATTAACACCCAAAGAGTATTAAGGTGTGATCATGTTTTTCTTTGTGAGAGAAGTTTAGTCAATGGGTCTGTCACATTCAAATTCGTATGTATTTTAAAAATTTCTATGTCTACAATGCTCTGCATGGAGCTACTCTAGCTAATTACTCCCACTTTCAATATGCATCCAGATTGATACTTAGAGTCATCTGGATTAGTGCCAAAGCTTGCATCGGCGTAACCCTTTATGAAAAACTCTTTATCACCCCCATAATCGAGAATCATTTCCTTAGTCCTCTAGTTACCAAGGATAATTTTGACCGCTGTCCAGTGATCTACTCCTGGATCACTATTGTACCTCCTTGCCAAACTCATGGCAAGGTACATAACATGTTTGGTACACAACATGACATACTTTATAGAACCTATGGCTAAGGCATAAGGAATGACTTTCATTCTCTCTATATGTTTCTATTGTGGTCGGGCTTTGAGTCTTACTCAACTTCACACCTTAAAAATCAGGCAAGAACTCCTTCTTTGATTGATCCATTTTGAACTACTTCAAAATCTTATCAAGGTATGTACTAATCGAAAGTCTTATCAAGCGTCATGATCTATCTATAGATCTTGGTGCCCAATATGTAAGCAGCTTCACCGTGGTCTTTTATTGAAAAACTCCTTTTAAACAACCCTTTATGATTTCAAGAAAATTCTACATGATTTCCGATCAACAATATGTCATTCACATATACTTATCAGAAATTTTGTAGTGCTCCCACTCACTTTCTTGTATATACAGGCTTCACCGTAAGTCTGTATAAAACCATATGCTTTGATAACCTTAGCAAAGCGTATATTCCAACTCTGAGATGCTTGCACCAGTCCATACATGGATCGCTGGAGCTTGCACACTTTGTTAGCACCTTTAGGATTGACAAAACCTTCTGATTGCATCATATACAACTCTTCTTTCAGAATCCATTAAGGATTGTAGTTTTGACATCCATTTGCCAGATTTCATAAAATGCGACAATTGCTAACATGATTCGAATAGACTTAAGTATCGCTACGGGTGATAAAGTCTCATTGTAGTCAACTCCTTGAACTTGTCGAAAACCTTTTGCGACAAGTCGATCTTTGTAGACAGTGAGATTACCATCAGCGTCTGTCTTCCTCTTGAAGATCCATTTATTTTCAATGGCTTGTCGATCATCAGGCAAGTCAACCAAAGTCCACACTTTGTTCTCATACATGGATCCCATCTCAGATTTCATGGCTTCAAGCCATTTTGCGGAATCTGGGCTCATCATTGCTTCTTCATAGTTCGTAGGTTCATCATGGTGTAGTAACATGACTTCCAGAACCGGGTTACCGTACCACTCTAGCGCGGAACGTACTCTAGTTGACCGACAAGGTTCAGTAGTAACTTGATCTGAAGTTTCATGATCATCATCATTAGCTTCCTCACTGATTGATGTAGGAATCATTGGAACTAGTTTCTGTGATGTACTACTTCCCAATTTGGGAGAAGGTACAATTACCTCATCAAGTTCTAGTTTCCTCCCACTCACTTCTTTCGAGTGAAACTCCTTCTCTAGAAAGGATCCATTCTTAGCAACGCATATCTTGCCTTCGGATCTGTGATAGAAGGTGTACCCAATAGTTTTTTTTGGGTATCCTATGAAGACACATTTCTACGACTTGGGTTGGAGCTTATCAGGTTGAAGCTTTTTCACATAAGCATCGCAGCCCCAAACTTTAAGAAACGACAACTTGGGTTTCTTGCCAAACCACAGTTCATAAGGCATCGTCTCAATGGATTTAGATGGTGCCCTATTTAACGTGAATGCAGCTGTCTCTAAAGCATAACCCAAACAATAGTGGTAAATCGGTAAGAGACATCATAGATCGCACCATATCTAATAAAGTACGGATACAACATTCGGACACATCATTATGCTATGGTTTTCTAGGTGGCGTGAGTTGTGAAACTATTCCACATTGTTTCAAATGAAGACCAAACTCATAACTCAAATATTCACCTTCGCGATCAGATCATAGAAACTTTATTTTCTTGTTATGATGATTCTCTACTTCACTCTGAAATTCTTTGAACTTTTCAAATGTTTCAGACTTGTGCTTCATCAAGTAGATATACCCATATCTTCTCAAATCATCAGTGAAGGTGAGAAAATAACGATACCTGCCGCGAGCATCAACACTCATTGGTCTGCATACATCAGTATGTATTATTTCCAATAAGTTACTTGCCCGCTCCATTGTTTCGGAGAACGGAGTTTTAGTCATCTTGCCCATGAGGCATGGTTCACAAGCATCAAATGATTCATAATCAAGTGATTCCAAAAATCCATCAGCATGGAGTTTCTTCATGCGCTTTACACCAATATAACCTAAACAGCAGTGCCACAAGTATGTTGCACTATCATTATCAACTCTGCATCTTTTGGCTTCAATATTATGAATATGTGTATTTACTACGATCGAGATTTAATAAACCATTCACCTTGGGTGTATGACCATAGAAGGTTTTATTCATGTAAACGGAATAACAATTATGCTCTCATTTAAATGAATAACCGTATTGCAATAAACACAATCCAATCTTGTTCATGCTCAACGCAAACACCAAATAACATTTATTTAGGTTTAACACTAATCTCGAAAGTATAGGGAGTGTACAATGATGATCATTTCAGTTTTGGAACCACTTCCAATACACATCGTCACCTCACCCTCAACTAGTCTTTGTTTATTCTACAACTCCTGTTTCGAGTTACTAATCTTAGCAACTGAACATGTATCAAATACCCAGGGGCTACTATGAACACTAGTGAGGTACACATTATCAATATGTATATCAAGTATACCTTTGTTCACTTCGTCATCCTTCTTATCCGCCAAATATTCGGGGAACTTCCGCTTCAAGTGACTATTTCCTTTGCAGTTAGAAGCACTCAGTTTCAGGCTTAGGTCCAGCTTTGGGCTTCTTCATGGGAGTGACAACTTGCTTTCCATTCTTCTTGAAGTTCACTTTCTTCCCCTTGTCGTTTTCTTAAAACTAGTGGTCTCGTTAACCATCAACAATTGATGCTCTTTATTGATTCCTACCTTCGTTTATTTCAGCATCACGAAGAGCTCCGGAATCATTTTCGTCATCCCTTGCATATTATAGTTCATCACGAAGTTCCAGTAACTTGGTGATAGTGACTAGAGAACTCAGTCAGTCACTATCTTATCTGGAAGATTAACTCCCACTAGGTTCAATCGATTGTAGTACTCAGACATTCTAAGCACATGCTAATTGGTTGAGCTATTCTGCTCCATCTTGTAGGCCAAACACTTGTCAGAGTTCGTATACCTCTCGACACGGGCATGAGTCTGAAATACTATTTTTCAACTCTTGGACCATCTCATATGATCCGTGGCATTCAAAACGTTTTTGAAGTCCTGGTTATAAGTCGTAAAGCATGGTGCACTAAACTATCAAGTAGTCATCATACCGAGCTTGTCAAACGTTCATAACGTTTGCATCTGCTCCTGCAACAGGTTTGTTACATAGCGGTGCATCAAGGACATAATACTTCTGTGCAACAATGAGGATAATCCTCAGATCACGGACCTAGTCCGCATCATTGCTACTAACATCTTTCAACTTAGTTTTCTCTAGGAACATATAAAAACATAAGGGAGCTACAACGTGAGCTATTGATCTACAACATAATTTGCAAATGCTACCAGGACTAAGTTCATGATAAATTAAAGTTCAATTAATAATATTACTAAAGAACTACCACTTAGATTGATATCGGATGTCTACTACACAACCTTCTTCTTGTAGACGTTTGTTGGGCCTCCAAGTGCAGAGGTTTGTAGGATAGTAGCAAATTTCCCTGAAGTGGATGACCTAAGGTTTATCAATCCGTGGGAGGCGTAGGATGAAGATGGTCTCTCTCAAGCAACCCTGCAACCAAATAACAAAAAGTCTCTTGTGTCCCCAACACACCCAATACAATGGTAAATTGTATAGGTGCACTAGTTCGGCGAAGAGATGGTGATACAAGTGCAATATGGATGGTAGATATAGGTTTTTGTGAACTGAAAATATAAAAATGCAGGGTAGCAAGTGGTAAAATTGAACATAAACGGTGCTGCAATGATAGGAAACAAGGCCTAGGGTTCATACTTTCACTAGTGCAAGTTATCTCAACAAGGATAACATAATTGGATCATATTACTAGCCCTCAACATGCAACAAAGAGTCACTCCAAAGTCACTAATAGCGGAGAAAAACGAAGAGATTATGGTAGGGTAAGAAACCACCTCAAAGTTATTCTTTCTGATCGATCTATTCAAGAGTCCGTAGTAACATTCAATCTATCACAGAGTTCATACTAGTATAACACCTTAAGACACAAATCAACCAAAACCCTAATGTCACCTAGATATTCCATTGTCACCTCAAGTATTCGTGGGCATGATTATACGATATGCATCACACAATCTCAGATTCATCTATTCAACCAACACATAGAACTTCAAAGAGTGCCCCAAAGTTTCTATCGGAAAGTCAAGACGAAAACATGTGCCAACACCTATGCATAGATTCCCAAGGTCACGGAACCCGCAAGTTGATCACCAAAACATACATCAAGTGGATCACATGATATCCCATTGTCACCACAAATAAACATGTGCAAGACATACATCAAGTGTTCTCAAATCCTTAAAGACTCAATCCGATAAGATAACTTCAAAGGGAAAACTCAAGCCATTACAAGAGAGTAGAGGGTGAGAAGCATTATAAGATCCAACTAAAAGAGCAAAGCTCGCGATACATCAAGATCGTGCCATCTCAAGAACACGAGAGAGAGAGAGAGAGAGAGAGATCAAACACATAGCTACTGGTACATACCCTCAGCCCCAAGGGTGGACTACTCCCTCCTCGTTATGGAGAGCGCCGGGGTGATAAAGATGGCCACCGGTGAGGGTTCCCCCCTATGGCAGGGTGCCGGAACAAGGTCTAGATTGGTTTTTGGTGGCAACAGAGGCTTTCAGCGGTGGAACTCCCGATCTAGGTTAATTTCCGAAGGTTTCAGTATTTATAGGATTTTTTGGCGTAGGGCACAAGTCAGGGGGGCCCTCCGGGCCGTCGACGAGATAGGGCGGCGCCACCACCTGCCCAGGGCATGCCCCCCACCCTCGTGGGCAGCCCATGGCTCTCCCGGCCCATCTCTTTTACTTCGGGGGTTTCTTTTGGTCCAGAAAAAATCATCAAAAATTGGCACGTCAATTGGACTCCGTTTGATATTCCTTTTCTGTAAAACTCAAAAACAAGGAAAAAACAGAAACTGGCACTGGGCTCTAGGTTAATAGGTTAGTCCCAAAAATCATAAAAAGTGTATATAAAAGCCCATAAAACATCCTAGAAGGATAATATAATAGCATGGAACAATAAAAAATTATAGATACATTGGAGACGTATCAAGCACCCCCAAGCTTAATTCCTGCTAGTCCTCGAGTAGGTAAATGATAAAAATAGAAATTTTGATGTCGAATGCTAACCAACATAATTTTCAATGTAGTTCTCTTTATTGTGGCATGAATGTTCAGATCTGAAAGATTCAAGACAAAAGTCTATATTGACATAAGAAATAATAATACTTTAAGCATACTAACAAAGCAATCATGTCTTCTCAAAATACTATGGCTAAAGAAAGTTATCCCTACAAAATCATATAGTATGGCTATGCTCCCTCTTCATCATACAAAATATTCATATCATGCACAACCCCGATTTCATCCAAGCACTTGTTTTCATACTCTATTCTTTCAAACCTTCAACTTTCATGCAATACATGAGCGTGAGCCATGGACATAGCACTATGGGTGGAATAGAGAGGTGGTTGTGGAGAAGACAAAAAGGAGGGAGATAGTCTCACATCAACTCGGCGTATCAACTGGATATGGAGATGCCCATCAATAGATATCAATGTGAGTGAGTAGGGATTTCCATGCAACGAATGCACTAGAGCTAAAAATGTATGACAACTCAACAAAAGAAACTAAGTGGGTGTGCATCCAACTTCCTTGCTCAGGAAGACCTAGGGAATTTGAGGAAGCCCATCGTTGGAATATACAAGCCAAATTCTATAATGAAAATTCCCACTAGTATATGAAAGTGACTAAACATGAGACTCTCTATCATGAAGAACATGGTGATACTTTGAAGCACAAGTGTGGAAAAAGATAGTAGCAATTGTCCCTTTTTCTTTTCTTTTATTTTTCTTTTTTTTGGGCCCTTCTTTTTTTCTCTTTTTTTGGGCCTTTTTTTCTTTGGCCTTTTTTTAAATTTTTTTCTTTTTTTTGTAGGGGCTTTCTTTATTTAGCTTTTCCTCACATGGGAGAATGCTCTAATAATGATGATCATCACACTTTCATTGAATTACAACTTGATATTACAACTCATTACTAGAACGAAGTATGACCCTATATGAATGCCTCCGGCGGTGTACCGGGATGTTGTCGGGGGAAACTGTCCGCCACGAACACCTATGGGACCGGAGCCCCTTGTCTGTGCGGTACGAGGGCGGAGGGAGCACGAAGAGCAGATCGTAGCGAGCACACGGGCAGTTTTACCCAGGTTCGGGCCGCGGTAGACGCGTAAAACCCTACTCCTGCTTGGTTGTGTATTGAGTTTGAGCGCTCGGGAGCTTGAAGAAGCAGCTACACCGAGCGTGAGAGTGATCTAGGTTCCGAACCCCCTCCACGTTGTGCCTGGGCCTCCTTTTATAGTGTAAGGGGTCACCGACAGGTGTCAACGTAGGAGAAAGGGGTAAAAAAAGTAAAAGAGGTGGTAGTTGTAACAGTGCGGGAACAGTGGAGCTACAGTACAGAACAGTGGTCTATACCTACTCTAACAGTGGGAGACAAGGGCATTTAATGCCCGTCGCCGTCGACCCCAAAAGCTCCCGCCTTAGCGTCTCCGTCTGCCACGGCGATGGATCCATCACCGTGGAGTGCCACCGTGTACCCCAGGCTACACAGCCATCCGCCACGCGTCCCTGGATAGGCCCCAGGGCGACGCGTGGGCCGATGAGCTGGAGCGTGGGCACACAGCGCAGCCTTCCCGGCAAGCACCTTGCCGGGGCCTTGATCTTGCCGGGCCCGGGAGCTTGCCGCTCCCCGGGCCCTTGCCGGGGCGCATATAGCGCCGAGGCGTTGTCTTCTAGTCTTCCTGGCAAGCTCCTCTTGCCAGGGTCTTGTGTTAGCGGGGCAGTCTTGAGCCTGGTACAGCCTTCCCGGCAAGCTCCTCTTGCCGGGGTCTCGATCTCATGTCTTGTATACTTTGTTTTTGAATGGTTTAGTAGGGAGCAGGAAGGTCTCCGGCGAGCCCGCAGTAGACCTTGCCGCGGAAAGCTGCAACTGCCCGTGCACAAGTTGGGGTACTGAGGTACCCCTACCTTAGTACACCGACAGGAGCCCCTGGGCCTGGGCCACACACGGTGCTGAGCGCTGTTGGGCCAGGCCCAAAACAGTGCACGGGCACCCGCGGCCCACGGCGCGCCGAATCCACTTCCATATCCGCCGTACCCCACGGTAACGGCACGCGTCGATCGCGGCGCCGTGGGATGGGACGTGCCCACGATCTCTTAATGGAAAGGGCGAAACGCCCCCCACTCCCCCATAAAAGCAGAGGAAGCGGGCGCGGTTCCCCTCCTTGCGCTTTCATTGCATCGTCTTCCTTCTCCAAAGATTCTCTCTTGCGCTCTGCCTCCACATCTCCGCCGCCGCCGAGCTCTTCGTTCCCCTCCTTCCGCCGCGTCCGCCATGGCCCCAAAGACCGACAAGGTGAAGGCAGAGAAGTCCAAGCGGGAGAAATCGGAGCAAGCGGCCAAGCTCATCGCGTACCGGAAGCGGCATGTCGTCTTCCCGCCGAAGCTCGGCGTGCGGGAGCTCTGGAACAAGTATTACTTGTTCTGGTCCAAGGAAACCGACGCGCATCCCCGCACGCGAGCATATCCGGCCGCCGCCAAGGACAGCTATCCCGGCGGGTACTACTTCTTTGCTGCCTTCTTTCATTGTGGTCTCTGTCCTCCTTTCTCAAACTTCTTCTGCGACGTCATGAACACATATGGCCTCCATCTGCTTGACTTCACCCCCAACGCCATCCTCACCATGGATGTTTTCGCACACATGTGCGAAAACTTCATAGGAGTCCACCCCAATGTAGCCCTCTTTAGACACTTCTTCACTCCTAGAGCCGAGGCCGATGCCCCCCTCTCCGGAGGAATTTCTTGGGTCTTTCGTCTGAATAAAAAGGGGGCGTACTTGCCGGGGGAGCTCCGCGGCAAGTGGGAGGAATGGCGAGCGGAGTGGTGCTGGATCGTAGAAGACCAGCCGCAAGCCTTCACCGCGCCGCGCACAACGCCCATCGTGCGCGGCAGGGACTGGAGTGAGCTGGACTCGGACGACGTCAAGCTCAACATCGCCCTCGTCCGGATTCTTCGTCTTCGGATGGCCAATCTGTCAGTTGCTGAGGTGGGCGCAGATTTCCTCCGCCGGCGCATCGCCCCTCTCCAAGACCGGAAGAGGCCGGCCTGGGAGTACGGCGGCCCGGCAGACATCATGAGGCTGCGCCCCGGGCTCAACTTCAACTTCACCACGCTGGAGCTGAAGGGGATGGTCCGGGAACTCTTCAAGTACGACCCGGCACACCCTGAGTGGTTCAGACCTCCCCGGGAAGTGGTGCCGCTCTGCAACAACATCGTCAGGGATCGGATCCTCGCCATGATGCCCATGTGTGACTCGCACGGCCTGGACCGCACGTGGATTGCTCCGAAGCCCATCGACGTCCTCAACTTCTACGACAACCTCGCAGAGGTGGCGAAGAACAAGGACGACCTCAAGCTGCACACACAGGACACCACCGAGCAGGAGATCGCCTACATAGCTTCCCGGGCTGAAGAGGCCGCCGCAGCCGCGGCGGCAGGAATTTTCGGATACTCGCCGGAACAGGCGGAGGCTGCGGACGCGTCCACCCAGGCGGAGGAGGCGGAGATCCGCAGGTTGCTGAATCTTCCTCCCGACGCGCTCGCCGGGGTCCCCTCGCTGAGGCACTCCGGGATCCACGGGATCGCGGCCGAGGCCGCGGCAATGGAGGGTACCGCCGGAGGGAGCAGAGGCGCCGCGAGGGGCGGAGGTGCCAAGGGAAAGGGGGCCGCAGCGCAGGACGCTGGGCCCAGTGAGCCGGCCGGGGAAGAGGAGGAGGAGGAGGAGGCCGCGGACTCCGGCGGATCCACGGAGTTGTACGCCGACGACCTCTCCTCGTCGGAGAGCTCCCCGCCCCCGGCAAGCCCGAGGCAGTCTCCGGCGAAGCGTCTCCGCAAGGCGGCGACGGGGGAAAGGGCGCAGGCCCCCCGGCAACAGCCAGCCCGCCGGGCAGCTCCCCGGGGGAGCCAAGCCGCGCCAAGGCCGTCCGGCGCACCAGCCACAGCGGAGGCGGCCCGTGCGCGGACCACGACGGAGGCGCCTCGCAGGCCGGCAGCGAGCCGGCAGGGGTCTTCGCGGAGCGGAGCAGCGGCTCCGCCCGCCCCTCGGGCGCCGGCTACCACAGGGGCTGGGTCTTCGCAGCCCCCAGCCCCGGTGAACACCAAGCGCGCGAGGGAGTCTTCGTCTTCCGCTCCTCGCGCCGACGCGCCCACGGTGGAGTATGATTTCTCCGCCCTGAGCGAGGACGACGAGGAGGACCAGGAGTAAGGATCCAGGACCTTACATCTTTCTTGATTTTTGTCTTGGTTTTTTGTTGATGTTGACTCTGTTTGTTGTTCTGATTTCAGGACCCTGGCCCATCGCGCGGCGAAGAAGGCCAAGGTGCCCGAGGTCGAGGTCACGGAAGACTCGGCAGCTGCGGCAACAGGGGGTGTGCCGGAGCCGAGCCTGCCGGACCCGAGCGCTGCTCCGAGGAGCAGCCCCCAGCGTAGCCCGCAGCGCAGCCCCCAGCGTAAGTCTGGGGTTTTCTCTTTTCGCTTGTCGGGGTACGCCTGAGGATTTGGTTTTGTCTTCATGTCTTGACGTTTCTTGTCTTGTTCTGTGCAGAGGTGGAGCCACAGCGGGAAGAGCGCCCGGAGACTGTCGTTGAGGAGCCGCAGGCCCCGCCGTCCCCGCCAAGGCAGAACTCTCCGGCAAGGGAGAGTGCTCCGCCAAGGGCGGGTACTCCGCCGAGGCAGAGTACCCCGCCAAGGGAGAGCAGCCCGGCGAGGGTGACTACTCCGACAAGGCCGAGCTCCCCGGCGAGGGAGCCCGCCGCTGAGGACGTCCGCCAAGGTAAGTTTTGTGATTTGCTTTCTTGGCCTTGCCTCTTTTTGGATATTTGCTTGAGTCTTGAACTTCTTTCTCTTCTTCTTCTTTCTAGATCTTCCTCCCCCTGAGCCCATGGAGACGGAGGTTATCAACCTTGAGGAGGAGGGCGCGCAGGGCGGCGGCGGCGACGCTCCTGTCGTCGAGGAGATGGCCGAGGCCGCCGAGCCGGCCGCGCAGGAGACTGCCCCGGCTGCGGGCGCAGCGGCTGGGGAGGGGGACGGCGACCGCACCGCCGGCCCGGAGGCGGCGGGAGCATCGGATGCTGCACCGGCCACCGGCCCCTCCGCCAACAAGGAGCAGGGGTATTATCTCGAGGCCCCCAACGGCGTCTTCATTCAGGTGCCTTGGGGGTCTTCATCGCGAGCTCCTGCGGAGGGCGAGGCGTTCGACGGAGAAGTCCTCGCCTCCGCAGGCCTGAAGATCGTCGAGGCGCCCGGCGGGAGTGAGGGGCCCGAAGAGGAGAGATTGCTCCACCAGCTCCTGGCCCTTTACCGGGCCAGGCAGGCGAAGCTCGCCTCCCGGGAGGCCCTTGCCGCCAAGGCCGCCGCGGAAATGGAGAAGCGTGCGGCGGAGCTCGGCGCCGCCAATCAGGCGGCCCTCCGCGAGGTGGCGGAGGAGCGCGAGCGTCTCGCCGGCGAGTACCAGGAGTGGGTGCTCGAGAAAGCTGACGCTGAGGAACAGCAGCGGCTCGCCGGGGTGGAGCTGTCCCGGCGAGAGGGAGAGCTCGCGCAGCGGAAGGTCGAGCTGGACTCCCATGAGGAGGACCTTGCCGCCCGCGAGGCTGCCCTTGGCGGGGAGCTGAAGGAGGCGAAAGCCGCCGCGGTTGCCGCGGAAGACGCCAAGAAGGAGCTCGCCGCCAAGGTTGAACAGTTGGAGAAGGCGCTGAAGGTGAGCGCAGAGAAGGTTGCCGCACTCATCTTGGAGCGCGAGAAGGACGCTCACACAAACTCCGAGCTTCAGGTGAGTCTCTCCAAGAGGGGCGACGAGTTGAAGGCCGCCAAGGACTCCATCGAGGACTTGGAACTGAAGGTCACCACTCTGAAGGATTCGCTCGACGCTGCCCGGGCTCAGGAGAACAAGTTGAAGGAGGAGCTCCGCAAGGAGCGGACCTTGGTGGACAGCGTCAACAAGGCATCCGAGCTCTTCCGCCAGACCATCGAGGTATGGACCGAAGACTTAGTTTCTTCTGCGTCCAACATTGACCAGGAGCTGCTGGCGCTGAAGGTCGAACACCTCATCTACTCGCCGGATCCGGATCTCCCGCACAGCGCCAAGCTCAGCCTCTTCTTCAGAGGGATCGCGCCGGCCCTTGCAGGTCTCCGGAACCGCATCCCCGCGCAGCTGGCCGAGGAGTCGCGCCTGCTCTGCGCGGGAACTCTGGAGCGGGTGCTGACGAAGATCGTGTACCGCAACCCGGGGATCAATCTCACGAACGTTCTTCGCAGCTTGCCGGCTGATGCAGACACGGAGGCCCTGAAGGAGCAGGTCGGCCACATCATCGCCAAGGTGGCAAAGCTTGGCAGGAAGGAGGGCGACCGCGTAGACTAGGGCTCCATTATCTTTATCTTTTTGTTGCTGCACATTATGTCATGAACTTATTAGTCCATTGCGACAAGTTATCCTTTGTAAGATATTCACTTTATTTTGATCAATCAGTGCAATGTTATCTTCCTTGTCTCAATCCTTGACTTTGTATGTTTTTCACCCTACGCTCCCGGGGAGCTTGCCGGCAAGGGGCCTTTGCCGCGAGCGCTGAGTGCTGGACTCTGAGCAGCCTGCTGGCCAAGGTCTTCGCCGGCAAGCGACCTTGCCGCAGCTAGTCGCAACGCACTTAGCTTGCTGAGCGTACTCGGAAACGAAGCAAGGGCGCGACACTTGTCGCAGCTCACTTAAATCGTTGAGCGAACTCGAAAACAAGATAAGGGTGCGGCAAGCTACGGGTAGGTTCCTCCGCGCACAGGTTTTCCATACAAAATGTGATCGTTCAAGGAAGACAACTAAAATTTAAAATTTGAACTGGTCAAATTCTAACAACTTATCTCTCATATGTTGCTTGCTTTCCGGTAAGACTTCTCTTTCTTGAACAGCACTTGGTCCCTCCTCCACCTCCTTCCCCCCCGGCAAACTTGTGCGCGAGGAACGTTCCTTCTGCTTAAGAGGAAAGAAAAGGGAGAGGGAAACAAGCATATGGCCTTTCGGCGCGCTAATGCTTACCGTATTCTTGAGTGTTGCACCAAATGCCAAACAGAACATGCAAATAGCAAAGAGAAGCATGCAAAAGGCAATCGATGCGAAAAACACGAAAACTTTACTGATGCACGGGGTCTGCGCCCGGCTTTGTACAAAGGGTTACATGCAACAGCGGCAAAGCTTGTACAAAAGGTGGTTGCCGGAGCGGATCACGGCAACCGCGCCTTAGGGGTGAAACTTGCGAAGATGCTCTATGTTCCAGGAGTTGCTCACCGGTAAGCCTTCTTAGGTCTCGAGGCGGACAGCGCCGGGCCTCGTAACTTGTCTCACCCGATAAGGGCCTTCCCACTTCGGCGTCAACTTGTTGGAATTCTTGGCGGACTGAACACGCCGAAGAACAAGGTCGCCTTCCTCGAGACTCCTGGCCTTGACTTTGCGGCTATGGTAGCGGCGCAAAGCTTGCTGGTATCGAGCAGCTCGTACAGCAGCCTGGAGACGTCCCTCCTCAAGGAGCAATGCGTCATCTTGCCGCAGTTGCTCTTGCTCGAGCTCATCATAAGCGAGTACTCGAGGAGATCCGTATACGAGTTCCGTGGGGAGAACTGCCTCTGCTCCATAGACTAGAGCAAAGGGTGTCTGTCCGGTGGCTCGACTTGGTGTCGTTCTGATTGACCAAAGAGCCGCCGGGAGCTCCTCTATCCAATTTCTTCCGCACTTGCACAGCCTGTCAAAGGTCCTCGTCTTGAGTCCGCGCAGCACTTCAGCATTTGCCCTCTCCGCTTGACCGTTGCTCCTCGGGTGAGCAACAGAAGCGAAACAGACCTTGGCGCCAAGGTCTTGGACGTACTGCATGAAGGTGCGACTAGTGAATTGCGTACCGTTGTCGGTGATGATCCTGTTAGGGATCCCGAAACGGCAAACAATCGACCTGAAGAACCTGACCGCTGACTGTGCTGTCACCTTTCTCACCGGTTCCACTTCTGGCCACTTTGTGAACTTGTCGATTGCAACATACAAGTACTCAAAGCCCCCGACGGCTCGGGGGAAGGGGCCGAGGATATCGAGCCCCCAGACCGAGAAGGGCCAGGACAAAGGGATTGTTTGGAGAACTTGAGCTGGCTGATGGATTTGCTTTGCATGGAACTGGCACGCTTCACACTTGGTTACTAGTGAAGTTGCATCTTGGAGGGCTTCTTGCCAAAAGAACCCTTGCCGGAAAGCTTTCCCGGCAAGCGCCCTTGCGCCAATGTGGTGGCCGCATATGCCTCCGTGTATTTCCGCCAACAGCTTCTGTCCGTCTTCTCTGGAGATGCACTTCAGCCTGACACCATTGAGTCTTCTTCTGTACAGCTCGTTATCCACGAATTGGTACATACTTGACTGCCTGGTTATCTTCTCTATCTCTTGAGGGTCGTCGGGAAGTTCTCCAGTTTGAAGGAAGCGGACGATCTGCTGCGCCCATGCCGGAGCCCGAGGCTCGACGGCAAGGACTAAAGGCTCGAGGGCCGCTGCGGGAACCTCAGCTTCTACGGCAAGGACCTCTGGTTCTGCCGGAGCTGACGGTCCCCCGGCAAGCTCGCCGGGGCGAGGCTTGCCGGGAACGCTTGCTTCAACTGTACAAGCCTGAGGACTTGCAGGAGCAAACTGTTCCTCAGCGTTCTGGTTGTTGATCTTGGGGACCTTGGCGGCGGTTTCAGGAAGATCCGCCGGCAAGTAGTCGCCGGAGACCAATTTCCTCTTCTTGGACTGCCCAATTGACGGTGTAACGGATGGTTGAGTCAGCTTGAGCAAGAAGGTCCCTGGTTCCACAGGTAACTTCATCGCAGCGCACTTTGAAAGGCCGTCTGCAATTTCATTTTGAGCTCTCGGGACGTGCTCCATCTGCAAACCTTCAAAGTGCTCTTCAAGCTTTCTCACTTCATCGACATATGCTTCCATCAAAGGGCTCTGATAGCTCTTGTTAACTTGTCGGACCACCAACTGAGAATCTCCCCGCACAATCAGCTTTCTGATCCCAAGTTCGGCCGCAATCCTGAGGCCGGCAAGCAAGCCTTCATATTCTGCAGTGTTGTTTGTCGCTTGCTCCCTGGGAAAGTGCATCTGGATAACATATTCGAGGTGCTCCCCGGTGGGCGCGATGAGTACCACGCCGGCATCGGCGCCTTGCAGCGAGAAGGCACCGTCAAAATACATTACCCATTCACTTGTCGCTTCTTGCACGGGTGTGCTTGTTTCTTGAACCTCTTCATCTGGTGTTGGAGTCCACTCAGCTATGAATTCTGCCAAAGCTCGGCTCTGTATGGTTGAAGTACTTTCAAATTTGAGTCCAAAGCTTGACAGTTCCAGTGCCCACTCAACGATCCTGCCTGTTGCTTCTGGATTGTGCAATATCCTCTTCAACGGAAAGCGAGTGACCACTGTTATCTCATGGGCTTGGAAGTAATGGCGCAGCTTTCTCGAGGCCATGAGGAGGCCAAAAAGCAACTTTTGCACACCAAAGTACCTTGATCTAGCCCCCTGGAGAAGGGAACTTACAAAATACACTGGGCGCTGCACCATCTTCTTCCGCACCTCTCCTTGCTCCTGCGCAGAGTCATCCTTGTCGGGGCCAGAGCTTGCCGGAGCAGCCCCCTGCTTGTCGCTGGATTCGCTTGCCGGTGGTGCTGACTCCTCGTTGGACTCCCTCTCCGCTACTAACGCAGCACTAACCACCTGGTTGGTTGCCGCTAAGTATAGCAACAACTTTTCCTGTGGTCTAGGTGCGACAAGTATGGGAGTGGAGGACAGGTACCGTTTCAAATCCTGCAACGCCGCCTCCGCTTCCGGAGTCCACTTCATGGGACCTGCCTTCTTCAAGATTTTGAAGAAAGGTAGGGCGCGTTCTGCAGACTTTGAAATGAACCTACTGAGGGCAGCAACACAACCTGCAAGCCTCCTGACATCCTTGACGCGCTTTGGGGCCTCTATCTGCTCAATGGCTTTAATCTTGTCGGGGTTGGCTTCAATCCCCCTCTGTGATACAAAGAACCCGAGAAGCTTGCCGGAGGGGACTCCAAAGACGCACTTCTCGGGGTTCAACTTGAGCTGTATCCTGCGCAGGTTCTGAAACGTTTCTTCCAAGTCTTGAATCAGGGTTTCTTTGCTCTTGCTCTTCACCACGATGTCATCCATGTAAGCTTCTACATTCCTGTGGATCTGTGGCTCAAAAGCAGTGTACACTACCCTTGCAAAGGTTGAGCCTGCATTCTTCAATCCAAATGGCATGCGGATAAAGCAATAAGTGCCACATGGAGTGATAAATGCAGTCTTCTCTTCGTCTTCCTTGGCCATGAAAATCTGATGATAACCTGAGTATGCATCAAGAAAGCAGAGTAGCTCACATCCGGCAGTGGAGTCAACGATCTGGTCAATGCGCGGCAAAGGGAATGGATCCTTGGGACATGCTTTATTCACATCGGTGAAGTCTATACAGAGTCTCCACTTCCCGTTGGCCTTGCGCACTACGACCGGATTTGCCAACCACGTCGGATGGATCACACCTCTAACTAGGCCCGCTGCTTCTAGCTTCTTGATTTCCTCATTGATGAACTCTTGGCGCTCCACGGCTTGCTTCCTCACTTTCTGCTTGATGGGCCGCGCATGAGGGCAGACAGCAAGCTTGTGCTCAATCACCTTCCTGGGAACACCGGGGATGTCAGATGGTTGCCAGGCAAACACATCGACATTCGCCCGCAGGAAGGCAACGAGCGCGCTTTCCTATTTGCTGTCAAGGGCTGCACTGATGGTGAAGGTACCACCAGTGCCATCCTCCTTTGCGGACACTTTCTTGGTTGCCGGAGGAGCAGCCATTCCTTTCTTACTCTTGCCGGTGGAGCTCGATGGAACGTCCTCGACGGCAGCGCAGCACTCCGAAGAGGTGCGGTTGCCGGAGTGGGTCCCAGAGCACTTGCCGGACTTGGTCTTCGTCTTCTTCCCCCCGGGAGCTTCAGCGGCAAGAGTATCCTTCTCGGCCGCAGCTGCCGCATCCCGGTAAATCTTGTCGGCGCAGATAAGCGCATCCTTCTTGTCGCTATGGACAGTGATGACGCTTATCGGCCCCGGCATCTTCAGCACGTTGTAGGCATAGTGGGAAGCTGCCATGAACTTGGCGAGGGCAGGACGGCCAAGTATTCCATTGTAGGGCAATGGAATATCGGCGACGTCGAAAGTGATGCGCTCAGTCCTGAAGTTGAGCTCCCCGCCAAAGGTCACCGGCAGAGTGATCTTCCCCTTGGGCTTGCTCCTTCCCGGGTTGATTCCTTGGAATGAACCGGTCTCTTCGAGCTCGCCATCTTGAATCTGGAGTTTCTTGATCACAGCAGAGGAGATCAAGTTCAGCCCGGCCCCGCCGTCAACCAACATTTTGGTGACCTTGAGGTTGCGGATGGTGGGAGAAACCAGCATCGGCAAGCACCCGACCGCTGTGGTGCGGTCAGGGTGATCCTCAAGGTCAAAAACGATGGGCGTGCTGGACCATTTGAGGAGCCTGCGCGACTCCACGGGCGGCTCCGCTGCGTTTACCTCACGCACCCACTGCTTTAATTGGCGGTGGGAGGTATGCAGGGAGGCGCCACCGTCGACGCACAGGACCTCCGTGGCCTTCTGGAACTCCTGCTCGCTGTTCTCATCGTCCTCCATGTCTTCGTCGTCATCTTCTTCGTCGTTGTCGCGGCCCCGGGGAGGTCGATCTCCTTGCCGCTGCTTGGCCTTGCCGCGGCGTCCTTCCCGGCCGTTGAACGGTCGCTTCTTGCTGGGCTCTTCCCCGCCACCTTGGGCCTTCTCCTTGTCGCGCCTCTCGTACTCAGCCTTCTGCTGCTCGACGAGATACTCGACGCGCTTGCAGTTGGAGAGATCGTGACCCTTGGTGCGGTGGATCTTACAGTATTGCTTGTCTGAGCTACCCGGCTTGTCGGCCGCCGCTGCAGGGGCGGGCTCCTTGCCGGAGCCGCCAGCCTGCGCTTGCTTGGCGGGGGCCTCCTTGCCGGACTTCTCGACGGCAAGCACCTCCTTCTTGCCCTTCTTTCTGTTGTTCCGCCGCCGGCTCTTCTTTGCCGGGGCGGCGTCGTCGCTGTCGCTTCCTCCTGCGCCAGTCTCCTCCCCGGGGAGTCTCCTCCCCTCTTCTGCGCGTGCGCACTTGTCGGCAAGAGCGTAGAGCTCGCTGACATCCCGAATCTTCGTCATCGCCATCTCCTCACGCATGCGGCGGTTACGCACGTTCTGATGGAACGCGCTGATAACCGCGGCAGGGTGAACGTCAGGGATGTTGTGCTGCACCCGGCTGAAGCGTTGGATATACTTGCGCAGGGTCTCGCCTTCCTTCTGGGCCAAGATATGGAGATCGCTCTCCTGGCCATGGGGTTTGTGGCCGCCGGTGAAGGCGCCAACAAACTGGTGGCAGAGGTCGGCCCAAGAAGAGATGGAACCTTCCGGCAAGTGCATGAGCCACGAACGGACGTTCGGCTTTAGCACGAGCGGGAAGTAATTCGCCAAGATCTTCTCGTCGCGCCCCCCGGCAGCTTGCACTGCGATGGTGTAGACGCTGAGAAACTCCGAGGGGTGCGTCTTGCCGTCGTACTTCTCCGGTACGTCGGGCTTGAAATTCTTCATGCTGGGCCACTGGACGCGCCGCAGCTCGCGGGTGAACGCAGGGCAGCCTGCCGCGTACGGCAAGTCGCCTGGCTCACCGGGCGCGTGCGCGTCGACAGTGTTCCTAGCTCTCTTGTCTGATTGTCGCCGAGCTTCTCGGCGGCGCTCGATTGTGGTCCGAGCGTCTTCATCTCGCCGGTCGTCGAGGACCTGGCGCTGGTCCCGACGGGCCCGCGGGTCCGACGAGGCTGTGGAGCCGTCGTCGGGGTTGTTCCGGCGGGGCGGCGTCTTCTGCTTCTGCGGCGGGGAATGCACGCTTGTCGCTCCCCCGGCAGTCTTGTTGCCGTCAGCCTTCGTCTTCTCAGCTTGCCGCGGCCGTGAGGTCGACGGCTGCTGTGGAGAATCGTTGTTGGCGAAGTCTATCAGGCTCCGTATAGTGGCCCTCCATTCTTCGGCCTTGTCGGCCGCTGGAGGAAAGTCGAGGAGCAGTTGCGCTCTTGCGAGCGCTTCTGCTGGAGTGGAGGGGAACGCGGGCGAGCGGTGCGAGGAGCGGGATACGCTCGGACTTCTAACAACGTTAGAAGGAGCGGGGTCCCGCGCCGGCGCCTTCGCTTTGCTTGTGCCCGGACGGGGGTCCGGGGCGTCCCGCGAGCCTCCGGTTTGGCCTTGCCCCAGCAAGCGGATACCACCTCCTGTGGTATGGCGCTGCTGGGTCATCGTGTGCTGAGATGGACGCGGCGCGTCCACGGAGACCGAGGTTCGGTCGTCCGTCCTGTTCTTGGATCTGGTGGCGCCGTGAGTGTCCTCGCCGGCAACCACCCTTCCGACGGCGTCTCCCCCGCCCACCGTTGGCTCCGGTGGCGGCGGGTGAGACGCAGACGGGCCTCCGACCTCCGAAGCCTTCTTCTTCGGGGCCATGGAGTTGTCGCTGATGAAGTTGCTGATGAAGCTGGAGAGGTTGATGAAGAATGCGCCCGCGCGAACGCCGGATCAGGTTCGCACAACCTCGACGCCCCCTACCTGGCGCGCCAAAGATGTCGGGGGAAACTGTCCGCCACGAACACCTATGGGACCGGAGCCCCTTGTCTGTGCGGTACGAGGGCGGAGGGAGCACGAAGAGCAGATCGTAGCGAGCACGCGGGCAGTTTTACCCAGGTTCGGGCCGCGGTAGACGCGTAAAACCCTACTCCTGCTTGGTTGTGTATTGAGTTTGAGCGCTCGGGAGCTTGAAGAAGCAGCTACACCGAGCGTGAGAGTGATCTAGGTTCCGAACCCCCTCCACGTTGTGCCTGGGCCTCCTTTTATAGTGTAAGGGGTCACCGACAGGTGTCAACGTAGGAGAAAGGGGTAAAAAAAGTAAAAGAGGTGGTAGTTGTAACAGTGCGGGAACAGTGGAGCTACAGTACAGAACAGTGGTCTATACCTACTCTAACAGTGGGAGACAAGGGCATTTAATGCCCGTCGCCGTCGACCCCAAAAGCTCCCGCCTTAGCGTCTCCGTCTGCCACGGCGATGGATCCATCACCGTGGAGTGCCACCGTGTACCCCAGGCTACACAGCCATCCGCCACGCGTCCCTGGATAGGCCCCAGGGCGACGCGTGGGCCGATGAGCTGGAGCGTGGGCACACAGCGCAGCCTTCCCGGCAAGCACCTTGCCGGGGCCTTGATCTTGCCGGGCCCGGGAGCTTGCCGCTCCCCGGGCCCTTGCCGGGGCGCATATAGCGCCGAGGCGTTGTCTTGTAGTCTTCCTGGCAAGCTCCTCTTGCCAGGGTCTTGTGTTAGCGGGGCAGTCTTGAGCCTGGTACAGCCTTCCCGGCAAGCTCCTCTTGCCGGGGTCTCGATCTCATGTCTTGTATACTTTGTTTTTGAATGGTTTAGTAGGGAGCAGGAAGGTCTCCGGCGAGCCCGCAGTAGACCTTGCCGCGGAAAGCTGCAACTGCCCGTGCACAAGTTGGGGTACTGAGGTACCCCTACCTTAGTACACCGACAGATGTGCAATGAATCATGAGTGACATGTATGAAGAATTATGCATGATGGCTTTGCCAAAAATACGATGTCAACTACATGATCATACATGGCAATATGATAATATGAAGCGTGTCATACGAACGGAACGGTGGAAAGTTGCATGGCAATATATCTCAGAATGGCTATGGAAATGCCATGATATGTAGGTATGGTGGCTGTTTTGAGGAATATATATGGTGGGTGTATGGTACCGGCGAAAGTTGCGCGGTACAAGAGAGGCTATCAATGGTGGAAGGGTGAAAGTGCGTATAATCCATGGACTCAACATTAGTTATAAAGAACTCATATACTTACTGCAAAAATCTATGAGTCATCAAAACAAAGCAATCAACGCATGCTCGTAGGGGGGAGGTTGGTAGGATTTAACCATCGCGGGTCCCCGACCTCCACACAAAGGTTGACACTCTACAAATACCTCATGCTCTAACTTCGTCACATAGCGGTTCACCATACGTGCATGCTACGGGAATCACTAACTTTAACACAAGTATTTATCAATTGCATAACAACTCCACTAGCATGACTCTAATATCATTATCCTTATATCTCAAAACAATTATCAAGCATCCAACTTCTCATCATATTCAATGCACTTAGTATGAAAGTTTTTACTACATTGATCTTGGATGTCTATCATGTGCAGGCTAGTTTATAGCCAAAGCACATTACCATGCTGTTCTAATAGACTCTCAAAAGGATATAAGTGAAGCACGAGAGTTCATCTATTTCTTCAAAATAAAACCACCACCGTGCTCTAAAAGATACAAATGAAGCACTAGAGCAAACAACAAACTACTCCGAAAGATATAAGTGAAGATCAATGAGTAGTTGAATAATTATGTAACTATGTGAAGACTCTCTAACATTTAAGAACATCAGATCTTGGGATATTATTCAAACAGCAAGCAAAACAAAATAAACTAAATTGACACTCCAAGCAAAACACATATCATGTGTTGAATAAAAATATAGCTCCGAGTATAGTTACCGATAGATGAAGACGAAAGAGGGGATGCCTTCCCGGGGCATCCCCAAGCTTAGGCTTTTGGTTTTCCTTGAATTTTACCTTGGGGTGCCTTGGGCATCCCCAATCTTAGGCTCTTACCACTCTTTGTTCCATAGTCCATCAAAGCAATACTCAAAACTTGAAAACTTCACAACACAAAACTTAGACAAAAATCTCGTGAGCTCCGTTAGTATAAGAAAGCAAACCACTACTCAAAGGTACTGCAATTAATTCATTCCTTGTTTATATTGGTGTTAAACCTACTGTATTCCAACTTCTCTATGGTTCATACTTCCCAATACTACTCATAGATGCATTGAAATAAGCAAACAACACACGAAAAACAGAATCGGTCAAAAACAGAATAGTCTGGAGTAATCTGCAGGTTTCGTATACTTCTGTAACTCCAAAAAAATCAAACTAAATTGGTAAACGTGAGGAATTTGTCTATTAATCATCTGCAAAAAGAATCAACTAATTAGCACGCTCCACTAAAATCTGATGACCATTCTAGCAAGCGCTAACGATTCTGTTTTTCACAGCAAGATCATATAAACTTCACACAAGTCTTCCCAAAGGTTCTACTTGTCACAAACACTAATTAAAACACAAAACCACATCTAAACAGAAGCTAGATGCAATATTTATTCCTAAACATAAGCAAAAACAAAGAAACTAAAATAAAGTTGGGTTGCCTCCCAACAAGCGCTATCGTTTAACGCCCCTAGCTAGGCATAATGATGCTCACATAAAAGATAAGAATTGAAACATAACGGGAGCTTCATGAAGCATATGAATAGCACATTTAAGTCTAACCAACTTCCTATGCATAGGGATTTTGTGAGCAAACAACTTATGGGAACAATAATCAACTAGCATAGGAAGGCAAAGCGAGCATAACTTCAAGATTTTAAGCACATAGAGAGGAAACTTGATATTAGTGCAATTCCTACAAGCATATGATCCTCTCTCATAATAATTTTCAGTAGCATCATGAATGAATTCAACAATATAACCAGCACATAAAGCGTTCTTTTCATGATCTACTTGCATAGAAATTTTACTACTCCCATCATAAGCAAAATTCTTTTCATTCATAGTAGTGGGAGAAGCAAATTCAACAAAATAACTATCATGTGAGGCATAATCCAATTGAAAACTAAAATCATGATGACAAGTTTCATGGTTATCATTATTCTTAATAGCATACAATTCATCACAATAATCATCATAGATAGCAACTTTGTTCTCATAATCAATTGGAACCTCTTCTGAAATAGTGGATTCATCACTAAATAAAGTCATGACCTCTCCAAATCCACTTTCATCTATATAATCATCATAAAGAGGAGGCATGCTTTCATCATAACATATTTGCTCATCAAAATTTGGGGGACTAAAAATATCATCTTCATCAAACATAGCTTCCCCAAGCTTGTGGCTTTGCATATCATTAGCATCATGGGTATTCAAAGAATTCATACTAACAACATTGCAATCATGCTCGTCATGCACATATTTTATGCCAAGCATTCTATGTAATTCTTCTTCTAGCACTTGAGCACAATTTTCCTTCCCATCATTTTCACGAAATATATTAAAGAGATGAAGCATATGAGGTAACCTCAATTCCATTTTTTTGTAGTTTTCCTTTATAATCTAAACTAGTGATAAAACAAGAAACTAAAAGATTTGATTGCAAGATCTAAAGATATACCTTCAAGCACTCACCTCCCCGGCAACTGCGCCAGAAAAGAGCTTGATGTCTACTACACAACCTTCTTCTTGTAGACGTTTGTTGGGCCTCCAAGTGCAGAGGTTTGTAGGATAGTAGAAAATTTCCCTCAAGTGGATGACCTAAGGTTTATCAATCCGTGGGAGGCGTAGGATGAAGATGGTCTCTCTGAAGAAACCCTGCAACCAAATAACAAAAAGTCTCTTGTGTCTCCAACACACCCAATACAATGGTAAATTGTATAGGTGCACTAGTTCGGCGAAGAGATGGTGATACAAGTGCAATA
Organism: Secale cereale; assembly: GCA_902687465.1. Classification (NCBI taxonomy): domain Eukaryota; kingdom Viridiplantae; phylum Streptophyta; class Magnoliopsida; order Poales; family Poaceae; genus Secale; species Secale cereale. The sequence continues at coordinate 139,699,901 of LR738711.1, read as the reverse complement.
TGGAAGGTAGATATAGGGTTTTGTGAACTGAAAATATAAAAACAGCAAGGTAGCAAGTGGTAAAAGTGAACATAAATTGTGTTGCAATGATAGGAAACAAGGCCTAGGGTTCATACTTTAACTAGTGCAAGTTCTCTCAACAAGGATAACATAATTGGATCATATTACTAGCCCTCAACATGCAACAAAGAGTCACTCCAAAGTCACTAATAGCGGAGAACAAATGAAGAGATTGTGGTAGGGTACAAAACCACCTCAAAGTTATTCTTTCTGATCGATCTATTCAAGAGTCCGTAGTAACGTTCAATCTATCATAGAGTTCGTACTAGAATAACACCTTAAGACACAAATCAACCAAAACCCTAATGTCACCTAGATACTCCATTGTCACCTCAAGTATCCGTGGGCATGATTATACGATATGCATCACACAATATCAGATTCATCTATTCAACCAACACATAGAACTTCAAAGAGTGCCTCAAAGTTTCTACCGGAAAGTCAAGACGAAAACGTGTGCCAACCCCTATGCATTGATTCCCAAGGTCACGGAACCTGCAAGTTGATCACCAAAACATACATCAAGTGGATCACATGATATCCCATTGTCACCACAGATAAACACGTGCAAGACATACATCAAGTGTTCTCAAATCCTTAAAGACTCAATCCGATAAGATAACTTCAAAGGGAAAACTCAATCCATTACAAGAGAGTAGAGGGGGAGAAGCATTATAAGATCCAACTAAAATAGCAAAGCTCGCGATACATCAAGATCGTGCCATCTCAAGAACACGAGAGAGAGAGAGAGATCAAACACATAGCTACTGGTACATACCCTCAGCCCCGAGGGTGGACTACTCCCTCCTCGTCATGGAGAGCGCCGGGATGATGAAGATGGCCACCAGTGAGGGTTCCCCCCTCCGGCAGGGTGCTGGAACCGGGTCTCGATTGGTTTTTGGTGGCAACAGAGGCTTTCAGTGGCGGAACTCCCGATCTAGGTTAATTTCTGATGGTTTCTGTATTTATAGGATTTTTTGGCGTAGGGCACAAGTCAGGGGGCCCTCCGGGCCGTCCATGAGATAGTGCGGCGCCACCACTTACCCAAGGCGTGCCCCCATCGTCGTGGGCAGCCCGTGGCTCTCCTGGCCCAACTCTCTTACTTCGGGGGCTTCTTTTGGTCCATAAAAAATCATCAAAAATTGGCACGTTAATTGGACTCCGTTTGATATTCCTTTTCTGTAAAACTCAAAAACTAGGAAAAAACAGAAACTGGCACTGGGCTCTAGGTTAATAGGTTAGTCCAAAAAATCATAAAAAGTGTATATAAAAGCCCATAAAACATCCTAGAAGGATAATATTATAGCATGGAACAATAAAAAATTACAGATACATTGGAGACGTATCGATATCCCTCAAATCATCTAAATGATCACGTTATCCAAATCAACTAAACCATGTCCGATCATCACGTGTGATGGAGTAGTTTTCAATGGTGAACATCTTATGTTGATCATATCTACTATATGATTCACGCTCGACCTTTAGGTCTCTAGTGTTCCAAGGCCATGTCTGTACATGATAGGCTCATTAAGTTTAACCCGAGTATTCTGCATGTGCAAAAATGTCTTACACCCATTGTATTTGAACGTAGAGCTTATCACACCCGATCATCACGTGGTGTCTCGGCACGACAAACTTTCGCAACGGTGCATACTCAGGGAGAACACTGGTACCTCGAAATTTTGTGTAAGGGATCATCTTATAATGCTACCGCCGTACTAAGCAAAATAAGATAAACATCATATGCAATCAAAATATGTGACATGATATGGCCATCATCATCTTGTGCTTTTGATCTCCATCTCCAAAGCATTGTCATGATCTCCATCGTCACCGACTTGACACCATGATCTTCATCGTAGCGTCATGGTCATCTTGCCAACTATTGCTACTACTACTATCGCTAACTCATAGTGATAAAGTAAAGCAATTACATGGCTTTCACAATTCATACAATAAAGAGACAACCATAAGGCTCCTGCCATTGCCAATAATTTACAAAACATGATCATCTGATACAATAACGTATAACTCATCACGTCTTGACCATATCACATCACAACATGCCCTGCAAAAACAAGTTAGACGTCCTCTACTTTGTTGTTGCAAGTTTTACGTGGCTGCTACGGGCTTAGCAAGAACCGTTCTTACCTACGCATCAAAACTACCAAAGATTTTTCGTCAAGTGTGCTGTTTTAACCTACACAAGGACCGGGCGTTGTCATATTCGAGTCAGCTATTGTGAGAGAGACATACACCCACCGGTCACCTTTAAGCAACGAGTGCTCCTAACGGTGAAACCAGTCTCGCGTAAGAGTACGTGTAATGTCGGTCCGGGCCGGTTCATCTCACAATACCACCGAATCAAAGTATTGCATGCTGGTAAGCAGTATGACTATTATCGCCCACAACTCATTGTGTTCTACTCGTGCATATCATCAACGCATAGACCTGGCTCATGATGCCACTATTGGGGAATGCAGTATTTCAAAATTTTCCTACGATCACGCAAGATCTATCTAGGAGAAGCATAGCAACGAGCGGGGAGAGTGTGTCCACATACCCTCGTAGACCGAAAGCGGAAGCGTTTAGTAAGGCGGTTGATGTAGTCAAACATCTTCACGATCCAACCGATCCAAGTACCGAACGTACGAGACCTCCGTGTTTAGCTCACGTTCAACACGATGACGTCCCTCGAGCTCTTGATCCAGTTGAGGACAAGGGAGAGTTCCGTCAGCACGATGGCGTGGCGACGGTGTTGATGATGTGATCCGCACAGGGCTTCGCCTAAGCACTACGACAATATGACCTGAGGTGGAATCTATGGAGGGGGCACTACACACGGCTAAAACAACTGTTAACTTGTGTGTCTATGGGGTTCCCCCTTCCCACATATATAAAGGAGGGAGATGGGAGGCTGGCCGGCCAAGCTAGGTGCGCTGGGAGAAGGGGAATCCTACTAGGACTCCAAGTCCTAATAGGTTTCCACCTAAAGGAGAAGAGGGAAGGAAGGGAGAGGGGGGCCGCGCCCCAAACCCCTTGTCCAATTTGGACTGGGCTTGGGAGGGGCGCGTGCTACCTCCTGGCTGCTGCCTCTCCTTCCCAGGAAGGCCCATTAACTCCCCGGACGAAATCCTGTAACTCCCGGATACTCCAAAAAATATACGAATCACTCGGAACCATTCCCACGTCCGAATATAGCCTTCCAATATATTTATCTTTACCTCTCGACCCTTTCGAGACTCCTCGTCATGTTTGTGATCTCATCCGGGACTCCGAACAACCTTCGGTACATCAAAACACATAAACTCATAATACCAATCATCATCGAACGTTAAGCATGCAGACCCTACGGGTTCGAGAGCTATGTAGACATGACCAAGACTCATCTCCAGTCAATAACCAATAGTGGAACCTGGATGATCATATTGGTTCCTTCATACTCTACACAGATCTTTATCGGTCAAACCGCATAACAACATACGTTGTTCCCTTTTTCATTGGTATGTTACTTGCCCGAGCTTTGATCGTCGGTATCATCATACCTTGTTCAATATCGTTACCGGCAAGTCTCTTTACTCATTCCGTAATACATCATCTTGTGACTAACTCATTAGTCGTTTGCTTGCAAGGCTTATTACGATGTGTATCACCGAGAGGGCCCAGAGATACCTCTCCGACACTCGGAGTGACAAATCCTATTCTTGATCTATGCCAACACCACAAACACCTTCGGAGACACCTGTAGAGCATCTTTATGATCACCCATTTATATTGTAGCACACAAGGTGTTCTTTCGGTATTCGGGAGTTGCATAATCTCATAGTTAGAGGAACATGTATAAGTCATGAAGAAAGCAAGAGTAGTAAAACTAAACGATCATAGTGCTAAGCTAACGGATGGGTCTTGTCCATCACATTATTCTCCTAATGTTGTGATCGCGTTGATCAAATGACAACACATGTCTATGGTTAGGAAACATAACCACCTTTTGATTAACGAGCTAGTCTAGTAGAGGCATACTAGGGACACTTTGTTTTGTCTATGTAGTCACACATGTACTAAGTTTCCAGTTAATACAATTCTAGCATGAATAATAAACATTTAGCATGATATAAGGAAATATAAATAACAACTTTATTATTGCCTCTAGGGCATATTTCCTTCAGATCTTGCCTGAGCATAGGAATTTTTTTCAAATTGCATGCTATGTTCCCCAACAGTGGCATCATGAGCCAAGTCTATGCATAGATGATATGCACGAGTAGAAGACAAAGAGTTGTGGGCGGTGATAGTCATACTGCTTACCACCAACATCATATTTTGATTCGGCGATATTGTGGGATGAAGCGGCCTGGACCAACCTTACATAACCGCGTTCATGAGACCGGTTCCACTAATAGACATGCAATTAGTTTTGCATAAAGGTGGCTGGCGGGTGTATGTTTCTCCTAATTTAGCTTAATCAAATTTGACTACGACCGGTCCTTGGAGAAGGTTAAAACAACAAACTTGACGAAACCATGTTGTGGTTTTGTGCCGTAGGTAAGAACGGTTGTTGCTAGAAGCCCGTAGCAGCCACGTAAAACTTGTAACAACAAAGTAGAGGACGTCTAACTTGTTTTTGCAGGGCATGTTGTGATGTGATATGGTCAAGACATGATGTGATAAAACATTATTGTATGAGATGATCATGTTTTGTAAGATATCTTACAACCGGTAGGAGCCTTATGGTTGTCTCTTTATTGTATTAAATGCAAACACCATGTAATTGCTTTACTTTATCACTGTGAGTTCGCCATAGTTGTAGAAGCAATAGTTGGCGAGACGACCACGACGCTATGATGGAGATCAAGGTCTCAAGCCAGTGATGATGGAGATCATGACGATGCTTTGGAGATGGAGATCAAAAGCACAAGATGATGATGGCCATATCATGTCACATATTTTGATTGCATGTGATGTTTATCTTTTTTTGCATCTTATTTTGCTTAGTATGATGTTAGAATTATAAGATGACCCCTTAACTAAATTTCAAGGTAAAAGTGTTCTCCCTGAGTATGCACCATTGCTATAGTTCATCGTGTTGAGACATCGCGTGATGATCGGACATGGTTAATTGATTTGGATCACGTATCATTTGGATGACTTGAGGGATTTCTATCTAAGTGGGAGTTCTTAAGTAATTTGATTAATTGAACTAAATTTATCATGAACTTAGTCCTGATAGTATTTGCATATTTATGTTGTAGATCAATGGCCCGTGCTACCTTTCCCTTGAATTTTAATGCGTTCCTAGAGAAAGCTAGGTTGAAAGATGATGGTAGCAACTACACGGACTGGGTCTGTAACTTGAGGATTATCCTCATTGCTGCACTGAAGAATTATGTCCTTGTTGCACCGCTAGGTGAAAGGCCTGCTGCGGTAGCAGATGCTGATGTTTTGAACGTCTGGCAAGCTTGACCTGATGACTACTCGATAGTTCAGTGTGCCATGCTTTATGGCTCAGAATCAGGACTTCAAAGATGTTTTGAACGTCATGGAGCATATGAGATGGTCCAAGAGTTGAATTTAATATTTCAAGAAAATGCCTGAGTTGAAAGATATGAAGTCTCCAACAAGTTCTATAGCTAAAAGATGGAGGAGGACAGTTCTATCAGTGAACACATACTCAGAATGTCTGGATATCATAAGAACTTGACTCAGGTGGGAGTTAATCTTCCAGATGATACTTTTATTCATAGAGTTCTACAATCACTATCACCAAGCTACAAAGGCTTCATGATGAACTATAATATTCAAGGGATGGAGTAAACAATTCCCGAGCTCTTCGCAATGCTCAAAGCTGCGAAGGTAGAAATCAAGAAGGAGCATCAAGTGTTGATGGTTAACAAGACCACTAGTTTCAAGAAAAAGGGCAAGGGAAAGAAAGGTAACTTCAAGAGAATGGCAAGCAAGTTGCCACTCCCAGGAAAAAGCCCAAAACTGGACCCAAGCCTGAAACTGAGTGCTTCTACCACAAAGGGGCTGGACACTGGAAGTGGAACTACCCCAAGTATTTGGCGGATAAGAAGGATGGCAAAGTGAACAAAGGTATATTGGATATACATGTTATTGATGTGTACCTTACTAATGCTCGTAGTAGATCCTGAGTATTTGATACTGGTTCGGTTGCTCATATTTGTAACTGAAAACAGGAGCTACAGATTAAATGAAGATTGGCTAAGGACGAGGTGACGATGCGCGTTGGGAATGGTTCCAAGGTCGATGTGATCGCCGTCGGCACGCTACCTCTACATATACCTTCAGAATTAGTTTTTGACTTGAATAATTGTTATTTGGTGCCTATGTTGAGCATGAACATTATATATGGATCTTGTTTAGTGCGAGACGGTTATTCATTTAATGAGAGAATAATGGTTGTTCTATTTATATGAGTAATATCTTTTATGGTCATGCACCTTTGAAGAGTGGTCTATTTTTGTTGAATCTCGATTGTGGTGACACACATATTCATAATATTGATGCCAAAATATGCAAATGTGATAATGTTAGTGCAACTTATTTGTGGCACTCACGTTTAGGACATATTGGTGTAAAGAACATGAAGAAACTCCATGCACATGGACTTTTGGAATCACTTGATTATGAATCATTTGATACCTGCGAACCATGCCTCATGGGCAAGATGACTAAAACTCCGTTCTCTGGAACAATGGAGCGAGCCAATGAGTTATTGGAAATAATACATAATGATGTATGCGGTCCCATGAGTATTGAGGCTCGCGGCGGGTATCATTATTTTCTAACCTTCATAGATGATTTGAGCAGATATGGGTATATCTACTTAATGAAACACAAGTCTGAAACATTTGAAAAGTTCAAAGAATTTCAGAGTGAAGTGGAGAATCATCGTAACAAGAAAATAAAGTTTCTATGATCTAATCGCGGAGGAAAATATTTGAGTTACGAGTTTGGACTTCATTTACCACAATGTGGAATAGTTTGACAACTCACACCACTTGTAACACCACAACGTAATGGTGTGTCCGAACGTCGTAATCGTACTTTATTAGATATGGTGCGATCTATGATGTCTCTTACTGATTTACCACTATCATTTTGGGGTTATGCATTAGAGACAACTACATTCACGTTAAATAGGGCACCATCTAAACCCGTTTAGACGACACCGTATGAACTGTGGTTTGGCAAGAAACCTAAGCTGTCGCTTCTTAAAGTTTGGGGTTGCGATACTTATGTCAAAAGGCTTCAACCTAATAAGCTCAAACCCAAATCATAGAAGTGCATCTTCATAGGATACCCTAAGGAAACAATTGGGCACACCTTCTACCACAAATCTGAAGGGAAGATTTTTTGTTGGCAAGAATGGAACATTTGTAGAGGAGTTTCTCTCGAAAGAAGTGAGTGGGAGGAAAGTAGAACTTGATGAGGTAATTGTACCTTCTCTCGAATTGGAAAGTAGCTCATCACAGAAAACCGTTCCCATGATACCTACACCAACTAGAGAGGAAAGTAATGATGATGATCATGAAACTTCGGATCAAGTAAACCAGAGCACGATCTGCACTAGAGTGGTACGGTAATCCTGTTCTGGAAGTCATATTACTAGACCATGACGAACCTACAAACTATGAAGAAGCTATGATGAGCCCAAATGCCGATAAAAGGCTTGAGGCCATGAAATCTGAGATAGGATCCATGCATGAGAACAAAGTGTGGACTATGGTGGACTTGCCCGATGATCGGCGGGCCATAGAGAATAAATGACTCTTCAAGAAGAAGACTGGCACTGATGGTAATGTTACTGTCTACAAAGCTCGACTTGTCGCAAAAGGTTTTCGACAAGTTCAAGGACTTCACTACGATAAGACTTTCTCACTAGTAGCGATGCTTAAGTCTGTCCGAATCATATTAGCAATTGCCGCATTTTATGATTATGAAATCTGGAAAATGGACGTCAAAACAGCATTCCTTAATGGATTTCTTAAAGAAGAGTTGTATATGATGCAACCATAAGGTTTTGTCGACCCTAAAGGTGCTAACAAGTGTGCAAGCTCTAGCGATACATCTATGGACTAGTGCAAGCATCTCGGAGTTGCAATATATGCTTTGATGAAGTGATCAGAGCATATGGTTTTATACAGACTTCGGAGAAGCCTGCATTTACAAGAAAGTGAGTGGGAGCTCTGTAGCATTTCTGATATTATATGTGGATGACATATTATTGATCGGAAATGATGTAGAATTCCTAGATAGCATGAAAGGATATTTGAATAAGAAATTTTCAATGAAAGACCTCGGTGAAGCTGCTTATATATTGGGCATCAAGATCTATAGAGATAGATAAAGGCGTTTGATAGGACTTTCACAAAGCACGTACCTTGATAAAGTTTTGAAGAAGTTCAAAATGGATCAGTCAAAGAAAGGGTTCTTGCCTGTATTACAAGGTGTGAAGTTGAGTAAGACTCAATACGCAACCACTTTAGAAGATAGAGAGAAAATGAAAGTCATTCCCTATGCCTCAACCATAGGTTTATCATGTAAGCTATGATGTGTACCGGACCTGATGTGTGCCTTGACATAAGTTTGGCAGGCAGGTACCAAAGTAATCTAGGAGTAGATCACTGGACAATGGTCAAGAACACCCCGAAGTACCTGAAAAGGACAAAGGATATGTTTCTCGTTTATGGAGGTGACAAAGAGCTCATCGTAAATGGTTATATTGATGCTAGCTTTGACATTGATCCGGATGACTCCAAGTCACAAACCAGATACATATTTTTATTGAATGGTGGAGCTGTCAGTTGGTGCAGTTCCAAGCAGAGCATCGTGGTGGGATCTACGTGTGAAGCAGAGTACATAGCTGCTTCGGAAGCAGCAAATGAAGGAGTCTGGATGAAGGAGTTCATATCTGATCTCGGTGTAATACCTAGTGCATCTGGTCCAATGAAAATCTTTTGTGACAACACTGGAGCAATTGCATTGGCGAAGGAATCCAGGTTTCACAAGAGAACCAAACACATCAAGAGACGCTTCAACTCCATCTGTGATCAAGTCAAGGAGGGAGACATAGAGATTTTCAAAATACATACGGATCTGAATGTAGCAGACCCATTGACTAAGCCTCTTCCATTAGCAAAACATGATCTACACCAAGTATCCATGGGTGTTAGAAGCATTACAATGTAATCTAGATGATTGACTCTAGTGCAAGTGGGAGACTGAAGGAAATATGCCCTAGAGGCAATAATAAAGTTGTTATTTTATATGTCCTTATTCATGATAAATGTTTATTAATCATGCTAGAATTGTATTGACCAGAAACCTTGATACATGTGTGAATACATAGACAAACATCGTGTCCCTAGTGAGCCTTTACTTGACTAGCTCGTTGATCTAACCATGGACATGAGTTGTCATTTGATAACGGGGTCACATCATTAGGAGAATGATGTGATGAACAACACCCATTCGTTAGCTTAGCATAATGATCATTCAGTTTATTGCTATTGCTTTCTTCATGTTAAATACATATTCCTGCGACTACGAGATTATGCAACTCCCGGATACCAGAGGAATGCCTTGTGTGCTATCAAACGTCACAACGTAACTAGGTGATTATAAAGATGCTCTATAGGTACCTCCGAGGGTGTTTGTTGAGTTGGCTGATACTTCTAGAGCTTGGGTTGTATTCCCTCGAAGAGGAAAGGGTGATGCAGCACAGTAGCTCAAGTATTTCCCTCAGTTTTTGAGAAGCAAGGTATCAATCCAGTAGGAGACCACACGCGAGTCCCTCACACCTACACAAACAAATAAGAACTTCACAGCCAATGCAATAAGGGGTTGTCAATCCCTTTACGGTCACTTACGTAAGTGAGATCTGATAGATAGGATAGTATAATATTTTTGGTATTTTGATATAAGAACAGAAAGTAAATAAAGCAAATAAGCAACGGTAGTAGAAATTGAAGTAAAGTAATATGATAAAGATAGACCCAGGGGCCATAGGTTTCACAAGTGGCTTCTCTCATGATAGCAGAATTCTACGGTGGGTAAATAAATTACTGTCGAGCAATTGATAGAAAATCACATAGTTATGAGAATATCTAGGCATGATCATTATATATAGGCATCATGTCCGTGACAAGTAGACCGAAACGATTCTGCATCTACTACTATTACTCCACACATCTACCGATATCCAACATGCATCTAGGGTATTAAGTACATAAGAACAGAGTAATGCTTTAAGAAAGATGACATGATGTAGAGGGATAAACTCAAGCAATATGATATAAACCCCATCTTTTTATCCTCGATGGCAACAATACAATACGTGCCTTGCTGCCCCTACTATCACTGGGAAAGGACACCGCAACATTGAACCCAAAGCCAAGCACTTCTCCCATTGCAGGAACTATAGATCTAGTAGGCCAAACCAAACCAATAATTCGAAGAGACTTGCATGGATATTATAATCATACATAAAAGATTTTAGAAAAGAATCAAATATTGTTCATAGATAATCTTGATCATAAACCAACAACTCATCAAATCTCGACGAACACACCGCAAAAAGATTACATCGAATAGATCTCCTCGAAGATCGAGGAGAACTCTTTATTGAGATCCAAAAACAGAGAAGAAGCCATCTAGCTAATAACTATGGACCCGAAGGTCTGTGGTAAACTACTCAAAACTCATTGGTGAGGCTATGGTGTTGATGTAGAAGCACTCCATGGTAGATCCCCCCCTCCGGTGGAGCTCCGGAACAGGCCCCAAGATGGGATCTCACGGGAATAGAAGGTTGCGGCGGTGGAATTAGGGTTTTCTCTGTTGCCTCGATGTTTTCAGGGTACATGGATATATATAGGAGGAAGGAGGGCATCGGGGGATCCAGAGGGGGCCTGCGAGGGTGGGGGACGTGCCCAGGGGGAGGGGCGTGCCCTGGACCCTCGTGGCCACCTTCTTCGTTCCCTCGCTTGTACTACAAGTCTTCTCGGTAGATACGGTTCCAAAAATAACTCTCCCGAAGGTTTCATTCCGTTTGGACTCCGTTTGATATTCCTTTTCTGCGAAACTCTGAAATAGGCAAAAAAAATAGCAATTTGCATTGGGCCTTGGGTTAGTAGGTTAGTCCCAAAAATAATATAAAGTGTATAATATAGCCCATTAAACATCCAAAACAGAATATATAATAGCATGGAACAATAAAAATTTATAGACACGTTGGAGACGTATCAAGCATCCCCAAGCTTAATTCCTGCTCGTCCTCGAGTAGGTAAATGATAAGAACATTTTTTTTGATGTGGAATGCTAACTAACATAATTCTCAATGTAATTCTCTTTGTTGTGGCATGAATGTTCAGATCCAAAAGATTCAAGATAAAAGTCTATATTGACATAATAATACTAATACTTCAAGCATACTAACAAAGCAATCATGTCTTCTCAAAATAACATGGCCAAACAAAGTTCATCCCTACAAAATCACATAGTTAGGCTATGCTCCGTCTTCGTCACACAAAATATTCCAATCATGGACAACCCCGGTTTCAGCCAAGCACTTGTTTCATACTTTAGTTTTTTCAAACTCTTTCAACTTTCACGCAATATATGAGCGTGAGCCATGGACATAGCACTATGTGGAATAGAGTGGTGGTTGTGGAGAAGACAAAATAGGATGATGGTATCACATCAACTGGGCGTATCAATGGGCTATGGAGATGCCCATCAATGGATATCAATGTGAGTGACTAGGGATTGCCATGCAACGGATGCACTAGAGCTATAAATGTATGAAAGCTCAACAAAAGAAACTAAGTGGGTGTGCATCCAACTTGCTTGCTCACGAAGACCTAGGGCATTTGAGGAAGCCCATCGTTGGAATATACAAGCCAAGTTCTATAATGAAAATTCCAACTAGTATATGAAAGTAACTAAACAATAGACTCTCTATCATGAAGATCATGGTGCTACTTTGAAGCACAAGTGTGGAAAAAAAATATAGTAGCATTGTCCCTTTTCTTTTCTTTTTTCTTTTTTTCACTTTTTTTCCTTTTTTTATTGGGACAATGCTCTAATAATGATGATCATCACACTTATATTGATTTACAACTCGATATTACAACTCTATATGAATTCCTCCGGCGGTGTACCGGGATGTGCAATGAAACAAGAGTGACATGTATGAAAAATTATGCATGGTGGCCTAGCCACAAATACGATGTGAACTACATGATCATGCATGGAAATATGACAATGATAAAGTGTGTCATAGCAAACGGAACGGTGGAAAGTTGCATGGCAATATATCTCGGAATGGTTATGGAAATGCCATGATAGGTATGTATGGTGGCTATTTTGAGGAAGGTATATGGTGGGTGTATGGTACCGGTGAAAGTTGCGCAGTACAAGAGAGGCTAGCAATGGTGGAAGGGTGAGAGTGCGTACAATCTATGGACTCAACATTAGTCATAAAGAACTCACATACTTATTGCAAAAATCTACAAGTAATCAAAAAAAAAGTACTACACGCATGCTCCTAGGGGGGAGGTTGGTAGGAGTTAACCATCGCACGCCCCCGACCTCCACACAAAGGATGACACTCAATAAAATACCTCATGCTTCAAATTTGTCACACAAGGTTACCATACGTGCATGCTACGGGACTTGCAAACCTAAACACAAGTATTTCTCAAATTCACGACTACTCTACTAGCATGACTCTATTATCACCATCCTCATATCTCAAAACAATCATCAAGTATCAAAATTCTCATAGTATTCAATGCACTTTATATGAAAGTTTTTAATATACTCATCTTGGATGCCTATCATATTAGGACTAGTTTTATAACCAAAGCACATTACCATGCTGTTCTAAAAGACTCTCAAAAGGATATAAGTGAAGCATGAGAGATCAACAATTTTTACAAAATAAAATCACCACCGTGCTCTAAAAGATATAAGTGAAGCACTAGAGCAAAACTATCTAGCTCAAAAGATATAAGTGAAGCACATAGACTATTCTAATAAATTATTGTGGCAAACTAAAAAGCAAAGAATCAAATCATACATTATGCTCCAAGCAAAACACATATCATGTAGTGAATAAAAATATAGTCTCAAGTATAGTTACCGATAGATGAAGACGAAAGAGGGGATGCCTTCCCGGGGCATCCCCAAGCTTAGGCTTTTGGTTGTCCTTGAATTTTAACTTGGGGTGCCTTGGGCATCCCCAAGCTTAGGCTCTTGCCACTCTTTGTTCCATAGTCCATCAAAGCCATACTCAAAACTTGAAAACTTCACAGCACATAACTTAGCCAAAAATCTCGTGAGCTCCGTTTGTATAAGAAAACAAAACACTAATCAAAGGTACTGTAATGAAATCATTCTTTGTTTATATTGGTGTTAAACCGACTGTATTCCAACTTCTTTATGATTCATATTCCCCAATACTACTCATAGATTAATCAAAATAAGCAAACAACACACGAAAAACAAAATCTGTCAAAAACAGAACAGTCTATAGTAATCTGTAACTTTCGAATACTTCTGTAACTCCAAAAAATTGAAATAGATTGGTAAACGTGAGGAATTTGTCTATTAATCATCTGCAAAAAGAATCAACTAAATAGCACTCTCCAGTAAAATATGGTAGCTAATCTCGTGAGCGCTAAAGTTTCTGTTTTTTATAGCATGATCATATAAACTTCACACAAGTCTTCCCAAAGGTTCTACTTGGCACAAACACTAATTAAAACACAAAACCACATCTAAATAGAAGCTAGATGCAATATTTATTCCTAAACAAAAGCAAAAACAAATAAAATAAAATTGGGTTTCCTCCCAACAAGCGCTATCATTTAACGCCCCTAGCTAGGCACAATACAAGAATATATCTAGGTATTGCCATCTTTGGTCTTTACCCTTTTGGCGGTGTCAAGTTCAAATCCGAGAGGTTCTTTACGTTTCCCTTCATATTCGTAAATCTTTAGATCTGACGAATCCAACCGCTTATTGCAAAGAGTAATCAACATATTCATGCGGTGGGGATTTCCACTGACACTCTTAAGAGGTTCAAGAGACTTCTGTAATATTTTTGTTACTTCATAAATTTTCTCAAATACTTGTGTCTCTTCCTGGGTCTGATGTAACCCTTTTTATTGAGGTAGTGTTCCCACTATTCCCACTACAATTTCATGCGCAATACTATGATAAATTTCGATAAAATTCCCTTTGGCAACGCAATCCAAGAGTTGTCTATGGGACATATTAAGTCCAACATAAAAATTGCAAAGTAGAATTCTAAAATTCACCTCTAAGGTGCAATTACGATAATATTCCATCATCCTAAACCAAGCATCTTTTAAGTTTTCTCCTTGCTTTTGTTTGAAGTGCAGAACTTCAAACTCGGGAGACAAATGAGCGGATAAGGGACTAGCCATGACGACAAGGCAAAGCGAATAGTAAACACACGACAAAAAGAAGGGCAAATAAAACGGCAAGGGTGAAGTGGGGGAGAGGAAAACAAGAGGCAAATAAAGTAATGCGAAGGATAAGGGTTTGTGATAGGTACTTGGTATATGACTTTTGCGTAAGCCTCCCCGGCAACAACGCCAGAAATTCTTCTTGCTACATCTTGAGCTTGCGTTGTATTCCCTCGAAGAGGAAAGGGTGATGCACCACAGTAGCGTAAGTATTTCCCTCAGTTTTTGAGAACCAAGGTATCATTCTAGTAGGAGACCACGTGCGAGTCCCTCACACCTGCACAAACAAATAAGAACTTCATAGCCAACGCGATAAGGGGTTGTCAATCCCTTTACGGTCACTTACGAAACTGAGATATGATAGATAGGATAGTATAATATTTTTGGTATTTTTGATATAAGAACAGAAAGTAAATAAAGCAAATAAGCAACGGCAGCAGAAATTGAAGTAAAATAATATGATAAAGATAGACCCGGGGGCCTTAGGTTTCACTAGTGGATTCTCTAATGATAGCAGAATTCTATGGCGGGTAAACAAATTACTGTCGAGCAATTGATAGAAAAGCGCATAGTTATGAGAATATCTAGGCATGCTCATTATATATAGGCATCACGTCCGTGACAAGTAGACCGAAACGATTCTGCATCTACTACTATTACTCCACACATCGACTGCTATCCAGCTTGCATCTAGGGTATTAAGTTCATAAGAACAGAGTAATGCTTTAAGCAAGATGACATGATGTAGAGGGATAAACTCAAGCAATATGATATAAACCCCATCTTTTTATCCTCGATGGCAACAATACAATACGTGCCTTGCTGCCCCTGCTGTCACTGGGAAAGGACACCACAAGATTGAACCCAAAGCCAAGCACTTCTCCCATTGCAAGAACTATAGATCTAGTATTCCAAACCAAACCAATAATCTGAAGAGACTTGCAAGGATATTATAATCATACATAAAAGATTTTAGAAAAGAATCAAATATTGTTCATAGATAATCTTGATCATAAACCCACAATTCATCGAATCTCGACAAACACACCGCAAAAAGATTACATCGAATAGATATCTTCGAAGATCGAGGAGAACTTTGTATTGAGATCCAAAAAGAGATAAGAAGCCATCTAGCTAATAACTATGGACCCGAAGGTCTATGGTAAACTACTCACAACTCATTGGTGAGGCTATGGCATTGATGTAGAAGCACTCCGTGGTAGATCCCCCCTCCGCGGAGCTCCAGAACAGGCCCCAAGATGGGATCACACGGGAATAGAAGGTTGCGGCGGTGGAATTAGGGTTTTCTCTGTTGCCTCGATGTTTTTAGGGTATATATATATATATATATATATATATATATATATATATATATATATATATATATACACACTAGCAAAAGAGCCCGTGCGTTACAACGGGAGAGAAAACATAACACACGCTCTTAACCCAACAACCATCACTCAAGACCATAATAGGTCCATTTCCTTTATTTTTGTGAGGCATCATATTGGTGTTGCCGCTTATCCTACTTCTCACACTCGCCGGCGATGGCCTCGGTGTTCATAGAAAACAAAACAAAACATGTTTGAATATGGTTAATCCTAAGGCGTCTCCCTCTCTCTCTCTCTCTCTCTCTCTCTCTCTCTCGCTTTCTCTCACTCTCGCGATGAGAAAATTGTTGTTTTACCCTGCGACATTTTTCAGAGGTATGCATGTGTAGTTATTGATGTCTTCTATTCCCTATATGGTTATAATGGGTTGTTTATTTGCAATCCGGATCGCCGCCGGTACGAAAGAAAAAATGAATCTTGCGCTATAAATTATAAGTTTGCTTCAAAAACAATATTATAAAAATATTTAACAGGTAAAATTAACATCATATTTAGGTTCGACACATTTTTCTAATAATATTCAAATATAGTCGAAAATCATTTAGAAAATCATTTGTTTGATTTAAATATAGTCCAAAATAATATTTAAAAGTACTTAACAGGTAAAAATAATCTCATATTCATATTCTACATATTTTTCTAATCAAATTTCATATATAACATGTTCAAATCAGAGTTACGATTTAATAGATATGGATGATTTAAAAAAGCATTTATTTGACTTAAATATGATCCGCGGATGAATTACTTAAAACATCAGGGGTTTTCGAAAAATGTAAAATAACGGTTCGGGAGTGACTTAAACCCGGACTGCGGGTTGATTTAAATAAAACACAGTAAAAAAATGAAAAAAAACGATTCGTTTGACTTAAAACAGGACTGCGGGTTGAATTCTCTGAAATAGAGGGACTTTTCTGAAAAATAACATGACGGACGAAAGAAACCTAATTTTCTTTATTATTAGGTAAATATATATACACAGCCGGTCTATTCTCATAATTTTATGAGAATAATATTCTCATAACACTTCCGCACTGCACGCACAACGCGAGAGCACTGCACTCTTAGTAGCTGAGGCACTGCAACACAGCGACCAGTGAACTTCGTCTCGAAACAATTGTATGTGTTGTCTTTTGGGTACCTTTTTCGCTCTAGTTTTTTAACTGTTTATCGGAATTATGCGTGTAATATACTATTGAGAAGCTATGGAGTAGACGCAACTTCTCCATGTTGAACACTTTTCAAAATTCATCACAGTTTAAGAGCAGTTTCGAAAATCGTGCGGCTCATAGCGAATGACAACGAGCATTTTTTCGCGTTTTCTTCTAAACCGCTCGTTGGAATGAAACGCATGATACACCGTTAGAAAGATATCGTCGAAGCGCATCTTTTTCATATCTATTATTTTCTCTAATTCGCAACGGTTTAAAAGCAGTTTTTAATTTAGTAAATCGCGGAATTCAATTTTTTCGTTTTTTTTTGCAATTATCGGTACTGTTTTAGCTTCAGTTTTTTAACCGTTTGTCGAAACGATGCATGTAATATACCGTTAAAAAGCTAAGGACGAGGCGCAACTTTCATTTGTTGAAATATTTTTAAGATTCCTTATGATTTTTAGTTAATTTTGAAAATCGTGCGGCTGACCATGATATGCAGCGGACGTTTTTCGTGACATTCTTTGGGCCGTCCATGACATTCTTTGGGCCGTCCATGACGGAAAACAATTTCGGGGAGTTTCTGGTTAAGGTGGCTGGTCGCGGCGGAGCGATGCACAAAGGTTTGCGCGTTTCTCTTAAACATGTCGCGTGTATGTGCAAGGCGTTGGGCTCTAAATGAACCCGAGTGAGGCGTTCGCTCTTAATGAACCCGAGCGATTGCACTAGCTACGTTACTAAAGGCGAGCGATCGATCCCATCACTGCTAACTGAACCCGACCGACTCCTTCGCTGCTAACTAAACTCGATTGATCGCTGCTGCTGCTTACTGAAGCCAATTGAACCTGGTGCCTCTTGATGAACAGTGAACGTGGAGTTGGTTGAACGAGTCGAGACGTACGTGGTTGGGGTAGGATGAATAGTTCCCGGTGGGGGTTGGATGAACAGGACCCCGTGGTAGTAGTAGTAGGCGGTTGCCGATTGATGAACATGACCCCAAGACGAGGCCGCCACAGCCGAGGCATTGGGGGTGGATGAACAGGACCCCGTGGAGGGCTGGTTGAACAGTAGCCGGTGGAGGGCTGGTTGGATGAACATGACTCCGTGGAAGGCTGGTTGAACAATAGCTGGTGGAGGTCTGGTTGAACAGTAGCCGGTGGAGGCAGAGGAAGATGCGGTGGATGAATAGTGCAGGTGGAGGCTGGAGGAAGTTGATGGTGGGTGAATAGTAGCCCCCGGAGTCCCGTTTTGCGGTACGCCACAGCCCACCCGATGAACAGGACCCCCGTTTCGACCATATCGCTCCAACACAAGTCTGTTTCCTCCGTTTTACGGTACGCCAGACCCCTCCCGATGAACAAGATTCTGTTTCGACCGTAGCCGGTCGAGCAGAAGACCGTTTCCTCCGTTTTGCGGTACGCCAGACCCGTCTCGAGAACAGGACCCTGTTTCGATTGTCCACGCTCCAACAGAAGGTCGTTTCCCTCCGTTTTGTGGTACGCAACACCAGGTTTCGGCTGTTTCGTCCAAGTTGGTTGGCTCCCGATGAACACGATGTTGTTTCTTCGTTCTGACCCCACCAATTGGCTGCCGATGAACACGACGCCATTGATGTTGTCTCCATATGTACGGGACTGCATGGCCGTACGTATGCGCGAGTACGCTCTCGAGACCTCGCCTGTATGTACGTACATGCCCGTAGTTTTTGGAGCGTGGCTGTACGTACGTGTACTCCATTTAGCATGGATGTACGTACGACACGTGCAACCCTTACTAGGCCACGGTTCATCACTGCAGAGGGACCGATTGACCACTATGTACATACATGTGCGCGACCAGACAGATAACGCTACGTATGATTCCACCGGGTGGGTCCCAGCTATCAAGGAGGACAAGGAGGCACTTCTTGCATGCGAACATATAGCTCGCGGGTCCTATCTTTCAAGGGTGATTTTTTTTGCCCGCAATAAGGAGGCACTTCCTTGCGTGCGTCTGTGGACCCAGCTGTCAGCCTCTCCACGTACCATCCTCTTCCGATGGAAGTCATTCCTTGACCATGTTGACCGCGCCGCACCGAGAGCACCAAGGCGATGGACGATGGCGAGGCATAGGAAGGGAGTGACCCGGAGCCGTGGAACACTCGGCAATTGTTTCCCACACGGAGGGGAGTACTAGGGTTTACTGGTTCGGCTGCAGTGTGAGACTGCCGTCACCGGAGAATAACAGGAGGTTTGGGTGAGTGTAGGGATGGCCAGGCTAGCGATTGGGAGTAGGGTGGAGCGGTGAGGCTTGCGCAGCAGCACAACCGGCCACAAGAGGCAGGAGCAGGTACCTAGAATCGTTTGGTGACCATAAGTTGACAAAGCCCTGTGTATGCGTCAACTTTGTAGGCCCACAAGACAACCTCCAAATCGGGTGGGTCCCAGCTAGCAGGAGGAGTGTTCATTTTTTTGTGCGTACTAAGGAGGCACTTCCTTTCGTGCGAAGATATAGCTGGTGGGTCCGAGCTGTCAGCGAAAGGAACATTTTTTCCACAACAAACAAAGGCCCTTCCGGTAGGTCCCCGCTGTAAGGTGGATGAATCATTATTTTGTGTGTAATAAGGAGGCAGTTCCTTGTGTGTGGTCGTGGACCCAGCTGTCAGCCTCTCCATGCACAGTCCTCTTCCGATGGATATTGATCATTGACCACGTTGACCATGCCGCGCCGAGAGCACCAAGGCGATGGACGGCGGTGACTCGACAAGGCCAAGTAAGGGAACGACCAGGAACCGACGAAGACTCGACAGTTGTTTCCCACGCGGTGGGGGTACGAGGGTTTACTGGTTCGGCTGCCGTGTGAGGCTGCCATCGCCGGAGAATAACAAGATATGTGTGTGAGTAGAGGGATGACCAGGCAGGGTGGGGCCATGAGTCCTGCCTGGCGGCACAGCCGGCCATGGGAAGCAGGAGCAGGCGGTTCCACCGGAGCTGGTTTGGGTGGCTGGAGCAGGAAGATCACAGACTGAAGAAGCATGATTGCTGTTGGATTGACAAGTAACAGTCTGACACTGGTAGAGTTGATTTTACTAAGTTTTTTTAGAAACCTTGTGTACGCATGAACTTAGTAGGCCCACAAGTCAGCCTCCAAATTTGTGGCAGACAACATTGAGCCCATTAGCTATTTTTTTAATAAATTGCAACCCATTTGCTAATTCTTAAGGAATTATTTACAGCCCATTTTCTGCCCAGGACCACGGTCAAAAAGTTCATTCTAATTTTCCATATTTCGGTGGAGTCTGAACTGTTTTAATCCAGAAATGATATACATTTATTTTTTAAGAACTTATTGATTTGCTAAATAAAATATTGTTTTCTTTTTGTAAACTAATAAGACGTGCAACAATTTGGTTGGTTTTAGGGACAACCAGTGGTAAAAAATCAGCGCTGGGAGGAAAAAAATAGGATGTAAAGATGAAAAGGGAACTCTATGTATTTTCAATATAATAATATATCTACATGAACTAGTAAAACTATAGGTAGAGATCAAAAAACGGAAGTTTTTTTTAGAAGGATAGCTAGGTCTTTTTTGCATGGTTAAAATTTTTACTGAAGAAAACGGAAGTAGGACATGGCGTTTTTAAAGGAAAATAGAACTGTGCTATGCATTTTCTTCAGTAAAAAAAATCTGCGTGCGGATGTTCTAAGAGAAAATATAACCAAGGATGGCGGGTCAGAGGCCAGTTGATACCTGCTGGATCTTTGTGCCCCATTATCGTCATGGCCTGGGCCTGTCAAATACAAAACCTAGCCTGGATAGTCGATAACCCAGTTGACATTTTCTCGACCTCAAAAAACAATATATTTGTTTCTCCCAAAAAAAACAATATACTTGTTGGATCCCAGTTATCAGTCTGCACTTGTAGAATTCTCTCGTTTATTGTGACTACGTAGAAACTTTCAAGGGTTTCACCATCCAGACTTCAACATTATTTTTCCATCGTGATAATAAGTGCATGCACTCGCTTGCGTACCGCCATGGACCTGCTGGTTCCGTACGGTTAGGCTCTGTATGGACAGGTCTTGTGGTTTCATAGACAAATTTCATGCAAATCGGATGATTTTCAGTGAAACCGGACTAAATTCATTGCATTTTACATATTTCTTTTTATTATGGAATATTTTACATATTTTACTTAAAATAACCGACTAGGCCTTTTTGAGTCCATGGAGGCGCTTGTCGTGGTACTTAACTATTCTGGAAGGCCCATATCCATCGCACCTCTCTTTTAACAATTTGCAGTTGGGCTTGGCGTATCATAGCCCAGTCCCGACGTGCTACGTCCAACACTATCAACATGTGATTGTCTGAAAAAAAACAATCAACATGTGAAACCCACAGGATGGATCCCGTGCGTACTCGAATCTCTACTCTTACTAGCAAGATGCCCATACGTAGCACGGAACATCAAGATGCATTTGTATGAGTAGTTTATCCTGTGGGAGATAAGGATGAACGAGAGAAGGCCTTATCTGCAAATGTGGAGAGGAGTGCGGGTATATTTTTGCAAAATCGTCATAGTTTCCTTCCTATCCGTCAGATATAAATCAGACGACCTATACTGCAGGATGGCAGGCACACCATCATCACCAACTCTATTTTTTATAAGAGTAGAGTTTGAAATATAAAAACAGAGTTGGTGATGATGGTGTGCCTGCCATCCTGCAATATAGGCCGTCCGATCTATATCCGACGGATAGGAAGGAAACTATGAAAATTTTGCAAAAATATACCCGCACTCCTCTCCACATTTCCAGATAAGCCCTCCCCTCGTTCATCCTTATCTCCCACGGGATAAACTACTCATATCAATACATCTTGATGTTCCGTGCAACACACGGGCATCTTCCTAGTGTGTATTTTTTTTAGAGAACTAGGAATTCGAACTGCACGTGCTTATGCTACGCATCAAAAATACAAATTGGGTGCCTGAAAATTCGTTTCGAAACAAATGATTCAACATTATATCCATGTCGACCCTCGATGTGATTGTTGGAAGCAAATGCCAAGTTCATACGGAAAGATCCTTAACAACAATACCAACTTGCAGACGTCCAGGTAGAACAAGTACCAATACAAAACTAACTTATAATCTTTTTAGTCCTGGCCCTGGTGTTCGTCTGGTAGAAAATCTTGCAGACGACTAGCTCCTGCTCCTTCTCTTGCTCCAAGTCCCTGAGGTGGTACTGGTGCATCACTCAGTTGGTCCTCTGCTGGTCGAATTTCTTGTTGGTGTGCAGCACCAGAACCTTTTTGTTGCCCGTCTGCTGGCCGTTGACCATCACCGGCAAGGTATTGCAAGTCTTTTGCCACACCACGTGCATTCCGCACTCCGACTGTATATTGCGATGCGTCCGCATGCCCCTTTTGGATGCCCTGGAGTTGCGCTGGAAGAAATGATGCAATCACTTGTTTAGGCCACTCAGTCTGATACCTGCAGTATTGGAAAATACGGGTTCTAGGGTATGTAGTTGGCATTTTCATAACATCTTTGGCATGTTGTAGTCAATTGTTTCACCTTTTATTAACTGTCAAATTGTAATGGCTTCATTAGGTTTGCGTCTAAAAAGAAAAATAGAGCTATAAACAAAGAATTATGTTTGTGCAAGTAGACGTCTGATCAGTGTCTCACCTAGAAGTTTCTCAGGATGGGTGTAGCATATGCCGTGCTCGCTATCGATGGTTGGTATGAACAAATCGATGAGAGGGTGAGATCTCACGCTGTCAGCACTCACTTTGGCCTCAAGGTGCTCGATCAGCTCCTGATCCATGGGATCGAACTTGACACCAGCCGGTAGCACCGGCCAATCCTTCTTGGACTTGCATCGGCAAATTCCAGTTAAATGGTACTCAATGTATGATCAATCAATTGTTTTAAGTAAATGATGAAAGATTTCGACAGATAAGTGGTACTCCAAATCTGAAGTCCACAATACCCGAACAAACCGGGGTCTCGGCTTCATTACTATATGTAGACTCTAAGAACTTGAAAACCCTCATAAAGATCGAAATCATTATACAGGGCGACGGGACGAATACTCATAGGAGCGGCCTCTCTGGTTCCTTCCTTCATCCGACTAGCTTGAAGAGCATCCTTGTTGAGATCGATTTTTTAGCGTCTCCCTTCTGACTACTTGCAATGATGTATATCAACTCCAGTAGCTCATCGCTCATCGTACCAAATGGATCAGAACAAGGTGGCGGCTGGGAGGTGGGGAGACCGGGAGAGAATGGGGGAGTGATTTTTTAGAGAATGCGAGAGTGTTGTTGTAGTACTACGAGAGGGGTGAGGCTCACTTTGGTGAACCGAACACGCCGTCAGGACTCTTGTGTCACCTCACGCGCAGCCTGTTGTCACGTCAATTCAATGTGAGGACATGATGAATAATTGGACCGACGTATACTAGTACTACTATACTACTTACTGGTCGTATTTAGTGTCACATTTAACCATAGGTTTAACTAAAAAAATGTCAATGCATGTCATCAAAAATTATACCATTGGAAACTATGTTCAAATACGAATCCAATGATATAATTTTTTGTGACATGAATTCACATTTAGTTAGTTAAATTTATGGTCAAAATTTGTCACAAATTACGAAAGGGGGCCAATAAACTAGGAGGGAGGTAGTAGTACGAGTAGCGCAATATACGGTATAGAGGACTAGTACAAATTTAGAAATGGAGTAGTACGAAGTTACAAGGCTGCACGACAGACTTTGTAGGCTTCATGAGTAATACAAAATATAATTCCCATTGGACAACACTTTCACCAACAAGTATGCACTTGAAGCCTAATTGATATATAAGAGTAGGATTTTATACAATAGCTTACCACAGAACTAGTTAAGTTTTTCGACGGTGTAAAAGTTCTAAAATCTTGAAAAAAAATTGAACCAACACACCTATAATATAACATGATCCAACGGAGGGATTGAAGAAATATGACTAGATGTGTCTTGGACCAAAAGAACAAATGTTTTAGTATATATTGGTCCTGCAGTGAGCTCAAATGCTTATTTTTTTTCGCCGAGGACACATAAATGCATATTTTCACAATCACACCGTTGGATCATCTTATTATATTAGAGTGAGCCTTCCATATTTATTTCAAATTTTTAATAACTTTTAAATCGTTAAATGTTTAGTAAGCCTTAACTAGTTCTTTGGCAAGCTATGATAGAGACAGTTTTAAACACACACACACACACACACACACACACACACACAC
>LR738711.1:139625261-139675489 GCA_902687465.1 Secale cereale | reverse complement strand
CTTCTGCACAACATCCATGCTCAATATATATACATCCTACGCAGGTGAGTTAGGATGCACTTGATCCCAGAAAGGTATCTATCCTTCAAACTAACTACAGTACATAATATCCAACAAAAAAGGGTCATGCTACAGCAGCAGGATACATGGCTCAGTCTACATATATATCTACGAACCAAGTTGTGCATATTTTTTGTTGGTATGAACCACATCGCCGCATGTCGGGTTTGCAAAAGCCATTCATAGTTTGGAAGCTTGATGCCTTTCACACACCAAAGATTATTTGGCAACAAGCTATGTCGACGAATCTCTGGATATAGTGATTCATGAAACCCATGGTATGATGTGTAAACACAGTCCCCCCCGGCGAATGGAAGTTTCATAGCATAGTAACCATCGTCAGTGATATGATCGATGATTGGTTGGATGATTGGATAATTGAGCCCGAGGAACATGGAGTGGTTACCGAGGCTGTAAACCCACATCCAATTGAATACTCATATCCCATCGGAGCTAGGATCTTTCTCAAACATGAATCAACCATAGCCATCACAGTCACGAACGCCCCAGGCATTGTACTGCATGTGGTTTGATGAAATCGTTTGGTCAATTTGGTACATGCGAAATGAGCATCAAACGACCGCCGTCAGTTGAACGAGCGATAAAACACCACCCATTGACTTGTATATTTCTAGGGCTTGGAATTATGAAGGCTAGCGCATTTGCGTCTGCTGCAACAAATCAAATTGGAGACCAAAAGGACAAAAATATACAATCATGTTCAGAGTATGTGTGGAATTAGGATTATTATAATGGTGACATAAATCATAGACAGAGAATTGCAATGCCGTGGTCATGATCATACCCCAAGTTAATATCTAGTCTAACAATCATTAGATGCCAACTATTCTCATATCAACTCCAACAATAAGATGCGTGGTCATACAAATCTAGGGAATGAGAGGAACATATTGTTGGGGAATGTAGTATTTCAAAATTTTACATACGATCACGCAAGATCTTTCTAGGAGAAGCATATCAACGAGGGGGAGAGTGTGTCTACGTACCCTCGTAGACTGAAAGAGGAAGCGTTTAGTAACGCGGTTGATGTAATCGAACGTCTTCGCGATCCAACAGATCCAAGCACCGAACATACAACACCTCCGCGTTCAGCACACGTTCAGCTCGATGACGTCCCACGAACTCTTGATCCAGTTGAGTGTCGCGGGAGAGTCTTGTTAGCATGACGGCGTGGTGATGGTAATGATGAAGTTACAGGCGCAGGGCTTTGCCTAAGCACTGCAATGATATGACCGAGGTGTGTAACTGTGGAGGGGGGCACTGTACACGGCTGGCAAATCAACTTGTGTCTTCTAGGGTGCCCCCTGCCCCCATATATAAAGGAGCAAGGGGAGGCCGGCCAGCCCCTATGGTGCGCCAAGAGAGGGGTTCCTACTAGGAATAGGAATCTTATTCTAGTAGGATTCCACCAAGAGGGAGAAGGGGAAGGAAGGAGAGGGAGAGGGAGAAGGAAAGGGGGGCGCCGTCCCCCTTCCTAGTCCAATTCGGACTCAAGGGGGAGGGTGCGCGCGGCCTGCCCTAGCCACCCTTCTCTCTCCACTAAGGCCCATGTGGCCCATTTATTATTGCCTCTAGGGCATATTTCCTTCAGTTTCCCACTTGCACTAGAGTCGATAATCTAGATTACATAGTAATGATTCTAACACCCATGGAGTCTTGGTGCTAATCATGTTTTGCTCGTGGAAGAGGCTTAGTCAACGGGTCTGCGACATTCAGATCAGTATGTATCTTGCAAATTTCTATGTCTCCCTCCTTGAATTGATCGCGGATGGAATTGAAGCGTCTCTTGATGTGCTTGGTTCTCTTGTGAAACCTGGATTCCTTCGCCAAGGCTATTGCTCCAGTGTTGTCACAAAAGATTTGCATTGGATCCGGTGCACTAGGTATGACACCTAGATCGGATATGAACTCCTTCATCCAGACTCCTTCATTTGCTGCTTCTGAAGCAGCTATGTACTCCGCTTCACACGTAGATCCCGCCACGACGCTCTGCTTGGAAGTGCACCAACTGGCAGCTCCACCGTTCAACAAAAATACATATCCGGTTTGTGACTTAGAGTCATCCAAATCAGGGTCAAAGCTTGAATTGACGTAACCGCTTACGACGGGCTCTTTGTCACCTCCATAAACAAGAAACATATCCTTTGTCCTTTTCAGGTACTTCAGGATGTTCTTGACCGCTGTCCAGTGATCCATTCCTGGATTACTTTGGTACCTCCATGCTAAACTTATAGCAAGGCACACATAAGGTCTGGTACACAGCATTGCATACATGATAGATCCTATGGCTGAGGCATAGGGAATGACTTTCATTTTCTCTCTATCTTCTGAAGTGGTCGGGCATTGAGTCTTACTCAACTTCACACCTTGTAACACAGGGAAGAACCCTTTCTTTGACTGATCCATTTTGAACTTCTTCAAAACTTTATCAAGGTATGTGCTTTGTGAAAGTCTAATTAAGCGCCTTGATCTATCTCTATAGATCTTGATGCCTAATATGTAAGCAGCTTCATGGAGGTCTTTCATTGAAAAATTCTTATTGAAGTATCCATTTATGCCATCCAGAAATTCTATATCATTTCCAATCAACAATATG
Organism: Secale cereale; assembly: GCA_902687465.1. Classification (NCBI taxonomy): domain Eukaryota; kingdom Viridiplantae; phylum Streptophyta; class Magnoliopsida; order Poales; family Poaceae; genus Secale; species Secale cereale. Next base: position 139,672,812 of record LR738711.1, on the reverse strand, counting down.
TCATCCACATATAATATCAGAAATACTACAGAGCTCCCACTCACTTTCTTGTAAATACAGCCTTCTCCAAAAGTCTGTATAAAACCATATGCTTTGATCACCTCATCAAAGTGTATATTCCAACTCCGAGATGCTTGCACTAGTCTATAGATGGATCGCTGGAGATTGCACACTTTGTTAGAACCTTTAGGATCGACAAAACCTTCTGGTTGCATCATATACAACTCTTCTTTGAGATATCCATTCAGGAATGCAGTTTTGACATCCATTTGCCAGATTTTATAATCATAAAATGCGGCAATTGCTAACATGATTCAGACAGACTTAAGCATCGCTACGTGTGAGAAAGTCTCATCGTAGTCAACTCCTTGAACTTGTTGAAAACCTTTTGCAACATGTCGAGCTTTGTAGACAGTAGGATTACCATCGGCGTCAGTCTTCCTCTTAAAGATCCATTTATTTTCAATGCCTTGCTGATCATCGGGAAAGTCAACCAAAGTCCACACTTTGTTCTCATGCATGGATCCCGTATCAGATTTCATAGCCTCAAGCCATTTTGCGGAATCTGGGCTCATCATCGCTTCCTCATAGTTTGTAGGTTCATCATGGTCTAGTAACATGACTTCTAGAACCGGGTTACCGTACCAATCTAGCGCGGAACGCACTCTGGTAGACCTACGAGGTTCATTATTAACTTGATCTGAAGTTTCATGATCATCATCATTAGCTTCCTCGCTGATTGGTGTAGGAATCACTGGAACTAGTTTCTGTGATGTACTACTTTCCAATTCGGGAGAAGGTACAATTACCTCATCAAGTTCCACTTTCCTCTCACTCACTTCTTTCGAGAGAAACTCCTTCTCTAGAAAGGATCCATTCTTAGCAACGAATATTTTGCATTCGGATATGTGATAGAAGATGTACCCTACAGATTCCTTTGGGTATCCTATGAAGGCACATTTCTCCGACTTGGGTTCAAGCTTATCTGGTTGAAGCTTTTTCACATAAGGATCGCAACTCCAAACTTTAAGAAACGACAACTTGGGTTTCTTGCCAAATCACAGTTCATAAGGTGTCGTCTCAACGGATTTAGATGGTGCCCTATTTAACGTGAATGCAGCTGTCTCTAAAGCATAAAGCCAAAACGATAGTGGTAAATCGGTAAGAGCCATCATAGATCGCACCATACCTAATAAAGTAGGGTTAGGACATTCGGACACACCATTATGCTGTGGTGTTCCAGGTGGCGTGAGCTATGAAACTATTCCACATTGTTTCAAATGAAGAACAAACTCACAACTCAAATATTTGCCTCCGCGATCAGATCGTAGAAACTTTATTTTCTTGTTACGATGATTCTCTACTTCACTCTGAAATTCTTTGAACTTTTCAAATGTTTCAGACTTGTGCTTCATCAAGTAGATATACCCATATCTTCTCAAATCATCAATGAAAATCAGAAAATAACGATACCCGCCGCGAGCCTCAACACTCATCGGTCTACATACATCAGTATGTATGATTTCCGACAAATCAGTTGCTCGCTCCGTTGTTCCGGAGAATGGAGTTTTAGTCATCTTGCCAATGAGGCATGGTCACAAGCACCAAGTGATTAATAATCAAGTGATTCCAAAAGTCCATCAACATGGAGTTTCTTCATGCGCTTTACACCAATATGACCTAAACGGCAGTGCCACAAATAAGTTGCACTATTGTTATCAACTTTGCATCTTTTGGCTTCAATATTATGAATATGTGTATCACTACGATCGAGATCCAACAAGAATAGATCACTCTTCAAGGGTGCATGACCATAAAAGATATTACTCATATAAATAGAACAACCATTATTCTTTGATTTAAATGAATATCTGTCTCGCAACAAACAAGATCCTGATATAATGTTCATGCTCAACGCTGGCACCAAATAATAATTATTTAGGTCTAAAACTAATACCGAAGGTAGATGTAGAGGTAGCGTGCCGACGGCGATCACATCGACTTTGGAACCATTTCCCACGCACATCGTCACCTTGTCCTTAGCTAATCTTCATTTAATCCGTAGCCCCCGTTTCGAGTTACAAATATTAGCAACTGAACCGGTATCAAATACCCAGGTCCTACTACAAGCATTAGTAAGGTACACATCAATAACATGTATATCAAATATACCTTTGTTCACTTTGCCATCCTTCTTATCCGCCAAATACTTGGGGCAGTTCCGCTTCCAGTGTCCAGTCCCTTTGCAGAAGAAGCACTCAGTTTCAGGCTTGGCTCCAGACTTGGGTTTCTTCACGGGATTAGCAACTGGCTTGCTATTCTTCTTGAAGTTACCCTTCTTTCCCTTGCCATTTTTCTTGAAACTAGTGGTCTTGTTAACCGTCAACACTTGATGCTCCTTTTTGATTTCTACCTCCATAGCTTTGAGCATAGCGAAGATCTCGGGAATTGTCTTCTGCGTCCCTTGCATATTATAGTTCATCACGAAGCCTTTATAGCTTGGTGGCAGTGATTGAAGAACTCTATCAATAACACTATCTTCGTCAACTTTGCAACCAAGTTGAGTCATGTGATTGTAGTACCCAGACATTCTGAGTAATTGTTCACTGATATAACTATTCTCCTTCATCTTGCAGCTACAGAAATAATTGGAGACTTCATATCTCTCAATTCGGGCATTTACTTGAAATATTAACTTCAGCTCTAATATTAACTTCAACTCTTGGAACATCTCATATGCTTTATGACGTTCAAAATGTCTTTGAAGTCCCGATTCTAAGCCGTAAAGCATGGCACACTGAACTATCGAGTAGTCATCAAAACGAGCTTGCCAGACATTCATAATGTCCAGAGTTGCTCCTGCAGCAGGCCTGTCACCTAGCGGTGCTTCCAGGACATAATGCTTCTGTGCGGCAATGAGGATAATCCTCAAGTTATGGACCCAGTCTGTGTAGTTGCTACCATCATCTTTCAACTTAACTTTTTCTAGGAACGCATTAACATTCAAGGGAACAGTAGCACGGGCCATTGATCTACAACAACATAGATATGCAAAAAATATCAGGACTAAGTTCATGATAAATTAAAGTTCAATTAATCATATTACTAAAGAACTCCCACTTAGATAGACATCTCTCTAGTCATCTAAATGATCACATGATCCAAATCAACTAAACCATGTCCGATCATCACGTGAGATGGAGTAGTTTTCAATGGTGAACATCTTATGTTGATCATATCTACTATATGATTCATGCTCGACCTTTCGGTCTCCAGTGTTCCGAGGCCATATCTGTACATGCTAGGCTCGTCAAGTTTAACCCGAGTATTCTGCATGTGCAAAACTGTCTTACACCCATTGTATTGTAACGTAGAGCTTATCACACCCGATCATCACATGGTGTCTCGGCACGACGAACTTTCGCAACGGTGCATACTCAGGGAGAACACTTGTACCTTGAAATTTTGTAAGGGATCATCTTATAATGCTACCGCCATACTAAGCAAAATAAGAAACATAATAAGATAAACATCACATGCAATCAAAATACGTGACATGACATGGCCATCATCATCTTGTGCTTTTGATCTCCATCTCCAAAGCATTGTCATGATCTCCATCGTCACCGGCTTGACACCATGATCTTCATCTTAGCGTCATGGTCGTCTGGCCAACTATTGCTACTACTACTATAGCTAACTCATAGTGATAAAGTAAAGCAATTACATGGCCTTCGCAATTCATACAATAAAGAGACAACCATAAGGCTCTTGCCAGTTGCCGATAATTTACAAAACATGATCATCTCATACAATAACGTATAATTCATCAAGTCTTGACCATATCACATCATAACATGCCCTGCAGAAACAAGTTAGACATCCTCTACTTTGTTGTTGCAAGTCTTACGTGGCTGCTACGGGCTTAGCAAGAACCGTTCTTACCTACGCATACAGAACCACAACGATTTCTTCGTCAAGTGTGTTGTTGTAACCTTCACAAAGACCGGGCATAGCCACACTCGATTCAACTGAAGTGAGAGAGACAGATACCCGCCGGTCACCTTTAATCAACAAGTGCTCGTAACGAGGACACTAGTCTCACGTAAGTGTACACGTAATGTCGGTCCGGGCCGCTTCATCTCACAATACCGCCGAATCAAAGTATGACATGCTGGTAAGCAGTATGACTATTATCGCCCACAACTCATTGTGTTCTACTCGTGCATATCATCTACGCATAGTCCTGGCTCATGATGCCACTGTTGGGGAACATAGTATTTCAAAATATTACCTACGATCACGCAAGATCTATCTAGGAAAAGCATAGCAACAAGGGGGAGAGTGTGTCTACGTACCCTCGTAGACCAAAAGCGGAAGCGTTCGGTAACGCGGTTGATGTAGTCGAACGTATTTGCGATCCAACCGATCCAAGCACCGAACGTACGGCACCTCCACGTTCAGAACACGTTCAGCTCGATGACGTCCCATGAACTCTTGATCCAGTTGAGTGTCATGGGAGAGTTTTGTCAGCACGACGGCATGGTGACGATGATGATGAAGTTACCGGCGCAGGGCTTCGCCTAAGCACTGCAATGATATGACTGAGGTGTGTAACTGTGGAGGGGGCATCGTACACGGCTGGCAAATCAACTAGTGTCTTCTAGGGTGCACCCTGCCCCCGTATATAAAGGAACAAGGGAAGGCCGGCCGACCCCTATGGTGTTCCTCAAGAGAGGGGTTTCTACTAGGAATAGGAATCCTATTCCTAGTAGGAATCCACCAAGAGGGAGAGGGGAAGGAAGGAGATGATGAGGGAGAAGAAAAGGGGGGCGCCCCCCCTTCCTAGTCCAATTCGGACTCAAGGGGGAGGGGGCGGGCAGCCTACCCTAGCCATCCCTCTCTCTCTCCACTAAGGCCCATGTGGCCCATTAGTTCCCCCAGGGGGGCACTTCGGTTTTATCCGAAACTTCTCCGGAACACTTCCGATGTCCGAATATAGTCATCCTATATATCAATATTTTTGTCTCAACCATTTCGAGACTCCTCGTCATGTCCGTGATCTCATCCAAGACTCCGAACAACCTTCGGTACATCAAAACACATAAACTCATAATACCGATCGTCATCGAATGTTAAGCATGCAAACCCTACATGTTCGAGAACTACGTAGGCATGACCGAGACTCGTCTCAATAACCAATATCGGAACATGGATGGTCATATTGGTTCCTTCATATTCTACGAAAATCTTTATCAGTCAAATGGCATAACAACATACATTGTTCTCTTTGTCAGTATGTTACTTGCCCGAGATTCGACCGTCGGTATCATCATACCTAGTTCAACCTCGTCACCGACAAGTCTATCTACTCGTTCCGTAATACATCATCTCGTGACTAACTCATTAGTCGTTTGCTTGCAAGGCTTATTACGTTGTGTATTATCTAGAGGGCCCAGAGATACCTCTCCGACACTTGGAGTGACAAATCCTATTCTCGATATATGCCAACACCACAAATACCTTCGAAGACACCTGTAGAGCATCTTTATAATCACCGAGTTACGTTGTGATGTTTGATAGCACACAAGGTGTTCCTCCGGTATTCGGGAGTTGCATAATCTCATAGTCATAGGAACATGTATAAGTCATGAAGAAAGCAATAGCAGAAAAACTAAACGATCATATTGCTAAGCAAACAGATGGGTCTTCTCCATCACATCATTCTCCTAATGACGTGATCCCGTTGATCAAATGACAACTCATGTCTATTGTTAGGCAACATAACCATCTTTGATTAACGAGCTAGTCTAGTAGAGGCATACTAGGGACACTCTGTTTCATCTATGTATTCACACATGTATCAAGTTTCCGGTTAATAAAATTCTAGCATGAATAAAAGACATTTATCATGATGTATAAGGAAATATAAATAACAACTTTTTATTGCCTCTAGGGCATATTTCCTTCACATATAGCAATGATTTGGTTATAGACATACTATCTATTCTAAATTTCTAACAATCAACATGTAGTCGTATTCATAAGGTAAAGATGAGATGTGATAGAACAATTACAAGACGATAGATTCCACCAGTATATGCAGCCAATATGTGCGTCGACCGCGTAAACGATGCCATCATGCACTATAGCATCAGGCAGAAATGGAGGGTCAACATGATTGATGATGAGCCATAACCATGCATGGCGACCGGATTCAAGATAGACTAACCCCATGTCGAACAAGGCAATGAGCTTGTAATCCATGTAGTCTTTTGATGGTGTGGACACTTCACAGACTACAACCTTCAGCAAACAAAGGTCGCACCAAAAGCTCGATGCCTCTTGTGGAAGGTAGGAAGGAGTGTCTGGCGGGCCGCGAGCCCCGATGCCGGCGGTATCCAACGATGGAAGGGTGATCTCTCGCTGGGTGAAGATATCCACGAGATGCCACGGACTACCGGATTGGTGGATAAGGACGATCCAGTTGGACTTCATGCCTGTGGCCGCGCATGAAGGACAGGTGGAAGGGTAGCGGTAGCATGTCGAGGGGCAACACGACAACCTCCGTAGGATCGTCAAGTCGGTTTCGGGGCCACCTGCGAGGATCGGGCATCAGCAAACAGGGTGTCTTGAAAAGGGTCGGTTAGTTGCAGATGAGTAGACGGTACAAAGACACCAAGCATGCAGCCGGACACATGGTGCTGAGCAGGTCCATACGATTACAGATCTGCTCCAAGAGAACATCGGGGAGGGAATTCCAATCGCGGCTCTGCGTGTCAGTCGACTCTACCATAGGTTTTTCTGGGCCGTTGAGTGATTGGGCTTTTCTATGCCTGCGAGCGAGTGGGGAAGTGGATTCGGGTGAGCGAGCGAAGAAGATGGCATGTGCGGCCGAGCAGTGAGCGGGGGGGGGGGATATGGTATGCGCGAGCTACCAATGAAGATGGAGTAGGCGGGCAAACAGTGAGCGGGGGAAATGGTGTGCAGGCGACGATGGGGAAGAGAGGAGAAAGAAGAGGGAAAGACGGGCAAGAAAGTGCATGAAATCTCAATTCTACTAGTACTACTACCAGGATATAGCGTCCTTCGGAGTGTAAATAGTTAAGCCAATGACATGTGGGTCTACCTCAAGAGGGCCCATATGTCACTTAATGGAAGAGAAAGGTGCGTAGGCATATTTGAGGAAGCCCGCTCCACTGGCAAACATGATGGCACTACTGGGTAAGGCTGATTTAGTAACACCAACACACTCGTTCAGCTTATTAATTAAGTGCCCCATCTACTGCAGCGTGTATTGTCACTTCACTGTGAAGACTAGTTGAATAGTTCTCTCTGAACGAGATGGGGAATAATGGATCGCCAAGACTTCCTATCTATAGTATCACTATACCTCTACTCTCATCCTGTCCAACAAGATGAAACATTGCCCAAGGCACCCGGCGCCAATAATGTCAGAGTACTAGTAGTATATTGTGTCAAACTTTGACCATCTATTTAACTAATGAAATGTTAATGCATGTCACCAAAAATCATATCTGGAATCGTATTTGAACATAGTTTTTAATGGTATAGTTTTTTTTGACATGCATGTACACTTTGTTAGTTAAAATTGCGGTCAAAATTTAACACTAAGTACGAAGGGGACCAATAAACTAGTACGGAGGTTTATATATAGGTCAATAAAAAAATGACCAACCAACGTAGTACAGTACAAATTACAAATGGGACCAATAAACCAGGATGGAGGTAGTAAATGATGAGTGCCCCGAGTTTTTACCAAAAGTACTCGATAATGGTCTTGTTTTCCTCAAGAAAATTGTGTTTACGAACGTATTAATTGGAATGCATGCGTGAGGAATAGAAGACCAGAACTTTTACACGCATTGGTGAGTTTTCTCTTAGACTAGCCACAGTGGGAGCAACTTCAGCAGTAACATCGAGTACAACTCAGCAAATTTCCTTATGTGGCAATGAGTTAATGAGGAGAGAGGTAGTTTGAGTAACTTAGCTAGTTATTGTAACATCACATGTCCCAATGCAATATTAGTCTATAACCTAATAATTGAAGCTTTGCATAACACCACACTTATGTTACTACCCACTACTAGTCTAGGGATATGTGTATGTTACTAGTGTATGTTACTCTCCACTGTGGCTAGTCTTAATTTTTGCATGCAACATTTTAATGAAGCTTGAAATATGAACATGTCAATGGGAGGGAGTAAAAGCCTCATGCATGCATGCATGCATGCAAAATGCAGCACTCACACGTACACATGCACGCACGCAACACTCACGCATCCATCCGACACATATCACACAACTCAACACACACGCTCACGCTCAAGTGCTCAACCGACTCCCTCCGTCCGTGAAAGACTGTACATATAGAGATTTACTCATTGACCAAGAGGAACCAAAACTTCATGGCACAATTAGTGCCTCAAAGTAGCACACTTATGTGTGCATGGGACCATTGAGAGAAGAAGATTAAATGAAGGTTGTTGCATGTTGTAATTAAGGATAGACATCTACTCCCTTCGTTCTAAATATAAGTCTTTTTAGACATTTCAATTGGACTACAACATACATATGTATGTAGACATATTTGAGAGTGTAGATTCACTTTTTTTGCTCCATATGTAGTCACTTTTCGAAATCTCTACGAAGACTAATATTTAGCAACCAAGGTGGAGTGGAAAACGAGAGAACTTAATGCTTATTTGCTAATTAATAACATTGCATGCAATGAACTGACCACTGCATGTAGTGTTTCCTAATGCCAGATGTACAGTTTTTCACGGACTGAGGGAGTACACGTGCATGCACTCACATACACAACTAGGGTGGTTCGCGCGCAAGGGTATGACTTCTGTCGCGACTGCGTAAAGTTTTGTTTAACTGATTTCTTTGCTCTGCCAACTGACGGGTGGGACCCAGAAACCAGGTGTCAATTTAACCAGTCAACAAAGTGTCATGTCGACTATGTGGCCGGTCAGTAGGGTGCAATACGGTGCTCTACGGTGAGCCAGCGATCGTATCATCACTGCAAAACTACATAATGATCGTATAGTTACATACGTCGAACGCCGGTGTATTTTTCTCGTTTCAAATTATCTAACATCTAGATGTGAAATAGCACACCTGTAACTGGAAAGGACGCAGTATGGACTAGTACTACTTTGATGTGTCCAGTGAACTCGCCGAATGAGGAGAAGCTTGCTTACTACGCCCTCTCCTTCGCCCGCGCACGATGGCTCATAGGAGGAGAAGCTTGCTTACTACGTACGCCTACGCCCTCTCCCTTGCCCACGCGCGCGGTGGCTCGCAGGACGAGGAGAGGGTTTTGACTAAAGTGGCCTCTCCCTCTCCCTCTCCCTCGCCCTCGTGGTGGACATGCAGCAGTTTGTTCGGTGTCAGATTGCCAAAAGCATATTGTACTGTAGTATCATCATTGTTGGACCTTTCGAATAGGTGAAGATCCCAATGCAAGGTTCATAGGAGTATGAACTGTTGAACCTCCCGAAGAGGCAAAGATCCGAGCGCAAGGTTTATAGGAGTTGTCTTCCTAGTACTACTACTATAGTGAACACTTGTTACTGTATGATGCTACCACGTCACCTATATCCAAAGCTGTGCCACCTTTTTTTTCTCATAGAGCATGTTGGAGCATGTGCAACAACCACACAAGTTGCACGTACACATAACACATTTACTAGTAAATAAATTCTAAAGGACAAATGCCAGTATGCCACACAAGTTCATCTCCAATTCATGTGATAAATTTGTGCACGACTAGTCTAGATATATTTATAGGCTACCTGATACGTCTCCGTCGTATCTATATATTTTTATTGTTCCATGCCAATATTCTCCAACTTCCATATACTTTTGGCAACTTTTTATACTATTTATTGGGACTAACATATTGAGCCAGTGCCTAGCGCCAGTTCCTGTTTGTTGCATGTTATTTGTTTCGCAGAATACCCATATCAAACGGAGTCCAAATGGAATAAAAATGGACGGAGATTTTTTTTTGGAATATATGTGAATTTTGGGAAGCGAAACTAACACGAGATGATGCTCGAGTGGGCCTCGAGGGTGGGGGGCGTGCCCCCCTGCCCAGGGCGTTCCCTGGGCCCTCAAGCCCACACCGTAAGGAGGTTGATGCCCTTCTTTCGCCGCAAGAAAACTAATTTCTGGATAAAAGTTGTGTCAAAAGATGAGCCCAATCGGAGTTACGGATCTCCGGGAATTTAAGAAACAGATAAGGGCCAGAATCTGAGAACGCAGAAAAAGAGAGAGACAGAGAGACAGATCCAATCTCGGAGGGGCTCTCGCCCCTCCGCCGCCATGGAGGCCCTCCCACCTAGGGAGAAGGTCAACGAAGAAGAAGGAGGGGGGCTCTCCCCCCTCACTTCCGGTGGCACCGGAGTGCCACCGGGGCCATCATCGTGTGACGGCGATCTACACCAACACCTCCGTCATCTTCACCAACATCTCCATCACCTTCCCCCATCAATCTACAGTGATCCACTCTCCCGCAACCTGATGTACCCTCTACTTGAACATGGTGCTTTATGCTCCATATTATTATCCAATGATGTGTTGCTATCCTATGATGTCTGAGTAGATTATCGTTGTCCTATCGGTGATTGGTGAATTGCTATGATTGATTTAAATTGCTTGTGGTTATGTTGCTGTCCTTTGGTGACCATCATATGAGCGCGCACGTGGATCACACCATAGGGTTAGTTGTATGTTGATAGGACTACGTATTGGAGGGCAAGAGTGACAGAAACTTCAACCTAGCGTAGAAATTGATGCATACGGGATTGAAGGGGGACCAATATATCATAATGCTATGGTTGGGTTTTACCTTAATGAACGTTAGTAGTTGCGGATGCTTGCTAATAGTTCCAATCATAAGTGCATAGAATTCCAAGTAAGGGATGACATGCTAGCAGTGGCCTCTCCCACATAAAACTTGCTATCGGTCTAGTAACGTAGTCAATTGCTTAGGGGCAATTATGCAACTGCTACCACCACTTTTCCACACTTGCTATCATTAACTTTATCTTAACAACCCCTAGTTTATATTTGCGTGCTCTTTATATTATTGCAAACCTATCCCACAAAGACCACAAAGTACTTCTAGTTTCATACATGTTTTAGGTAAAGTAAACGTCAAGCGTGCGTAGAGTTGTATCGGTGGTCGATAGAACTCGAGGGAATATTTTTTTGCCTTTAGCTCCTCGTTGGGTTCGACACTCTTACTTATCGAAAGAGGCTACAACTGATCCCCTACACTTGTGGGTTATCAAGACCTTTTTCTGGCGCCGTTGCCGGGGAGCAATAGCGTGGGCTGAATATTCTCGTGTGTGCTTGTTTGCTTTATCACTAAGTAGATTTTGTTTGCTGTTCTAAGTTGCTCTCTATCTTTAGTAATCGATATGGAACACGAAATACCAAAAAACTTAGGTGTACTTGCTACTCATGGAGATGGGGAACCTCCTAAAACCCTCGATGCAAATTATGTGAAAGATATTATGTACTACTTTGATAATCCTGAGAAAACCCCATTCAACTATGTAATGGGAGTAACGTTGGATCAACGTGAATACTTTAGGGATTATCGCTTGACACAAAACGGGAAACTGTTATGGGATCAAATTCATTTGTTGCATTGGTATGCTTGGCAACTATGCTTGAGATATGATTATACTTGTTTCTCTAGGATGAAGGCTCCACAACTTCCCTTTTCATGCAAATTTAATGATAATGAAACCTTAGGTTCTTATGCTAATGGTATATATGATTATTATGATGTGGAACGAATAGAAGAATTCGTTGCTTTTAAGGATGCTTATGAAATTGAAACTCTGTTTAGTAAGAATGATGCTTTTGATGATGATGTTTCTAGGCCTAAAAATCTTGCTATATTGAAATATTGCTATTTGAATTATGAATATAACTACGATATTGATGCATTTATTGAGAAGGTCTCCGCTGTCCAAGAAGAGACTGATAACCCTCAACCGTAAGGGATCGAGATAGTCCTCGCGGGTAAGAATAACCCAATTTATTGAATCGACACACGGGGAGCCAAAGAGTATTTATAAGCTTTAACAGTTGAGTTGGCAATTCAACCGCACCTGAAATATACTAACTTGCAACAAAAGATAAGTGGTAACAGTGATATGATAGTGATGATAGTGATAGTAAAAGTAAACAGCAAAAGTAAATAGCAGTAGTAAATGGCAAAAGTAGCAACTAGTGACAAGCATGGTTTAAAATACTGTAGGCTAGGGAGATGGATGGTTGGGTGCTGCATGGATGAGATAGATTCTAACTTGGGGCACGGCACACGGAAAAGTAATGATCATCTAGGCAAATATCAAACATTAGGCATGTATCCCGTATGTAGTTGTACGTGCTTGCAATAAGAACTTGCACAACATCTTTTGTCCTACCATCCCGCTACGAACGGGGCCAATAGGAACTAATGGATATTAAGGTGCTCCTGTCAAAGAGCACCGGAACAAAGCAATGAACTCAATGGATACATGTAATCCTCAAACTACTGACCATCCCCTTTGGTGTCCCAAGCTGTCACTTTTGGGATCGCCGGTTCCGAACCGTAACAGGTGCATACAACTCATAGATAGGATCAAGAACACAAATATATTCATGCAAACACATATGGTTCAGATCTGAAATCATGGCACTCGGGCCCTAAGTGTCAAGCATTAAGAATAACAAGTTGTAGCAAAGATGAAAAACACCATACTAGATGATAGGCAACATGCCCCCAACAATCTGACGAACTATTACATGATCTAACTCATCCAATCCCTACCATCCCCTTCGCCTACAGCAAGGGAATTACTCACACATGAAGGGGGAAGTCATGGAGGGATGATGGAGTGGTGATGATGATGACGATGGTGACGATCTCCCCTCTCCGGAGGCCAAATCAGCCTCCAGATTAGCTGTAATGCCCAGGATGGAATTATACCTCCTACGTGTCGAGGCACGACTTAAAGGCATAAGTCCATTCTAGAATGATCTCAAGTTTGGTAATCTTTGCACGACTCATGTAAAAGAGGGATAGTAAACTGAAAATAGTTGGCTTACAATCGCCACGTCACAGAATAACAGTACAAGTCTCAAACATCATACAATAAGATCACTACAACCCTCTAAGGGCAAAACCAAATGTCAAAGTACCAAAATCAGATAAATAAAACAACCACAGGCGGATCGAATCCTAGTAAGAGTCTCCACTACTGATCGTCCGGGTAGCGCACGTAGTAACGACTACGCTCCTCGTCGTACTCCCAATCCAGCTCGGTGCCATCACCTGGATAGCTCACAGCTGGACCTGCATCTGGTGTGGAAGTAACTGTGAGCCACAGAGGACTCAGCAATCCCGTTCCCGGGTAACAGTACTATTTAAGCCTTTAGGTGAGGGAAAAGGCTGAAGAAAGAATAAGAGGTGAAGGAACAACAAAGAGTCTGCAGCAGCAACTAGCATCTAGCTTACGCAAGTGAGAGCGAGAAGAGAAGGCATCGCGAGAAGTGATCACGAAGTGATCCTAGCTACAACTCACAAACATAACCCCTCCGTGTTCAACTCCCGAATCCCTATTCGGAAATTGACAGTCACGGAACACACGCTGGTAGTGTATTAGTATCATTGTGTCAAGTTATCTACAACCGGAATTAACAAGCTCCCATCTGCCACATAACCGCGGGCACGGCTTTCGAAAGTTCAAACCCTGCAGGGGTGTTCCAACTTGACCCATTACAAGCCCACGATCCGCGGAGTCGCAACTCCAAAGTGGGAAGACCCGAGTATCCTCGGAATCCCGTGCTCACGTTAAACCGAATTAAGATAAGGCTAATCCAGCAAATCCTCCCGGCGTGTCGTCACCCTGATCGTAGCCGCGCGTATCTAGGTCTCAGGACACGACCGGATGGGCGAAGCTACGGGTGGATACCAAATACCTCGAGTTGCCTCAAGGCGGCCCCGCAGGCTCCCCGTTTCGGACCAACACTCATGTGGAGCACTGGCCCGGGGTTGTTGATTAAGAAAGAGGGTTAATTACTCCCTATGCATGTTTAGTTTGTTATTAGGCAAATAGTACCAATGTTGGGACTTGCTGGAAAAGACTTAGCACTTAGCGGTTTATCGAGGGGGTCCCATACACCCCAACCGTGTTAGGAACGCATAATCAAGGAACATAAGACCGGCTTATACGGATCCTAACGGCATGAGTGGAACAAAACACCAAGCAAAAGGCTTAGCCTTCCACCCTTGCCAATATATAGGTGATTTCAATTAAAGCATTTATATAGTGTGATATAACCCAACCAAACTTCAACATGAAGCAAGCATCTTCACTTCACCTGCAACTAGCAACGCTATAAGAAGGGCTGAGCGAAGCGTACTTAGCCAAGCAACGGTTTGCATAGGTAGGGTGGTTAAACATGGCAATTGGTTACAAGTAGGAGGCTGACAAGAAGAACATGGGCATCGAGGCAAAACTATAGATCGATACTACTAGCAATAGGCAAAGATAGTAATGTTATCGGGGTTCGGTCATCTTGCCTGAAGAGAAGACGTTCGGATCAAAAGAAGGGTCCTCGTGCTCAAACTCGTTGGAAACCTCGTGCTCAACCTCGTTGGAAAACTCGTGCTCAACTTCCGGCTCTAAACAAGACAAACACACCAAGGCACCAATCAACACGATGCAATGCGCACTCGAAAAACATGAATGCATGAAGGATGCACTAAAGATGCACATGGAGCACGGAAAACATCACTCAAGCAAAACACCTCAAAACAAGATAACAACCTGATATTATTAATCTACACAGAAAAACACCCAAGTTTGATATAAAAATCGCTGAAATCGGAGTTACGGGCTAAAAGTTATGCCCGAAACAAGATTTGAGCGAAAACTGCAAATTACAGCAACATAGCATCTTGGGAGCTCAAAATAATTAATCTACAGCACCCAAAAAGCATGGCAACGGACTTGAACATAAACTAGATATAATGTACAGCAACTAGGTCCAAAGTGCACCCCCAACGGAGTCACGGATCAAAAGCAATGACCTTGGACATATTGAACTTTGAAATAAAATTCTGGCAGCAGAATTTTATTGAAAGTTTGGAGCAAAAGATAAACATGCTACAGCCACTCAAATGGCCATGTGCGGACATGGATGGAAAGACAACAATATATACTTCAAGGAACAATCAAAATCCACCCCAAAACTATCATGCTTTGTCCTACAACATCGCACGAACATGGCATCGGAACGTTACAGATTTCAGACTTAGTGAAATTTCACTAAGTCCTAAAACAGCAACATTATCATAGCATCAAAAAGAGCATGTTTAAGACACCTCGAAACTAAACATGGCAAAGGGTAAGCACCTCATCAAAATACATATGACGGTGATCCCGAAACACACAAGCATGCATCATTGTGGTGAACACACCGATTACAACGAGCTCAACAAGATGGCATTTCATAACAAGTGAAAACACAACATTTGAACATGGCATCTTGCAACGATGATAACAAGGAAACAATAAATCTACCATGCAACCTATCACAAGCAACACGTAGTTCGTGGCAAGACGAACACGTGGACATGTCATTTGCATCGTTTGGACAAACGAGCTAAAAGATATCACATGTCAAAGGTGGCATGAAAATAACACATAACAGCAGTTTATATCATCATGCACTCTTGTAACAGCAAAACATGTGTCAAGATGACATCTAACATGCATGACTACAACAGGTAAAACGTAGAGGGCATCTCCACGAACATCTGGACATGCTACACGCGCAAAACGGAGCATCACAGAGAAAGTTATGCATGGTCAAACTTTGCATCACAGAACAAGTAAAACAGGGACTTAGGGTTTGAAATTGGACCTCGGATCAGATCTGGATCTGACGGGCCGGTGGGGCTACAGTAGCGGCCCGGGGTTGTTGGAGGCCCGCTCGGGCGCAGCTGGCCCTGGCTGACGCGGCCCGGCTCGGCGGCTGAAGGAGCGGGCCGCTCGGGTGGCACTGCCCGCGCGCGGAGTGGAGCAACGGGCCGGGGAAGGCGGCGGCCGGCCCGGTCGGTGGACGAGCCGGCGGTGTGAGCGGGCCGGCTCGGCGGAGGCGGCCCAGGAGCGGCGGCGGCGGTGCGGGAACTGCGGGGAGGCGAGGCCCGTGTGGCGAGGAGGCGAGCTGGGCCGGTCGGCCTGGAAGGCCCGGCCGGGGCGCTGACTCGCGAGCGGCGGTCGGGGTAGGACGGGCCGGCGAAGCGGTCCCCCCCGGACCGGCCCGGAGCGGTCGAGGGAAACGGCTGCGGCTCGATCTATCGCCTGGCGCGACGTGCGGTGCGAGGCCCGGTGTGGAGAGGTCGATCGGCCGTTGACTCGCGCGAGGACGGGCTGCGGCGGCCGTTGCGGTCGATCCGGAGGGCGCCGCCTCGGAGGACGAGATCGAGGATCCGGTCGGAATCCCGATCTGATCTGCGGGAGGAAGGAGACAAGTGGCTGGTGGTGATTGTGGATCCAGAAAATTAATTTGGGGATCTGAGATCTGAAATTTATGGAAGAAGAAGGGGAATGTCCAAATAGACCTAGGGGTCTATATATAGCAATTTATACTAGGGTTTGGAGACTAGGGGTGTTTAGGAGCCCTCCGATCGTGATCCAACGGATCCGATCGCGGGGATAGAATAAAAGGGCCTAGACGGAGATAAAAGAAAACAACAGGGGTATTTCCGGGACACGAAGTAAGGGCACTTCGGACCCACACGGACAACGGAGGGAAAAGTCAACGGAGTCCAAACGAGACGAGATTTGAGAGGCGGGTTGCACACAACAAAACAACAACACACAACACAACCTCGCGGCACACCGGTAACGAAAAACGCCCGAACAACAAAGTAGGCCTACGAGACGTCACGGACACGTGAGGGAGCTCCGGAACACGAAACGGACAACGGGAAGAAACACGACGAATCGGATGCAACCCACAACACAAACAAAAATGCAATGCACATGTCTACATGATATGAATGAATGCCACACACTCACACAACAAAACGACGAAAGCCCGAAAGACAAAGAACCCGAAATGGAAATAGATGAAGCCGGAGATTTATTATATACCCAAAAGGGAAAGTATTACATCCGGGGCATTACAAACTCTCCTCTACTACAAAAAGATCTCGTCCCGAGATCTAGGACTGGAAAAAGGAAGGGTACTCGGAACAAAGATGATCTTCTCGTTCCCAGGTAGCTTCTCGGTCTGTGTGATGTGACCACTTGACTTTCAGAAACTTGATGGTCTTGTTGCGAGTCTTGCGTTCGGTTTCTTCGAGAATTGCAACTGGATGCTCTCGGTAGGAAAGGTCTTGTTGAAGATCAATCTCCTCAAACGGAATCATGCGCTCAGGTGCCTTGAAGCATTTGCGAAGCTGAGACACATGGAAGACATCATGAACATTTGCAAAGTTGGAAGGGAGCTCGAGCTGATAGGCTAGATCGCCTCTTTTGCCAAGAATTTTGAAAGGCCCGACGTATCTAGGAGCAAGTTTTCCTTTGATACCGAACCTTTGGGTTCCTTTCATCGGAGAAACTCGGAGATAGACATGATCCCCGATGTCGAAAGCCAAATCACGATGCTTTCCGTCATAGTAGCTCTTCTGACGCGACTGAGCGGCCTTGAGATTCTCACGTATGACTTTGCACATTTCTTCGGCTTCAGAGATCAAATCATTGCCAAGAAGCTGGCGTTCACCTGTTTCAGACCAGTTGAGAGGGGTACGGCACTTTCTGCCATAGAGAATTTCAAACGGTGCTTTGCCTGCACTTGCTTGGAAGCTGTTGTTGTAAGAGAACTCTGCAAATGGAAGACAGTCTTCCCATTTCATGCCGAAGGAGATGACACAGGCTCTGAGCATATCTTCAAGGATCTGATTCACACGCTCGACTTGACCACTAGTCTGAGGGTGAAAGGCAGTGCTGAACCTGATCTTCGTGCCCATGGCGGACTGAAAGGAGTCCCAGAACTTTGATGTGAACAAGCTGCCACGGTCTGAGGATATCACTTGAGGAATGCCATGTAGGGACACAATTCTGGAAGTGTACAGCTCTGCAAGTTGAGCTGCATTGATTGATTCTTTGACTGGAAGAAAGTGAGCAACTTTGGTAAGCTTGTCAATCACCACAAAGATAGCATCATTGCCTCGCTTGGATTTAGGAAAGCCAGTGACGAAGTCCATTTCAATGTGGTCGAACTTCCACTCAGGAATAGGAAGAGGTTGGAGAAGACCGGCTGGACGTTGATGTTCTGCTTTCACTCTTCTGCATACATCACATTCATTCACGAATTGGGCAATTTCCCTTTTCATGCGTGTCCACCAGTAAGATTGCTTGAGGTCTTGATACATCTTGGAACTGCCAGGATGAATGGAAAGGAGAGAGTCATGAGCTTCTTCCATTATGAGTTTCCTGAGATCACCTTTGGGAACAACGAGTCTGTCCTCGAAGAACAAGGTATCTCTCTCATCAACACGGAAGCACTTATATTTTGGAGTGCCCTTTGCAATCCCATGTTTCACCTTCTTCACCATGGTATCACTGAGCTGGGCCTCACGGACTTGATCTTCCAAGGTAGGAGCAATCTGGAGATTTGCAAGAAAACCCTGCGGAACAACCTGAAGGTTGAGCCTCCTGAAGGCTTCACAAAGCTCAGGCTGGTGTGGCTTGATAAGAAGGCTGTTGCAATATGCCTTTCTGCTCAAAGCATCTGCAATCACATTCGCCTTGCCTGGAGTGTACTCAATGCTGGGGTTGTACTCTTGGATCATCTCGACCCAACGAGTCTGGCGGAGGTTCAGATGCGGCTGTGTGAAGATGTACTTCAAGCTCTTGTGATCAGTGAAGATGTCGACCTTTCTGCCCAACAACAGATGTCTCCACGTAATCAGAGCATGTACCACAGCTGCTAGCTCGAGATCATGTGTGGGATAGTTCTTCTCAGCTGGCTTTAGCTGACGTGAAGTGTATGCCACAATTCTCTTCTCTTGCATAAGCACACCACCAAGGCCTTGAAGAGAAGCGTCACAGAACACTTCATAGGGCTTGGATTCATCTGGAGGAATCAGAACTGGAGCTGAGACAAGCTTCTCTTTGAGGGTTTTGAAAGCCACTTCACACTCGGGAGACCAAAAGTATTTGACATTCTTCTGAAGGAGGTTGGAAAGAGGCTTGGCAATCTTGGAGAAGTTCTCCACAAACCTTCTACAATAGCTGGCAAGACCAAAAAAACTGCGGAGCTGCTTGACGTTCTGAGGAGCTTCCCAGTTGACAATTGCTTCAACTTTCTCGGGATTAACCGCAATACTGTCAGCTGAGATAATGTGGCCCAGGTACAAAACCTTATCGAGCCAAAACTCGCACTTTGAGAACTTGGCATAGAATTTATGCTCTCTGAGTCGATCAAGAACCAGACGCAAGTGCTTTTCGTGATCTTCTTCATTCTTGGAAAACACCAGAATATCATCCAGATACACTAGCACAAACTCGCCTGTATAGGGGTTGAAGATGTAATGCATCATCCTTGAAAAGGTAGGAGGAGCATTGGCGAGACCGAAGGACATGACGGTATACTCATATGAACCGTAGGTCGTTCTGAAGGCCGTCTTGGGAATGTCTTCCTCGCGAATGCGAATTTGATGATAGCCCATTCGGAGGTCAAGCTTAGAGAACACTTTAGCTCCTTTGAGCTGCTCAAAGAGTTCGTTGATGTTGGGGAGCGGATACTTGTTCTTAATCGTCTTCTTGTTCAGTGGCCGGTAGTCAACACAGAGACGCTCCGTGCCATCTTTCTTCTTGACAAATAAGACACCACAGCCCCACGGAGATGTACTCGGTCTGATGAGACCCATACGCTCCTGTTCATCCAACTGTTTCTTCAATTCCTTCAATTCATCTGAAGAGAGCTTGTATGGACGCCGACAAACAGGTTCGGTGCCCGGCTCGAGTTCAATGACAAACTCCACCTGACGGTGTGGAGGCATGCCTGGAAGTTCTTCTGGAAAGACGTCTTGATATTCATTCACCACTGGAATTTGCTCTATAGCATTAATTTCACCCTTATCATTAAGAGAGAAAAGCCGAATAGTATTATCCCTGGAGGCGAAGATAATCACATCTTCATCAGAATGAGTCAACTTGACTTCCTTTTGAGCACAATCAATGTGAGCATCGTGCTGAGAAAGCCAATCCATTCCAAGAATGAGGTCGATGTCAGAATGACCAAGAATCACCGGTTTAGCCAGAAAACGATAATCTCCCATGCGAATGGAAACATCCGGAGCATAGACAGTAGAAGACATACGTCTCCCTGGAGAAATAACTTCCAACCTCTGAGGCAAATTTGAAGTGGCAATACTGTGCTTGGAAGCAAAAGGTTGAGACATGAAAGAGCATGATGCACCCGAATCAAATAACACTTTAGCTGGGATAGAGTTAACTGGAAGGTTACCCAGAATGACATCAGAAGAAGCCTCTGCTTGTGCTACATTCATCAGATTGACCCTTGCAGCCTTTGGATCATGCCTGACAATAGCTGAACTCACAGGTGGTGGAGGAGGAAGACGCTTCGGATTCGGGCATCTGTTGGCATAATGACCCTTCTGGCCACACTTGTTGCACACCACTTCAGAGAGAGGACGGAACTGAGAGCCACTGGACTTGGAGCCTTGAGACTGAAACTGCTTCTTCGACTGGTTGCTTGGGTTGGGTGGGTGGGAGAAACCACGGCCACTAGAGTTCTTGTTGTTGGAGTTGTTGAAGTTGCTGGAGTTGTTGTATGGAGCTCGAATCATTGGAGGAGGAGGAAGCCAGAATTTCTGTTGTTTCGCAGCCAACTGAGACGATGAGGTAGAGTGAACAGCATCTCGAATTCTCTTCTTAGAAGCCTCCATCTTGAGCTGAGCTGCTTCTTGTTTCAAAGCCATATTATAGAACTTATCGAATTCGTCTGGCTCGAACAAAGTGAGAGCAAGCTGAAGTTCATCTTTGAGACCTCCACGGAACTGATAGATTTTACTCTTTGCAT
The DNA here is from genome assembly GCA_902687465.1 of Secale cereale. Classification (NCBI taxonomy): domain Eukaryota; kingdom Viridiplantae; phylum Streptophyta; class Magnoliopsida; order Poales; family Poaceae; genus Secale; species Secale cereale. Next base: position 139,651,656 of record LR738711.1, on the reverse strand, counting down.
CAGGTATGTCTTGCTTTGCATAACGAGCGAGGTTTTGGAACTTGACATTATACTGATAGACTGTCATGGAGCCCTGCTTGAGGTTGCGGAATTGCTCACGCATACCCTCGATAACACTTGTAGGAATGTGATGCGAGCGGAAATCCTTGCAGAAATTCTCCCATGAGATCACTTGACCCGGCCTTGAGTCTTTGTACTGCTGCCACCAACCAGCTGCTTGATCTTTCAGTTGGAAGGCTGCAAACTTCACATAGTCATCTTCTTTCACGTTACTGCACTCAAAATGCTTCTTGATATCGGTCAGCCAATCTTCAGCATCAAGAGGGTCGACACAGTAACTGAAAGCTTTAGGATTGTTGGCCAAGAACTGGTTGAGGGTAGCATGGTGCTGCTGGAAGAAGTTGCCTTGGTTCATAGGAATGCCCTGATTAGCTTGATTAGCTTGATTAGCTTGCATCATCTGCATCATTTGCATCATCAACTGAGTGTTCTGAGCAGTAGTCTGCATAATTGCTCTCCAAGCCTCAGGCGGAGGAGGAGGTGAAGGAGGATGCTCTGGGACCTCTTCCACCTCTGGGTTGGCATTCGGAACCTTTTTCGGAGCCATCCTGTAAGAGATGACCACGAATCAGCAATTGATTGACAAAAGGAATAAGCTGAATCAATGGAATGAATTGCAACAAGTCTTCACAATAATCATTCGAACAATAGGAACGAATGAATTTCTTAGTTAATTGATAACATCAGTCTTCACGAGAAGCCACATAGGGATCAAAAGGATAAATAATAAAAACAACAAGGTACGGAAAGGAACAAACACAAGAGAGGAGTTTCGTTCTAACATCTTTGTGCTGAAAGCATATGAACGCGTTACGAAAAGGTTTTGCAATCCCCGGATCAGCATAGCCAAGGACCCTTTAAGATGCAACTCCTGATAGTAACCTCGGTCATATAACCCCTTCACTCAATGTCGAACCCCGAACTCACTAACCTGCATTCGTTGGAAGAATGCCTACGATCTACTGGATAAAACCCACCTATAGTTTTCCGAAAGATTCCAGTTATGCAATCAGGTGTTGGGGATACACGGGAAGCACCGCGCAATCAACTCTAACCTACATCCAGGTGTATCCATCCTTCAACACATAACCAGTCTTTCTTGGAAACTGTGTACCTCGGACCTTCGAAAAGCATCCACTATAACAAGCTATGGCAATACTCCCGAACTACCTCCCCAGTACTGGGTGATGTCGGGGTTATCTTGCCACTGGCCGTATAGGGGAGATTTTCGATGTCGGCCGTCTTAAGTATTTAGTACTGTCGCGATATGCTTGTTACAATGATACCCCGAAGCTCAACTCCTCGGTAACAGGAGGCATCGAGAACAATATCCTTGTCACAAGAACATCGAAACAATCCCAGAATACTCGCGGGAATCCTAAAAAAAAATTTGTGCAAATTTTGAAGATAGGAGAGACAAGAGTAGACGTCAGGAGTCCTCACCAGAGAGAAAGGGGATGAGAAGCAAAGAAATCCTACTCTCCGATATAATATAGGACTCAAAAAGTTTTCAGTGTGTGCCTAGACTCAACCGTCAACGGTTCGATCAAACAGTGGGGGCTCCTAGGTCGGAGAAGGCTCTGAATACCAACTTGTAATGCCCAGGATGGAATTATACCTCCTACGTGTCGAGGCACGACTTAAAGGCATAAGTCCATTCTAGAATGATCTCAAGTTTGGTAATCTTTGCACGACTCATGTAAAAGAGGGATAGTAAACTGAAAATAGTTGGCTTACAATCGCCACGTCACAGAATAACAGTACAAGTCTCAAACATCATACAATAAGATCACTACAACCCTCTAAGGGCAAAACCAAATGTCAAAGTACCAAAATCAGATAAATAAAACAACCACAGGCGGATCGAATCCTAGTAAGAGTCTCCACTACTGATCGTCCGGGTAGCGCACGTAGTAACGACTACGCTCCTCGTCGTACTCCCAATCCAGCTCGGTGCCATCACCTGGATAGCTCACAGCTGGACCTGCATCTGGTGTGGAAGTAACTGTGAGCCACAGAGGACTCAGCAATCCCGTTCCCGGGTAACAGTACTATTTAAGCCTTTAGGTGAGGGAAAAGGCTGAAGAAAGAACAAGAGGTGAAGGAACAACAAAGAGTCTGCAGCAGCAACTAGCATCTAGCTTACGCAAGTGAGAGCGAGAAGAGAAGGCATCGCGAGAAGTGATCACGAAGTGATCCTAGCTACAACTCACAAACATAACCCCTCCGTGTTCAACTCCCGAATCCCTATTCGGAAATTGACAGTCACGGAACACACGCTGGTAGTGTATTAGTATCATTGTGTCAAGTTATCTACAACCGGAATTAACAAGCTCCCATCTGCCACATAACCGCGGGCACGGCTTTCGAAAGTTCAAACCCTGCAGGGGTGTTCCAACTTGACCCATTACAAGCCCACGATCCGCGGAGTCGCAACTCCAAAGTGGGAAGACCCGAGTATCCTCGGAATCCCGTGCTCACGTTAAACCGAACTAAGGTAAGGCTAATCCAGCAAATCCTCCCGGCGTGTCGACACCCTGATAGTAGCCGCGCGTATCTAGGTCTCAGGACACGACCGGATGAGTCATCCTACAGGTGTATGCCAAATACCTCAGGTTGCCCCGAGGCGGCCCCGCAGTCTGCTCGTTTTGGACCAACACTCAAGTCGAGCACTGGCCCAGGGGGGTTGAATTAATTAAGCCTCGGGTTAATTACTCCCTCGGAAAGGTTTAAGTTGTTTAGGCAAATAGTACCAATGTTGGGATTTGCTGGAAAAGACTTAGCACATAGCGGTTTATCGAGGGGGTCCCATACACCCCAACCGTGTTAGGAACGCATAATCAAGGAACATAAAACCGGCTTATACGGATCCTAACGGCATGAGTGGAACAAAACACCAAGCAAAAGGCTTAGCCTTCCACCCTTGCCAATATATAGGTGATTTCAATTAAAGCATTTATATAGTGTGATATAACCCAACCAAACTTCAACATGAAGCAAGCATCTTCACTTCACCTGCAACTAGCAACGCTATAAGAAGGGCTGAGCGAAGCGTACTTAGCCAAGCAACGGTTTGCATAGGTAGGGTGGTTAAACATGGCAATTGGTTACAAGTAGGAGGCTGACAAGAAGAACATGGGCATCGAGGCAAAACTATAGATCGAGACTACTAGCAATAGGCAAAGATAGTAATGTTATCGGGGTTCGGTCATCTTGCCTGAAGAGAAGACGTTCGGATCAAAAGAAGGGTCCTCGTGCTCAAACTCGTTGGAAACCTCGTGCTCAACCTCGTTGGAAAACTCGTGCTCAACTTCCGGCTCTAAACAAGACAAACACACCAAGGCACCAATCAACACGATGCAATGCGCACTCGAAAAACATGAATGCATGAAGGATGCACTAAAGATGCACATGGAGCACGGAAAACATCACTCAAGCAAAACACCTCAAAACAAGATAACAACCTGATATTATTAATCTACACAGAAAAACACCCAAGTTTGATATAAAAATCGCTGAAATCGGAGTTACGGGCTAAAAGTTATGCCCGAAACAAGATTTGAGCGAAAACTGCAAATTACAGCAACATAGCATCTTGGGAGCTCAAAATAATTAATCTACAGCACCCAAAAAGCATGGAAAGGGACTTGAACATAAACTAGATATAATGTACAGCAACTAGGTCCAAAGTGCACCCCCAACGGAGTCACGGATCAAAAGCAATGACCTTGGACATATTGAACTTTGAAATAAAATTCTGGCAGCAGAATTTTATTGAAAGTTTGGAGCAAAAGATAAACATGCTACAGCCACTCAAATGGCCATGTGCGGACATGGATGGAAAGACAACAATATATACTTCAAGGAACAATCAAAATCCACCCCAAAACTATCATGCTTTGTCCTACAACATCGCACGAACATGGCATCGGAACGTTACAGATTTCAGACTTAGTGAAATTTCACTAAGTCCTAAAACAGCAACATTATCATAGCATCAAAAAGAGCATGTTTAAGACACCTCGAAACTAAACATGGCAAAGGGTAAGCACCTCATCAAAATACATATGACGGTGATCCCGAAACACACAAGCATGCATCATTGTGGTGAACACACCGATTACAACGAGCTCAACAAGATGGCATTTCATAACAAGTGAAAACACAACATTTGAACATGGCATCTTGCAACGATGATAACAAGGAAACAATAAATCTACCATGCAACCTATCACAAGCAACACGTAGTTCGTGGCAAGACGAACACGTGGACATGTCATTTGCATCGTTTGGACAAACGAGCTAAAAGATATCACATGTCAAAGGTGGCATGAAAATAACACATAACAGCAGTTTATATCATCATGCACTCTTGTAACAGCAAAACATGTGTCAAGATGACATCTAACATGCATGACTACAACAGGTAAAACGTAGAGGGCATCTCCACGAACATCTGGACATGCTACACGCGCAAAACGGAGCATCACAGAGAAAGTTATGCATGGTCAAACTTTGCATCACAGAACAAGTAAAACAGGGACTTAGGGTTTGAAATTGGACCTCGGATCAGATCTGGATCTGACGGGCCGGTGGGGCTACAGTAGCGGCCCGGGGTTGTTGGAGGCCCGCTCGGGCGCAGCTGGCCCTGGCTGACGCGGCCCGGCTCGGCGGCTGAAGGAGCGGGCCGCTCGGGTGGCACTGCCCGCGCGCGGAGTGGAGCAACGGGCCGGGGAAGGCGGCGGCCGGCCCGGTCGGTGGACGAGGCGGCGGTGTGAGCGGGCCGGCTCGGCGGAGGCGGCCCAGGAGCGGCGGCGGCGGTGCGGGAACTGCGGGGAGGCGAGCCCCGTGTGGCGAGGAGGCGAGCTGGGCCGGTCGGCCTGGAAGGCCCGGCCGGGGCGCTGACTCGCGAGCGGCGGTCGGGGTAGGACGGGCCGGCGAAGCGGTCCCCCCCGGACCGGCCCGGAGCGGTCGAGGGAAACGGCTGCGGCTCGATCTGTCGCCTGGCGCGACGTGCGGTGCGAGGCCCGGTGTGGAGAGGTCGATCGGCCGTTGACTCGCGCGAGGACGGGCTGCGGCGGCCGTTGCGGTCGATCCGGAGGGCGCCGCCTCGGAGGACGAGATCGAGGATCCGGTCGGAATCCCGATCTGATCTGCGGGAGGAAGGAGACAAGTGGCTGGTGGTGATTGTGGATCCAGAAAATTAATTTGGGGATCTGAGATTTGAAATTTAGGGAAGAAGAAGGGGAATGTCCAAATAGACCTAGGGGTCTATATATAGCAATTTAGACTAGGGTTTGGAGACTAGGGGTGTTTAGGAGCCCTCCGATCGTGATCCAACGGATCCGATCGCGGGGATAGAATAAAAGGGCCTAGACGGAGATAAAAGAAAACAACAGGGGTATTTCCGGGACACGAAGTAAGGGCACTTCGGACCCACACGGACAACGGAGGGAAAAGTCAACGGAGTCCAAACGAGACGAGATTTGAGAGGCGGGTTGCACACAACAAAACAACAACACACAACACAACCTCGCGGCACACCGGTAACGAAAAACGCCCGAACAACAAAGTAGGCCTACGAGACGTCACGGACACGTGAGGGAGCTCCGGAACACGAAACGGACAACGGGAAGAAACACGACGAACCGGATGCAACCCACAACACAAACAAAAATGCAATGCACATGTCTACATGATATGAATGAATGCCACACACTCACACAACAAAACGACGAAAGCCCGAAAGACAAAGAACCCGAAATGGAAATAGATGAAGCCGGAGATTTATTATATACCCAAAAGGGAAAGTATTACATCCGGGGCATTACATTAGCCCTCCCGAAGAAGAACAGAGGGTGGCGGCGGCTCCGCGATGAAAAACAGCGAAAGGACTTCCGATCTGGGATTTCTTCGTCGGGAGGAAAAATACGGGGTAAAGTAGGGCACCAGGGGGTGTGGGGACCACCCAGGCGCCCCCCCGGCGCGGCCTAGGGGGGGCGCCCACAGGGCGCCTGGGCACCCCCTGGCCCCCCTCTGGCCCCACTTCTGGCATTTTGTTTCTTCGGGTGCGTTGATTTTTCGTGATTTTTCGTGGATTTTTCTGAGATGCTTAAAAATCCGTTTTCCTGCACACAAATAAACCATACATGCAGCTCTGCTGAAAACAGCGTCAGTCCGGGTTAGTTTAGTCCAAATCATGCAAGAATGAGGTCAAAACAATATCAAAAGTGTTTGGAAAAGTAGATACGTTTGAGACGTATCAACTCCCCCAAGCTTAGCATATTGCTTGTCCTCAAGCAATTCAGTTCAACGAACTGAACGCGACAAAGAAAACTTTGACAAACTCTTTTGCTTCATTAGATGTATATAAGCATGTACTACGAAAAGAGTTCAGCAAGTATTAAAACAGTACTTATGAGAACAATGCAAGGAGCAATCCTTCTTTCAAGTGACCAGTCACAAATAATCAGGAGTAAACAATATATTACCGAAAATCAAGACAAGATCACATTGCACATAGCTTGAGCATATTAAGGTGGTATCTCGCTAGCCTCCATGAGTGAAGCAAAACATAAATGCAGAGACTCCTCCAGAGTTTTAAAGGAGACTAGAACTAAGAATTTCAGAATAAATCATATCACAAGTATGCAGAAGACAATGTAATACTTTGGGACAATGCACATTACACTCAGAATGACAATTATGCTCTCCTAGTCAGTGCTTTGAAGAAAGAAGATGAGACTCTCGAACCATGGCTTTTATTGGCAAGGTTGAAAACCCGTGATCGGAAACAAAAACTAAACATGTACCAGAGCTCTTGGTTTTAAAAATAGAAGTAAATATGTTTTTGAGAGGTGCATATTTCATCAACGAATGCTAGCAGATAACTCAATTACTTTTTAAGCTAGACAAGTCTCGAGGAACGGCTCCCGCATGAGGACGATCACATCCTCTTAATCTCCTTTGTTTATCACTGCCAAAGTTTTCTGATTTCTCATGAACAAAGCGTGAAGGAGGGTTTGTTTGTTATATTATCTTTTTGAGCCGGGCGCACTCAATGCCAGTTCCTTTTCATATTAGGGGTTTGCACATTATACATGAAATCCAGGGGTGAAACTTGTCCAACTTAAAGAGATCATGAATTAACTCCTACTTCCTCATGAGCTAAAACATAGGCACAAAAATGGAAATGCTTTTGATTAATTTCGAGATGGTACATGAAAGTCTTCGTTAGGAATGGCAGGTAAATACCATGTATAGGAAGGTATAGTGGACTCATATGGCATAACAGGTTTAAAGGTTTTGGATGCACAAGCAGTCATTCCGCTTAGTACGGGTGGAGGTTTAGCAAAAGACTGGGAAGCGACCAACTAGAGAGCAATAACGGTCATAATCATGCAGAGCGACAAAGCAACATTGAATCGGGCATGAAAGTGATATAACTATTCTAAAATTCAAAGATCATCAAGGCAAAGTAGACTTTTTAGTTTTAAACATGTGTAAGCATGTGCCAAGTCAATCCAAAAATTCTCTAAAGGGAAATGCCACCTTAGTATGCCAGACTATGAACAGTGCGATGCATGTAGATCATTTCAATAACACATTATATACTCTAGTTATTGGAGACTAGCCACAAGGAAAGCATGGACCACTGGAAGAGCATTGTAAACATAGCACTATGTCGCTACAAGCTGGTCTCTAGATCATAAGTACAGGCATATGTACAAAAGTAGAAACAGAAAGAGTTCACACCGTTCTTCCTTGTTGCTTCCTTTCAGTCGATCTTCGTCATTACTGCTTGTCATTTGCATGATCGAACGTAGGAAATATAATCAAATGCCACCACGGACGCGAGCTAATCTCTGAAAACAAAGCAAACTAAAGAGAGAAAGGGAATCTTTTTGAGTTTTTCAAAAGTTGAATAAAAAGCAAAAGAAAAAGAAAATATTTTTGTTGTTTTTGAAAATAGAGGAATAAAGAATAATGGGCAAAAACTTCGAAAAGATCAAAGCGAATAAAACGGATAATACAATGAAAAAGTGAGAAGGGCACGTACTCCCCCAAGCTTAGGCTTTTGGCCTAAGTTGGTAGCAGCTACTGCCCCCAGGAGCCTCCTGCTCCAGGGGTATGGTGGTGAGACCAAGGGTCGTAGAAGGATGATGGAGCGTACACCGAACTCCTCGGAGTCTCCCACGAGGAAGGTTCCGAGCGCCAAACAGAGGAAGACCCTTCACCAAACTCGGAGGCGGTCTCTTCTTGAAAATGTGGTATCTCACCGTGCCTCTCCTCGCTGGGCACAACCCCCTCCATGGGGTTATGGAACTGGTGCTGGACCATGAACTCATCGAACTAGACAACATCAAAGGACCATCCGTTCCTGCGAGAAAAATCAAACAAAAGAGGTGCAGGTAGACGGATCTCGCGTTCCGCAGTAGTTCCGAAACGCAAGATATAAACAAGGTTATCAAGTTCAGAACCCATGGTAACAAACTTATGCCTCTTCATAGCAGCAAGATCAAAGCTTAAATAAGTAAAAGGAGTATCATCAGGGTGTGGGGTGCCTCCAAGATGCTCTAAGATAAGCGTGGCATAAATGCCACCATATAAGTCCCCCTTGTTACCATTCATAGCAAGGCGTCGAGCAATTAAGGTACCAATATTATAATCAGACCTCCCTGAGAGGGATGCTGCCAGGATAGCAATATCCGGAGCAGAAATGTTGCTCGTGTTGTCGCGAGCTAACACCCCTCTAGCAATATAATATGCAAAATACCTCAGGTGAGGAAACAAGATGCTGGAGATCTTCGACCGATGAATATCCCTCGTACCCATGCTGCAGAGAGAGTTGATGACGGTTTTCAGCTCGGAGGGCTGCGTGGCCATCCTTGCCGTCCTCCCAACGTTCGACACACCTATTACTTCACAAAAATTTCCCACAGTCATGGTGATAAGATCATTATAAATTTTAAACTCAATAGCACCTGAATCAGGATTATATCTAAAACTGTTAATGAAACCGGAGGTGAGTTTCTGATACTGAGTAACACGGCTCGTGACGAGTCGTGTCAAACCTGCATTAGCACAAAGATTATAAAACTCATCCTTGATTCCCGCAGCTTCCATGAATTCATCACATGGAAATGTCATCGCACGTGCTGGACTTGTGTCTTCCAACAACTCCAGGGGCACATGATCTTCATTATAGCTCACCCTAACAATCGATGGTGAAGCTGCGGCTCTAGTGACTCGATCGGAGTGTGCGGGCCTCCTCTTCTCAAGCCATCCTTTTGCCCTTCCTAACAAACTCATTTCTGAAATTTTTTATAATTTACAAAAACGAGGATTAAAACAAAGTGAGCTAAGGCAAACTACTCAACTCACTTGCCCAAGGCATAAACTTGCATCAAAACTTGGAAAACAACTTTCTACACATGCATGCAAGCTCATCTCTACAGCACCAAGAACTACTAAATACTCACAAATGAGGCCACCAATCAAAAATCTAATTGGAGGGGTGGAGGAGTCACATACCAGGGAGTATTTGCTCAAAATTTCAGCTCAGATGATGGGCTGTAGAGAGAGATCGAAGAATCGCCCCCAAGAACAGCAAGAACAGCAAGAACAAGACTAGAACTCGGGTTTCTGGAAAAAGAGAGAGAGGAGGGAAGAAGAAGTACCTGGAGGGGGGTCCCGTGGGCCGCAGGCGCCCTGTGGGCGCGGCCAGGGGCTGGGCCGCGCCAGCTGGCCGCCTGGGCCACTGGTGGCCCCAGGACTTTCCGGGTCTCTCCCGTGGTGGAAATTTTTAATATAATTTTTCTGGAATTTTTCTGAAAACTTCACTGTTGAAATTTTTTCGAAGTTCAAAAAGCTGCGAAACTCTCTGAAAACTTGAAGCAGTTAGTAGTATTGTGAAGCTTCAAAAACATAGATACTTGGTACAGCAAGTATGACAACACTAAAAACAAATAAAAACATAGAAAGCTCAACTTTTTATCCATATAAAACACGTTCAGTAGTAAGGTTGATCAAGTCTTACCAACAAACAAGCGGTATATAGAACAAAAAGTCTCACCTCCTACGAAGTAATCACTGAACTTTTACCTTGATGGACATTGTCCCTACCATGATAGTTTTGTATTTGTGAGGCACATGTAGTGGACAGTCCCATTCTCCAATTTTCACGGTCTCGATATTCTCTATAGAGTTGAGGGCATGCCTCCTATCGGTCTTCTTCGAAAAATATACCGTGTGTTCTTTATCATTCACATGAAAGGTAACCTTCCCTTTGTTGCAATCAATAACAGCACCTGCGGTATTAAGAAAAGGTCTACCAAGAATAATGGACAAGCTCCCATCCTCGGGCATGTCAAGCACAACAAAATCAGTAATAATTAAACAATTAGCAACTTCAACTGGAACATCCTCACAAATACCTATCGGAACAGCGGTTGACTTGTCAGCCATCTGAAGGGAGATATCTGTAGGAATTAGTTTCTCTAAACAGAGCCTCTCGTAAAGAGAGAGAGGCATAACACTCACTCCCGCTCCAAGATCACATAAAGCAGTTTTGACATAATTATTCTTTATGGAGCAAGGAATGGTGGGTATACCTGGATCACCGAGCTTCTCAGGTTTCTTTCCACTGAAAGAATAGTTAGCAAGCATAGTAGATATTGCATCATTAGGAATTTTTCTTTTGTTAGTGACAATATCTTTCATATATTTTGAATAAGGAAGTAACTTAATAGCATCAGTCAAAGGAATTTGAAGAAAAAGAGGTTTAATCCATTCACAAAACTTATTGTAATGCTCTTCTTCTTTAGATTTGATGGACTTACCTGGAAAGGGCATGGGTTTCTGTACCCATGGTTCTTTCTCCTTCCCATGTTTTCTTGCGATGAAGTCTTCTCTAGTGTACCTCTTACGTTTGTCAGGTGCTTCTTCTTCTCGAACTTCAGGCGGATCATTCTTCTCATTATCATTACCTTCAGGTTCAGCACCGTCTTCAGTCTCAGCATCGGAAATAGATACACTGTTGGGATCAATAGCTGGCTCTTCATGTGCAATATGATCATTAGAATTGTCCTTCTCTTTATGGTTCTTCTTCTTATTTGGAGAGACAACAATTTCTTCTTCCTACATTTGAGAATCTTGCTCGATTCTCTTCGGATGACCCTCTGGATAAAGAGGATCTTGAGTACTAGTTCCTCCTCGGGTCTTAATCCCAAAAGCCTGCAGTTTATCTTGTTTGGCATTGTTAGCAAGCAAATCTCTTTGCACATTAGAAATTTGATCAAGCTGAGTTTGAACCATATGAAAATGCTTCACAAGACATTGGACATCATTAACTGTTCTATCTAAAACACCAAGCAACTTTTTGATAGCAAGGGAATTATCATGCAACTGACTTTCTATCCTCTCATTAAAATGATTCTGTTTCATAATAAAATTATCAAACTCATCTAAACATTGATCAGGAGGCTTACCATGAGGGATGTCACTTGCGTTGAAATCTAAAAGCGAGTGTACCTCTACCGTAGGAGGGTGAGTGGTAGGCTCACACAGCTTCTCAATAGGGGGTAGATTCTTCACATCTTCAGCTTTAATACCTTTATCTTTAATAGACTTCTTTGCTTCTCGCATATCCTCGGGGCTTAGAACAAACATGCCCCTCTTCTTTGTTGGTGGAGGTGGTTCAGGGACGGACCAATCTTCATGATTTTTGGCAATCCTACCCATTAAATCTTCCGCGTCGTCCGGTGTTCTTTTCCTGAAAACACAACCAGCACAACTGTCCAGATAGGACCTAGATTCATCAGTTAGACCAGCATAGAATATATCAATTAATTCATTCTTAGGAACTCCATGTCCTGGTCTAGCCTGAATCAAACCGCAGTACCTCCCCCAAGCTTTAGGGAGGGACTCATCCTGCAACTGTTTAAAATTATAAATTCTTTGTAAAGCAGCATGTTGCATATGAGCAGGAAAGTACTTATCAACAAAAGAGTGAGCTAAGTCCTGAGGACTGTTAATAGAACCGCATGGGAGTGAATCATACCATGCTTTAGCACCTTCCTTCAAGGAGAAAGGAAGAAGCTTGGTCACGTAAAAGTAGCGTATCTTCTCATCTGTGGTAAACAGGCTACCTAGTTCACCAAGTTTAGTTAGGTGTGCAATAGCATCATCATTTTCTCTGCCATAAAAGGGGTCAGCTTCAACCATAGGTATAAGTGAAAGATCAACAGATAAATCAAAATCAGGATCATCAATACATATAGGAGATGTAGCAAACTCAGGATTAGGAACGGTTTTATTTTTCAAAGAGTGTTTTTCAAATATTTTCTTAATAGTTTCAGGGTCAGAGCCGGCAAACTCTGTCAGTTCCCTGCATAAATCTTCATCAAGTATATAGTAATCATCATCAAGGAGTATCTCCTGGAGTTTACTCAAATCAGGATAATCATAAGTTTCACCAATAGGGTAGCGAGTAACAGAAAGTTCAATTCCATATTTTTCAGCAGCAGCAGTAATTTGTTTCTCAAGAGCATAACCAAGCGAACTAATATCATCGTCAAAAGTAGTAGAAGCATCATCAAGAGTATCAGACATAGTAACAGATTCAGTAGGAGCATCATGTGGTGGTGGTGAGGCAAACTTACTGATAACAGAAGGTGAATCAAGTGTAGCACTAGTGCTCAGAGCAGTACCTCTTCTTGTAGTGGATCGTAAGATCGGAACCTTGGGGTCTCCTTTATTACCCATAGTGAATAAAGTGCAGCAGGTAGGATACCTCAAGTAGACTTGTAAATATTGCTATGCTCCCCGGCAACGGCGCCAGAAAACGGTACTTGATAACCTCAACCGTAAGGGATCGAGATAGTCTGCGTGGGTAAGAATAACCCAATTTATTGATTCGACACACGGGGAGCCAAAGAGTATTTATAAGCTTTAACAGTTGAGTTGTCAATTCAACCGCACCTGAAATATACTAACTTGCAACAAAAGATAAGTGGTAACAGTGATATGATAGTGATGATAGTAATAGTAAAAGTAAACAGCAAAAGTAAATAGTAGTAGTAAATGGCAAAAGTAGCAACTAGTGACAAGCAAGGTTTAAAATACTGTAGGCTAGGGAGATGGATGGTTGGGTGCTGCATGGATGAGATAGATTCTAACTTGGGGCACGGCACACGGAAAAGTAATGATCATCTAGGCAAATATCAAACATTAGGCATGTATCCCGTATGTAGTTGTACGTGCTTGCAATAAGAACTTGCACAACATCTTTTGTCCTACCATCCCGCTACGAACGGGGCCAAAAGGAACTAATGGATATTAAGGTGCTCCTGTCAAAGAGCACCGGAACAAAGCAATGAACTCAATGGATACATGTAATCCTCAAACTACGGACCATCCCCTTTGGTGTCCCAAGCTGTCACTTTTGGGATCGCCGGTTCCGAACCGTAATAGGTGCATACAACTCATAGATAGGACCAAGAACACAAATATATTCATGCAAACACATATGGTTCAGATCTGAAATCATGGCACTCGGGCCCTAAGTGTCAAGCATTAAGAATAACAAGTTGTAGCAAAGATGATAAACACCATACTAGATGATAGGCAACATGCCCCCAACAATCTGACGAACTATTACATGATCTAACTCATCCAATCCCTACCATCCCCTTCGCCTACAGCAAGGGAATTACTCACACATGAAGGGGAAAGTCATGGAGGGATGATGGAGTGGTGATGATGATGACGATGGCGACGATCTCCCCTCTCCGGAGGCCAAATCAGCCTCCAGATTAGCCCTCCCGAAGAAGAACAGAGGGTGGTGGTGGCTCCGCGACGAAAAACAGCGAAAGGACTTCCGATCTGGGATTTCTTCGTCAGGAGGAAAAATACGGGCTAAAGTAGGGCACCAGGGGGTGTGGGGCCCACCCAGGCGCCCCCCCCCCCGGCGCGGCCCAGGGGGGGGGGCGCCCACAGGGCCCCTGGGCACCCCCTGCCCCCCCTCTGGCCCCACTTCTGGCATTTTGTTTCTTCGGGTTCGTGGATTTTTCGTGGATTTTTCTGAGATGCTTAAAAATCCGTTTTCCTGCACACAAATAAACCATACAGGCAGCTCTGCTGAAAACAGCGTCAGTCCGGGTTAGTTTAGTCCAAATCATGCAAGAATGAGGTCAAAACAATATCAAAAGTGTTTGGAGAAGTAGATACGTTTGAGACGTATGAGAGACTAATATTTTGCAGGAGTCTATGGAAGAAAAAATTAATGACATTGTGAGCTCATTGGATGAAAAAGATGAGGAGGAGAGCGAAGAACAAAAGGAGGAAGAGCGGATTGATCACCCGTGCCCACCTTCTAATGAGGGTAACTCTTTATCCCCTACATTGTTTAATTTCCCTTCGTGCTTACCGAAGGATGAATGCTATGATGATTGCTATGATCCCTTGGATTCTTTTGAAATATCCCTTTTTGATGAAATTGATGCTTGCTATGCTTGTGGCCAAGATGCCAATATGAATTATGCTTATGGATCTGAACTTGCTATAGTTCCTTATGTTAAACGTGAGATAGTTGCTATTGCACCCTCACATGACAATCCTATTATCTTTTTGAGTTCTCCAAACTACACTATAGCGGAGAAGTTTGCACTTATTAAGGATTATATGGATGGGTTGCCTTTTTTCGTTACACATGATGATTTTGATGAATATAATATGCATGTGCTTGCTGCTCCTACTTGCAATTATTACGAGAGATGAACTACATCTCCGGCTCTCTATGTTTCCAACATGATAAAATTGCAAGAAACTGCTTATACTATGCATTGACCTTTACTTGATGAGCATGAATTGTTCTTATATGACATGCCGCTGCATAGGAAGAGAGTTAGACTTCGTTGTTGCATGACACATATCAGTTTGTGCTCACTACTAAATGCCAAATCATTGCTAATTAAAATTGGCTTTGATATACCTTGGGATCCGGGTGGATCTCTTACTTGAGCACTATATGCCTAGCTTGATGGCTTTAAAGAAAGCGCTGCCAGGGAGACAACCCGGATGTTTTAGAGAGTCATTTATTTCTGTTGTGTGATTTTATAAAGTTTAAAAACAAAAAAATAAAGAGGGGAACCTAAAACTTTTTCAAAAAGAAAAGTGAAAGTAAGAAGGACGAGCACCGTTGAAATGGGGGAGCTCCTTGAACTTTGTTCATGCCCATTGAAACTTTGCAAATCTTGAATTACATAAACTTTTCATGAAAAATAATTATCCCCTTGTACAATTCCATTGTATTATAAAAATAATGTGCCAAGGCTTGCCTTTAGGATGTTTACAATGCTTGTTGGTTTGTGCGGTGCAGGACAGAAACTTTGGCTGTAGTGCGCGATTTTACTGTTTTTGCTGGAATGTCAAATGGTTCTGAAACTTTTTGCACTGTCTTTCTATACAAAATTCTGTTTTCCCAAATTTTGGCAGAATTTTTCAAGTATCATAAGTATGGTGAATGTTCAGATTATTACAGACTGTTCTGTTTTAGACAGATTCTGTTTTTGATGAATAGTTTGCTTGTTTTGATCAAACTATCAATTTCTATTAGTGGATTAAGCCATGCAAAAGTTATATTACAGTAGCTACAATGCGAAAACAAAATAAGAATTGGTTTTCAACAGTACTTAGAGTAGTGATTTGCTTTATTATACTAACCGATCTTACCGAGATTTCTGTTGAAGTTTTGTGTGGATGAAGTGTTCGAAGATCGAGGAGGTCTCGATGTGAGGAGAAGAAGGAGAGGCAAGAGCTCAAGCTTGGGGATGCCCAAGGCACCCCAAGTAAATATTCAAGGAGACTCAAGCGTCTAAGCTTGGGGATGCCCCGGAAGGCATCCCCTCTTTCTTCAACAAGTATCGGTATGTTTTCGGATTTGTTTCATTCATGTGATATGTGCAACTCTTGGAGCGTCGTGTGCTTTCTACTTTTCCTTTTAATAAATGCACCATGCTGGTATGAGATAGTCCTTGGTTGATTTATAGAATGCTCTTTTCACTTCACTTATATGTTTTGAGTATGGCTTTATAGAATGCTTCATGTGCTTCACTTATATCATTTGAAGTTTGGATTGCCTGTTTCTCTTCACATAGAAAACTGCCATTTGTAGAATGCTCTTTTGCTTCACTTATAATTGTTAGGGCATGGGCATAACTTTTGTAGAAAGAATTAAAACTCTCTTGCTTCACTTATATCTATTTAGAGAGTTGACAGGAATTGGTCATTCACATGGTTAGTCATAAAATCCTACATAAACTTGTAGATCGCTGAATATGATATGTTTGATTCCTTGCAATAGTTTTGCGATATAAAGATGGTGATATTAGAGTCATGCTAGTGGGTAGTTGTGGATTGTAGAAATACTTGTGTTGAGGTTTGTGATTCCCGTAGCATGCACGTATGGTGAACCTTATGTGACAAAGTTGGAGCATGGTTTATTTATTGAGTGTCATCCTTTGTGTGGAGGTCGGGGGCGCGCGATGGTTAACTCCTACCAACCTCCCCCCTAGGAGCATGCGTGTAGTACTTGGTTTCGATGGCTAATAATTTTTTGCAATAGGTATGTCAGTTCTTTATGACTAATGTTGAGTCCATGGATTATACGCACTCTCACCCTTCCACCATTGCTAGCCTCTCTTGTACCGGGCAACTTTCGCCGGTACCATACACCTTCCTCAAAACAACCACCATATATACCTATTATGGCATTTCCATAGCCATTCCGAGATATATTGCCATGTAACTCCACCGTTCCGTTTATTATGACACGCACCATCATTGTCATATTGCCTTGCATGATCGTAAGATAGCTAGCATGATGTTTCCATGGCTTGTCCGTTTTTTGATGTCATTGCTACGCTAGATCATAGCACATCCCGGTACAACGCCGGAGGCATTGACATAGAGTCATATTTTGTTCTAGCTTCGAGTTGTAATCTTTGAGTTGTAAGTAAATAAAAGTGTGATGATCTTTATTATTAGAGCATTGTCCCATGTGAGGAAAGGCCAAATAAAAAAATATGGCCCAAAAAATAGATAGGGGCTGAAAAAAGAAGAGAGAAAGCCCCTCCAAAAAACAAAAAAAAACAAAAAAGGAGAGAAAAGAGAGAAGGGACAATGCTACTATCCTTTTCCACACTTGTGCTTCAAAGTAGTACAATGATCTTCATAATAGAGAGTCTCTTGTTTTGTCACTTCCATATACTAGTGGGAATTTTCATTATAGAACTTGGCTTGTATATTCCAACGACGGGCTTCCTCAAATGCCCTAGGTCTTTATGAGCAAGCAAGTTGATGCACACTCACTAGTTTTCTTTTTGAGCTTTCATACACTTATAGCTCTAGTGCATCCGTTACATGGCAATCCCTACTCACTCACATTGATATCGGTCGATGGACATCTCCATAGTCCATTGATTTGCCTAGTTGATGTGAGACTTTCTCCCTCCTTTTGTCTATCACCACCATCTATTCCACCCATAGTGCTATGTCCATGGCTCACGCTCATGTATTGCGTGAAAGTTGAAAAGGTTTGAGAATACTAAAGTATGAAACAATTGCTTGGCTAAAACCGGGGTTGTGCATGATTTAAATACTTTGTGTGGAGAAGATGGAGCATAGCCAGACCATATGATTTTGTAGGGATAACTTTCTTTGGCCATGTTATTTTGAAGAGACATGATTGCTTTATTAGTATGCCTGAAGTATTATCGTCCTAATGTCAAATGATAGCCTATTGCTTTGAATCACTCGTGTCTTAATATTCATGCCATGATTAGATTACATGATCAAGATTATGCTAGGTAGCATTCCACATCAAAAAATTTATCATTTACCTACTCGAGGACGAGCATGAATTAAGCTTGGGGATGCTGATACGTCTCCGTCATATCTATAATTTTTCATTGTTCCATGCCAATATTCTACAACTTCCATATACTTTTGGCAAAATTTTATACTATTTTTTGGGACTAACATATTGATCCAGTGCCCAGTGCCAGTTCCTGTTTGTTGCATGTTTTTTGTTTCGCAGAATACCCATATCAAACGGAGTCCAAACGGAGTCCAAACGGAATAAAAATGGACGGAGTTTTCTTTCATATATATGAATTTTGGGAAGCGAAACTAACACGAAACGATGCTCGAGTGGGCCTCGAGGGTGGGGGGCGCGCCCTGGGCCCTCGAGCCCACACCGTAAGGCAGTTGATGCCCTTCTTTCGTCGCAAGAAAGCTAATTTCTGGATAAAAATAGTGTCAAAAGATGAGCCCAATTGGAGTTATGGATCTTCGCGGAATTTAAGAAATAGTGAAGGGCCAGAATCTGAGAACACGGAAACAGAGAGAGACAGAGAGACAGATCCAATCTCAGAGGGGCTCCGCCGCCATGGAGGCCATGGGCCAGAGGGGAAACCCTTCTCCCACCTAGGGAGAAGGTCAAGGAAGAAGAAAAAGGAGGTGGGCTCTCTCCCCCTCGCTTCCTGTGGCACCGGAGTGCCACCGGGACCATCATCGTGTGACGGCGATCTACACCAACACCTCCGTTATCTTCATCAACATCTCCATCACCTTCCCCCATCTATCTACAGCGGTCCACTCTCCTGCAACCCGCTGTACCCTCTACTTGAACATGGTGCTTTATGCTTGATATTATTATCCAATGATGTGTTGCCATCCTATGATGTCTGAGTAGATTATCGTTGTCCTATCAGTGATTGG
The DNA here is from genome assembly GCA_902687465.1 of Secale cereale. Taxonomy (NCBI): domain Eukaryota; kingdom Viridiplantae; phylum Streptophyta; class Magnoliopsida; order Poales; family Poaceae; genus Secale; species Secale cereale. The sequence goes on along the minus strand of LR738711.1, from coordinate 139,632,816 downwards.
TGAATTGCTATGATTGATTTAAATTGCTTGTGGTTATGTTGCTGTCCTTTGGTGCCCATCATATGAGCGCGCGCATGGATCACACCATAGGGTTAGTTGTATGTTGATAGGATTACGTATTGGAGGGCAAGAGTGACAGAAACTTCAACCTAGCGTAGGAATTGATGCATACGGGATTGAAGGCGGACCAATATATCATAATGCTATGGTTGGGTTTTACCTTAATGAATGCTAGTAGTTGCGGATGCTTGCTGTGCATAGAATTCCAAGTAAGGGATGACATGCTAGCAGTGGCCTCTCCCACATAAAACTTGCTATCGGTCTAGTAACGTAGTCAATTTCTTAGGGGCAATTACGCAACTCCTACCACCACTTTTCCACACTCGCTATCATTAACTTTATCTTAACAGCCCCTAATTTATATTTGCGTGCTCTTTATATTCTTGCTAACATATCCCACAAAAACATGAAAGTACTTCTAGTTTCATACTTGTTTTAGGTAAAGTAAACGTCAAGCGTGCGTAGAGTTATATCAGTGGTCGATAGAACTTGAGGGAATATTTGTTCTGCCTTTAGCTCCTCATTGGGTTCGACACTCTTACTTATCGAAAGCGGCTACAACTGATCCCCTACACTTGTGGGTTATGACTACCATTCACAATTTACCACACTCCACTTACACGTTATAGATGGGCTCCATGTCCTCCTTCAGGTTCCAGTCCCAGGCGTTCTTCATAGATGGCACGATCCATAGCGCTGGGTAACGGGAATCATTGTCGCAACTTTCTAGTGCGGTTCCACACGATGGAGACTCATCCAAGATAAAGCGACATAAATCAAAGATAGCGTGTCCCAGTGATAACCCACAAGTATAGGGGATCGTAACAATTTTCGAGGGTTGAGTATTCAACCCAAACTTATAGATTCAACACAAGGGGAACCAAAGAATATTTGTAAGTATTAGAAGCTGAGTTGTCAATTCAACCACACCTGGAAATTAATTATCTACAGCAAAGTGATCAGTAGCACAGTAATATGATAGTTTTGATAGTAGTGGTAGCAGCAATGGTAACGATAACAGTGATATCAATAGTTTTGTAGCAAGTGCAGCAGTAATGATAGAAGTGGTAACTTGGCAAGTTCAATATAAGATTAATTCATAGGCATTGGATTGGCAATTAGTTGGATGATATTCATCATGTGACAGTCATAACCTAGGGCAATACGACACTAGCTCCAGTTCATAAATATAATGTAGGCATGTATTCCGTAAATAGTCATACGTGCTTATGTAAAGAACTTGCATGACATCTTTTGTCCTACCCTCCCATGGCAGCGGGGTCCATATTGGAAACTAAGGGATATTAAGGCCTCCTTTTAATAGAGAACCGAAACAAAGCATTAACACACGATGAATACATGAACTCCTCAAACTACAGTTATCACCAGGAGTGGTTCTGGCTACTGTCACTCCGGTGTTGCCTGGCCATAACACATAGTAGGTGACTATAACTTGCAAGATCGGATCTAAACATGAATATAGTGGTAATATCATAAACGGTTCAGATATGAAATCATGGCACCTGGGCCCAAAGTGACAAGTATTAAGCATGGCAAAGTCTCACTAGATTACATGATGAATCTCATCCAACTCCTCACCGACCAGCGAGCCTATGAAGGAATTACTCACTCGTGGTGGGGAGCATCATGGAATTGGCGATGGAGAAGGGTTGGTGATGACGAAGGACAAAGATCCCCTTCTCCGGAGCCCCAAACGGACTCCAGATGTGGCCTCTTGATGAAGAACAAGAGGAGGCAGCTGATCCATCTCGTAGCTCATGATAATTATTTCTCGAGTTTTTTTCTCCGCTAATGTGAATTTATAGTATCAGGGTTGACGTTTGCAGGGCCACCAGGCGGGGACAACCCACCTGGGCATGCCAGGAGGGGTGTGCGCACCCTAGTGGGTTGTGCCCACCCAGGTGCCCCCTCCGGTGGTTCTTGGCTCTAGTATTTTTCTTTTTTATATAAAAAATCCTCGCAAAGATTCGTTCGATTCCGAGAACTTATATTTCTGCACAAAAGCAACACCATGGAAGTTCTGCTGAAAACAGCGTCAGTCCGGGGTTAGTTTCATTCAAATCATGCAAATTAGAGTCCAAAACAAGAGGAAAAGCGTTAGGAAAAGTAGATACATTGGAGACGTATCAACTCCCCCAAGCTTAAATCTTTGCTTGTCCTCAGGCAATTCAGTTGATAAACTGAAAGTGAGAAAGAAAAAGTTTTACGAACTCTTTTACTCTTGTTTGCATAAATAAGCTTAAACAACACCCAGGTTTTCAGCCAGCATTATAACCAACCATGTCGACAATAACTCTTAAAAATTATAATAACTCTTATCAATGACATAATCAACTAGCGAGCAATAATAAGATATCTCAAACAGCAACACATTATCAAAACAACCATGATATAATATGACAATAGTGGTATCTCACTAGCCCTTTCTGAGACTCCCAAACATAAATGCAGAGCACCTCCAAAGTCCGAGCAGCGACTAAACATTGTAATTCATGATAGAAAAGATCTAGTCATGATAATACTTAACATTCACTACACACAATGCATAGGCATGACAACAGTGCTCTCAGATCTGGCGCTTATTTGAGAAGGTGATGACACAACATAAAAGTAAATAGATAGTCCCTTCGTAGAGGGAAGCAGTGATTTGCAGAGGTGCCAGAGCTCAAGTTTTTAAAATAGAGGTAAATGATATTTTGAGAGATTCACCCTTCTCATTTCCTTCACGACTATCAGTTATCAATATCTCCTATGCTAAACACGCTAGTGGCGGTTCCCAAGTAGGAAAGTAAAGGTTTGGACTCCATTGGGAGTTTTTGTTTGTTTATTTATAAGCTTTTTATTTTTGCAAATTGGGACTAGGAATCCCTATTACCGCCCTTTTCTCGTGCGATGACGAGTGAATAAACACTCGATCTGAGCATAACCTGCTTAGCATGGAAGATCCCGACCACCTCCTATCGTTCCATGAACGATCCAGGCACACAAAAAGGATATTTATTTGAAGTTTTTAGAGGTGGCACATGCAAATTTACTTGGGACGGCAGGGTAATACTGCATATAGGTAGTTATGGTGGACTCATCTGGAATAACTTGAGTTTTCGAATTTGATGCACGAGCAGTAATCCCTTTTAGTACGGGTGAAGGCTAGCAAATAGGTTGAGAAGCGGCCAGCTAGAGAGCAATAATGGTCATGAACATGCATCATGCATAAGAAACATTGGACACCCGCATGAGTAGGATATGGACACCATGAACATAAATATCATAGAGGCTATGTTGGTTTTGATTCAACTACATGCATAAACATGTGCCAAGTCAAGCCACTCGAACATTCAGAGGAGGATACCATATCATCATACTCCATCACAATCATTTTAACGCAATGTTGATATCCAAAATAAATCATTATCAACTCCTAGCTACTTATGCATGGCATGTGAAATTATAAGCTCTAATTGTCATTGCAAACATGTTTAATCATAATGGGCTGAATCTTGGATACTAGGTTAAACCTATTTATAGAAACATAACAAGTCGAGTTCATACCAGTTTCTTTCTGCCACGGCCAGTTCATCGAATATCGTCATAACTGCCTTTCACTTGCACGACCGAATGATGTGAGATAATAATAATGGTGCAAGAGTGTTGTGGACTAAGCTGGAATCTGCAAACATTTTATTCAACAGGAGAAGACAAGGTAAAATGGGCTCTTTATTAGATCAACAGTTATACATAAGAGAGCCACTCAATAATTTCATCGTGGTCTTCTCCTCAGTATGATTCAGAAATAAAAAGAAAGAAATTCAGAGAAACATACTGAAATATTTTTGGAGTTTTTGGTTTTCCAGAACAAGCAAACGAAAGAGGAAAACAAAAAATGAGAAAAAAATATTTACACGGGAAAACTCCCAACAAGCAAAAGAAGAACAAGGAAATCTTTTTGGGTTTTCTTCTTAATATTACAACAAGAAAAAGTAAACTACCTACAACTAGACATCTTATTTGTTTTTCCAAGGTCTTTCAAACACACAAGAAGAAGGCGAGAAAATAAATTAAGCATGGTTAATACAACGAGAAAGTGTGAACAACGGCGATTGAAATGTGTGAACATGGATGTAAAGTCGCTGAGAAACACGTACTCCCCCAAGCTTAGGCTTTTGGCCTAACTTGGTATGCAGTCAGTAGCCTGGATATTACTCATCGTGGTAGCTCACGGAGGCTCTCGGTGCGGATGCCTCGGCCTGCCATGCTGCCTCGACTGCAACATTGTGGGCTCGGGCATCGCTCTCAAGAACAAAATATCTTCCCTTGTTGTGATAATCAAAAAGAGCAGGTGTAACACCCCAAATTCTTGATTTGGTTTTTCTTGCAAACTTTTGGCCTTTTTGAAAGGGGATTGTTTGATCTTTTCTTTTGCCCTTCTAAAATCCTTTTTTGCCAAGGTTTCTGTGTCTTCTCAAGCTTGGTTTTTAGCCTTGAAGTTCTCCTCTTGTGTTTAGCTCAAGCACAAGTTGAGATTTAAATGGAGTTGTTGGAGTTCACCACTTCTTGTTTTAAAAATTCTCAAGTTTAGCATTGACCTATCTCCCCTCCAAACTTCCTCTTGCCATGACCACAACAAGAACAATCCTCTCCAAGACCCCCTTCACACCATGGGACAAGCATTTCTTCAATTCCAGCAAGTTTCAACCTTATTGGGATTTTTCTTCTATTTATTTCACTTCAAAACAAATTCTGTCTTTTATAATGGACCTTAGTGATTTACAAAGGAACCACCTTTTTCATCTACCTATTTGACTCCAAACCAACTCTCCTAGATAGTCCTTAATACCCACAACCTAGATCCATCTTGTTTCACTGGTCCACAGTTCAAAATTTTCAAATTTCACCTGCTGCAAGTTTGGACCAGATTTGCAAAATATGGTGAAATTGATATTTATCTTCTTCCAAAAATTCTGTGAAAAATCATGCAGCCTCTAGATACATCAAGAGGCCACTCCACCAAAAATCAGCCCCAGCAACATTGCACACATACCAAAATCATTTCATCAAACACCTAACCTACACTGAACTGTTAGCTGTTAACTGAAACTGTCGACAGTTAACACTTCGTCAGTTTCGTCAGTTTCGACAGTCGTCGGGCACGGCGACAAAACGCGTCTGTGCTTCCTTGGCTCGACGCTGCACTGCAGCTCCTTCTTATCCACGCGCCGCACAGTCACTTGGCAGCTTCTGGGCGTCGGTGGCGCCCTGGCCCGACGGCGCCGGCGGCTGCCACGGCCACACCGCCGCCCGTGGCGGCTGACAGACGCAACGCCGCAGCTCCACGCCGTTTCGCGCCGCCCAGACCACCCCAGTGCACCGCGTGTCCTTCTCCACAGCCAGTGCACGCCCGGCACGCCGTTGCCGTGGCCTGGCACGCACAGAGCGTCGTTTCTGCCACCGACGTGCCGCACGGCCGTTCCGTCGGTGGTAGGTCGTAACTCTACCTCTCCTGCTAGGTTAGGCACGGGAATGGAACCACATCAGCTCCTGGAAGATGCTCAAGCTCCTAACCCCGCCGTCCGACCACTGCAGCGCCGTAATTGGCTCTCCGGACTTATCCATTTGCGGCAATCACCTCGAGCCGCCTATAAAAGGCACCCCCGAGCTCGTGCTCGAGCACACACGCCTCCACTACATCCCTAGACCATGCCCAACCCCTGGAAGAGCCCCGAGAGGCTTATCTTCCCCGTCTCCGGCCAGCTGCCTCCGCCTCGGGATCCAGCTCCGTTCACTCCGGTGAGGGCTCCTCCGCCGCCGTGAGCTTGAACGTAGTACCCTGGCATCCACCTAGTCCTAACCTCCAACCCAATTTCTCTCCAGAAACCTTCTCCGACGAGGTCCACGAACACCCGAGCCGCCGTCCGCTGGAGATAAGCTCGCCGTCGACGTGGGACTCGTCAGCACCCTCCACCACCGTTTGACGCGGAAGACCACCGTGAAGCTATAGGTACCACTCCCCTCCCCTATCTCGCCGTGGATCAACGCCGGCGATCACCGCAGCACCGTTGCCAGCACTGCTCTGTTTGGTTTTTCAAACCCGACAGGTGGGGTCCCTTTGTCAGTCTCTCACATCTCCCCTCGAACCGTTTTCTGTTGGCGTATTTACGCAAAGTGCATTTTCCCTCTGCGGGTGACGTACTGTGTACCGGTTCGTTTTGTCCTTTTCTGTTCTAGCCCCTGGATCGTTTCTGTTTCATTACAGATAGGTCCCTAGACAGATATCTTAATATCTTTTAAACTAAAAGTGATTTTGAGTTGATTCTTTTTCTGTCCATCTTGGTTTTCTGTATAGTTTTTGTCATATTTATGTGGAAATATTTTGAGCAACTTTATTTGCACGCGCGGTATATATGTTTTTATGTATTTGTTTGAATACATAGATACCGGAGGCCGTGACGGAGACGCGAATCACGCCGAGTTAGGCTCCGACTTTTCAGAACCAGGCAAGCATGTTTGAACTCTTGATATGATGAGTGTGTTGCATGTCTGCTCGAGTAGCTCGTTCATAAGCATGATTATATGAGCATATGTGTATGGCATATTTCATGCAAGTAATGCTTCGGGTGAGTCCCGAAGGAGAAGGTTGAACCACCTCGATCATATGGTGATATGATGGGGTGGAATACTGGTATTGTTGGAGCATGTTAGTAGTTGGTCAACTCAGTATCAACGGAGATCATGTCACGATTCCGTTCGTCTCCTTTTCAGTACTATCATAGGCCGTCCGTTGGGATTACGGTCTAGTCGGTTGTAAACCACTTTCTGAGTACACACCAAGTAGAGGGGGCGGGATGAGGGTTCCATGGCCCTGGATTAAAGCTCGTCATCCGGTCAGGGTGCATGGGTGTTTCCGATTGGGACCGAGAGGGGGGCACCCCATAGAGCGCGCATATATAAATTTGATCCCATGCTATTCGATGTTGTAGCCTCCCCGTCTTAAATTTTTCCGTGAATGTCGTCGCGGGTGATTCCGGACGACAGGATGTTAAATGGGTGTGTACTGGTTAGTTGAGTTTCTGCTAAAACACCGTAGACGGGACTAGCCCACGTGGCTAGTAGAACCCGTTGGCTATGAGTTAATGGTACAAGCTCTGCAGAGTTAAATTCCTTCAGTAGCCATGTTTATGGCCTAGGGTCAATCTTCATATCAACCCGGTGACCGTCTCTAGTATATTCTCGGGAGTAATTAGAGTAATATTTCTGTTAAGTTCATTTGGTAGATGAACTCACCAACCATCTCAGTATTTATGTTCAGAAGTATTTCATCAACATACTACGGTTATTTATAAGCCCTTTATGTGATGTCGCTCAGACGTCCGACTGTGGCATTCTTATCTTTATTAAGCCCTTTATGTGATGTCGCTCAGACGTCCGACTGTGGCATTCTTTTTTTTATTTATAAGCCCTTTATGTGATGTCGCTCAGA
>LR738711.1:139585330-139625085 GCA_902687465.1 Secale cereale | reverse complement strand
TCAGACGTCCGACTGTGGCATTCTTTTTATTTATAAGCCATTTATGTGATGTCGCTCAGACGTCCGACTGTGGCATTCTTTTTATTTATAAGCCCTTTATGTGGTGTCGCTCAGACGCCCGACTGTGGCCTGTTATCATTTATTATTTTCCTACGAGGCGTCACCCAGACCCTCGTTTGGTCCTGTTATTTTTATCTTTTGGATTTCGGGAGGATTACCGCCCGACTTCCAGTCTTTACTTTCAATGCATTCATATTTTGTTCCGGTTGCATTTTTGCTGCAATACTCATATGCATTCATGTTAGCATTTGTTATATCTTAAGTCCGAACTGTCTTGCGAGTACATTCAAAGTACTCACCTGGCTTGTTGATTTGGCCAGATGTGGACGAAGGCAATCTCATGGATGAAGAGTTCGATAGCGAGTCCGACGCTTAGAGGAGTCCCAGTCAGTCCCTTGCGATCCTGGAGTTGATCACTGTTTTATACCGCTTCCACCTACCACCAAATAAATTCATCGGGTCTCACTCCGACACTCGATGAACTGTAAAATATTGGAGTCATAGCACCCACTTCACTGTGACATATTCCACCGCCTTTTATTACGAGTCAGTAGTATGCCACCCTGCCTTGTGCCATATCCGCCTCTATGTAATATATTGGCGCGCTTGTAATAAAATCTGTTGAGCCATCCTTGGCTCAACCTTGTATAATATTCAGTGTACTGGAAATTCTGTATCGAGGAATTGTCTGCCGGCAGGAATATTATTCCTCGCCGGTTAATAAAGCGACCGGTCTTCCGGTAATTATTTTACCGAAGGACCGGTGGCGACAACCTTGGTATCAGAGCCAGGATGACTGTAGGAAGCCACTAGGTGCGCTTGCTAATCGGTTATTAGCGAAAAATCTGCTTTTTAGCATTTTTACATCGGTAGCAAATTTCTGTTGGTCAGCATAAATTTATGGCCTGACTATTCAGAATTTTTGTCTACTTTTGTAGATGGCCAGCAACGACTGTGATGTACAGGTGTTCGCCAACATTCCTGAGGGGTTTGTAAAGCTCCTCATCGCCATCACCAAAGTCGCAATCGGGCCATCCACACGTCCCGAATTTACACTCTACCGTCACAAGCTCAACGACAACGTGTCTATGCATCAGGCTGTGGTACACTTCAAAGGTGGGCGTTCTGAAGCGCGCCGCCTTCGATTTGTGGGCAGAGCCATGCCTACGGAGAGGCATGCTATGCAGATGGCTGCCCGTGAGGCAATAGCTCGTCTCCGGGACATTCTGCCTTCGACGAAGACTCGTCGCTTTCGTTACCTCCCATGCCACGTGCCTTATACGTGTGATACGTCCAAAACGTATCTATAATTTCTGCTTGCTCCATGCCACTTTTGGGTGATATTGCTATGATATTCATACACTTCCATACACTTTTGATCATATTTGGACTAACTTACTAATCCAGTGCACCCCAGTGCCAGTTTCTGTTTTGGCTGTTTTTGTATTTCAGGTTTTCACGGTACGAGAACTGCCAGAAAAAATCTAGAAAAATTATATAAAAAATCAGCGTTCCGGAAACAACCTTGCGTCCGAAGGGCAGCCGGGGGGGGGGGGGCACCAGGGCTCCAGGCGCCCGGGCGGCGCGCCCCCCTCCTGGGTCGCGCCGGGGGGGCGCCTGGGCCCCCCGAAGCTTCCCCAATGCTCCCCTTTGGCATATAGTTAAAGCGTCCTCCGAAACCCTCAGAAGAGGAACTCTTTTCGCGATCCCATCTCTGTTCCGCCGCCGCCGCCGCTTCCAAGATCGGGAGCACCAGGAGAACTCTTCCCGGCACCCTGCCGGAGGGGAGGATCACCACCGGGAGCTTCTCCACCACCATGGACGCCTCCCGGATGACTCGTGAGTAGTCTCCCTTGGACCATGAGTCCATGAGCAGTAGCTATGTGATGTTCTCCTCCCGTTCTTGTGCTTCACTAATTAGTCCTCGTGAGCTGCCCTACATGATCGAGGCACATATGTAATCCTTATGTTGTTGCTATGTTGAGTTTGCTGGGATCCGATGGATTATGGGATTATGTTCAGATTGATCTTGAGTAATATATTTGATCTACCTCTTTTATATTTATGTTCATAACTAATTATTGCATGTTCTCCGCTGTTATTTATTGCTTTGGCCAAGTAATACGTAGTGACTCCAAGAGGGAACGTTATGCTCGATTGTGGGTTCATGCCCCTCGATGACTAGCTTGAGTGACAGAAACATGAGTCTAGGGGATGTGCTGTTGCCACAAGGGGGAAAACAACGGTGCTTGTGCCCGCGGGTGCAAGGATTGTTTACTTTACGCAAAGTTCTTTTAATGCAGTTGTCTGTTGCATTGAGTTTACACTATGGGTGGGAGTCGCAACTTAATACCAGCGAGATGTTCTGGATAGATATCTCAAGGTGGATGATTAGTAGTAGATATTGATGGATTTCGGTCTACTTATTTTGGCGTACCGCCCATGCTTTGAACCTCAACCTTTGTGCAATGTAATCAGCATTGGTTTGCGTTCGTGGTCCTGTCAATTGCCCAGCTGTAATTTGTTTACCTCACATAGCTGTTTTATCGTCTTTTGGGAGAGAGACATCACTAGTGAACATCATGAGACTCCGGTCCATATTACCATCATTGATCACATCCGCTATTTACTTTTCGCTATTTATTTACTATTGCAAAACACTATCTATCACTACTATCATTTTCTTTTAACCCTTTGTGAACTACAAGGCCGGAGGGATTGACAACCTCTCTGTACTCGTTGGGAGCAAAGTTATTTGTATCTGTGTGCAGGTCCACGTTGCTTGCTAATTTGCGCCGTTAGCAGTTGACACCTACTTGTTGAACCTAGGAGTCTCTGGGGATTCGATCCTTGGTATCTTTGCTAAGGGAAAACACTTCTACATACTGCATCTTACACCTTCCACTTGGGGTAACCAACGAGGGGTTCGAGGCCCATCAAGGAGTATTTTCTGGCGCCGTTGCCGGGGACTCCACTCTTCAGGATAGGGGAGTTGCGCTCTATCTTTTACCTTTGCTTTTTAGTCTTGTTAGTTTACCTTTCAGTTCTTGCTTTAGTAGCTTTTATCAAAAATCACAAAAAAATTATTTACCTTTCTGTTAGTAGTCCTATCTGTTTAGCTAAACATGTTAGGATTTGTTGCTTTGAGGGAATCAGAAGTTCTAGATTTCCATCAAAGGGATGGAGAAAATATGAAGAAGGCATGGGACAGAATTTCTGATGCACATAGGAGAATTATGCCTTGGATACCTATAAAAATTGTGCTTAGGAATTTTTACCAGGGTCTTTTTAAATGGTGTAAACACTCTCTTGACATTATAGCCGAGGGAGATTTCCTAGAGTGTGAGGAAGCTAGAGCTCTTGAAATTATACATGGTATATCTAGTTACTTTGTTTATGATCATAATCTTGATGCTGTCATAGATAGACTTGCTACTATTGAAAAAAGAATGGATGCTCTAGACTTAATGAAGGTAGAGAAACCCAAACCCAATAAGAGAGATATTTTGGAAATAGATAATGACTGGGAGCTTCTTGTTAGGATTAGCATCTCTAATCAAGACTTCCTTGCTTATTGTGATATTGGATCTATGGTTTCTACTATGCCAAAAATTGTTCATGATTCTTTAAAATTTAACATGGATAGATTATCATCTTATCATGAACACACTAATGGAAATATTTCTAAAATCCAGGGAAGAATAAAAGACGTGCCAGTTAAATTCCTTAAAGGGATTGCAATGATTGATTTCTTCATCATGGAGCCAAACCAAGGAAATATAGTGCTTGGAAGGGACTTCCTCCGAGCAGTAAAAGGCTTCATCGATATAGGTAAGGGACAAATCCGCTTACGCGGGAAGGGAAAAGGTGTGTACCCCTTTCCTAGAAGGAACAAGAGTGAACTTGTTGAGGAACCTTATGAATCAATTTATAACTCCGATTATTATGATGGTTATTGATTCCTCTATGCATTATGCCTAGCTTAAAGGCATAAAAGAAAGCGCTTTTGGGAGGCAGCCCACATGAATAAATTTTTTACTTTTGTTGTGTCTTGATGTTGTTTACTTCTGTAGCATCATCATTGTATCTTTGCTTTTCATATTTGTGCCAAGTATAGCCTCTGATTGCTAGAAAGTTCAAAAGTTGTGAGGTGTTGTCCAGAAAACAGATTCTGTCCTTGGATAGAAAAATTCGTATGAAATAACCAGATCATCTTTTAAGTCTGAATTTTTTCTACAGCGTTCTCTATATAATTGTCTTTCGTGCGTCTGTTCTGAGTTTTTTTATTTGAGTTGCAGAAGTATCCCGAACAGATCAATTACTACCTGCTGTTCTGTTTTTCACAGATTCTGTCCTGTTTTGCCTTTCCTTCATTTTGCAAATCAAGAGCTTGCTTTTTCTTTGCGAAAACCTTTTGGCAATCTTGAGAAATAGTAGAACTTCAAGAATATCTTTATTTCCAGCAAGGTATAATTATTTTATTAAGGGTACTAACCTCGCTAATCAGATTACAATGAGTTATGTATGAAGGGAGTTTTCAAGTGTGCGAGGGAAGATGATAAAAAGATTCAGGAGTGTCAAGCGCTCAAGCTTGGGGATGCCCTCGTGCACCCCCAAGAAATATTCAAGGAGACTCAAGCATCTAAGCTTGGGGATGCCCCCGTGCATCCCCTTCTCCATCAACATTATCAGTTCGTCTTTCGTTCCGCTATATTTTTATCACTTCATGTGTTATGTGTTATGCTTGGAGCGTCTTGCTTTTAGTTTTCTTTTTAGTTTTTCATAACGAGTCGGAACTCAGCATTCTTTATGTGGGAGAGAAACACGCTCCACTTCTACCTAGAACATAACATAGAATTTTCATGTCTATCTTTGCTGTGTGTGTTCTTTGTCTTTTAATAGCTACTATCATGCTCTGCTCTTAGTATTCATGCTTATCTTTTCAAAGAGCTTTTGTTTAGTTGGTTGCTTGAACTCTCTTTAATTATCATGCTCACCTTAGTAAGAGAGTTTGCTTCCGCTGCATTGGTTAATATGTCTATGATAAAGATGCTACGTGCATAATGGTGCTTAGTAGTTCAGGTTTTCTTATGGTTAGTCTCAAATAGCTGGGGGATTCCCAATGTGTTATTGGAATACCAACATGATTTGTTTGCCTATGATGTGGTATGGTTTAGTAATATCTTCCTTCGAGAATTTATTTTGATTGACTTGGCGTATGCTCACGCATATTTAAGACTGTAAAGAAGTCTGTCAAGACTTGATGATCTTTTATTTCTGAGTAGCGATATAACTACCATGCCTGATTCAATATTGCTTTGTCGCTCTGCATGATTATGACCGTCATTGCTCTCTTAGTTGGTCGCTCCCAGTCTTTTGCTAACCTCCACCTGTACTAAGCAGACTAACCTTGCAATACATAGCTCATGGGAAAGTAGCTTAAAAACTATTGTGGTAAAGAATATGTTGCCTATGTATCTTATTTCTTATAAGTTGCTTGCTGAGCGGTAACCATGTTTCTGGGGATGCCATCAACTATCACACTTTTGTTGAATATCATGTGAGTTGCTATGCATGTTCGTCTTGTCTGAAGTAAGGGTGATTTGCCGTGGGTTGAATGAGTATGCATATTGTTAGAGAAGAACATTGGGCCGCCAACCAAAGCCATTCATCATGGTGGAAGTTTTAGCTTGGACTTAATCCTCAATCTCTTATGAGAATTTGCTTATGCATTAAAGAGGAGTCCATCATCTATTTTCTATGTTGTCCCGGTATGGATGTCCTCAAGTTGAGATGTATCAAAAACGAAAAATCAAATGCGATTTATCTCCTTGGACCTTTGTACAGGTGGCATAGAGGTACCCCTTTGTGACACTTGGTTGAAACATATGTAATGCAATGATAACCCATGGAAATCCGAGCTAATTAGGACAAGGTGCGAGCACTATTGGTATTCGATGCATGAGGCTTGCAACTTATAGGAGGTCTTATACATGACACATATGAAGTACTACTACCGTTGACAAAATTGCTTCCATGTTTTCAAAATAAAAACTCTAGCACATAACCATCTTTTATTTTTATGTTGAGTCTCCACCTTCTTTTAAAAGCACCAACTACTGAGAGCATGATTGTCATTCTGAGTGTAATGTGCATTGTCCCAAAGTAGCATTGTCTTTTGCATGATTGTGATATCGTTTATTTTGAAATCATTGTATCTAGTCATCACTTAAACCTTGAAGGTGCCCCTGCATTTATGTTTTGCTTCACTAAAGGGGCAAGCTAGATATCACTTTATCATATTTGCACATCATGTTCATTGCAAATCTTTTTGATGTTTCAGTTTCATGTTGTAAAACTTTCAGTCATTTGTGATTTTCTCTTGACACAACTTAATTACTATAGAATTATTGTCTCAGTAAGCTTTTGTCATATGACTATGAAAAAGTCCCATATGGTTAATAGCATGTCACTACAGAAATTATTCTTGTTATCAGTTACCTACTCGAGGACGAGCAGGAATTAAGCTTGGGGATGTTGATACGTCCAAAACGTATCTATAATTTCTGCTTGCTCCATGCCACTTTTGGGTGATATTGCTATGATATTCATACACTTCCATACACTTTTGATCATATTTTGACTAACTTACTAATCCAGTGCACCCCAGTGCCAGTTTCTGTTTTCGGCTGTTTTTGTATTTCAGGTTTTCACGTTACGAGAACTGCCAGAAAAAATCCAGAAAAATTATATAAAAAATCAGCGTTCCGGAAACAACCTTGCGTCCGAAGGGCAGCCGGAGGGGGTGGGGGGGGGCCACCAGGGCTCCAGGCGCCCTGGCGGCGCGCCCCCCCTGGGCCGCGCCAGGGGGGCGCCTGGGCCCCCCGAAGCTTCCCTGATGCTCCCCTTTGGCATATATTTAAAGCGTCCTCCGAAACCCTCAGAAGAGGAACTCTTTTCGCAATCCCATCTCTGTTCCGCCGCCGCCGCCGCTTCCAAGATCGGGAGCACCAGGAGAACTCTTCCCGGCACCCTGCCGGAGGGGAGGATCATCACTGGGAGCTTCTCCACCACCATGGACGCCTCCCGGATGACTCGTGAGTAGTCTCCCTTGGACCATGAGTCCATGACCAGTAGCTATGTGATGTTCTCCTCCCGTTCTTGTGCTTCACTAATTAGTCCTCGTGAGCTGCCCTACATGATCGAGGCACATATGTAATCCTTATGCTGTTGCTATGTTGAGTTTGCTGGGATCCGATGGATTATGGGATTATGTTCAGATTGATCTTGAGTAATATATTTGATCTACCTCTTTTATATTTATGTTCATAAGTAATTCTTGCATGTTATCCGTTGTTATTTATTGCTTTGGCCAAGTAATACGTAGTGACTCCAAGAGGGAACGTTATGCTCGATTGTGGGTTCATGCCCATCGATGACTAGCTTGAGTGACAGAAACATGAGTCTAGGGGATGTTCTGTTGCCACAAGGGGTAAAACAACGGTGCTTGTGCCCGCGGGTGCAAGGATTGTTTACTTTACGCAAAGTTCTTTTAATGCAGTTGTCTGTTGCATTGAGTTTACACTATGGGTGGGACTCGCAACTTAATACCAGCGAGATGTTCTGGATAGATATCTCAAGGTGGATGATTAGTAGTAGATATTGATGGATTTCGGCCTACTTATTTTGGCGTACCGCCCATGCTTTGAACCTCAACCTTTCTGCAATGTAATCAGCATTGGTTTGCGTTCGTGGTCCTGTCAATTGCCCAGCTGTAATTTGTTTACCTCACATAGCTGTTTTATCGTCTTTTGGGAGAGAGACATCACTAGTGAACATCATGAGACTCCGGTCCATATTACCATCATTGATCACATCCGCTATTTACTTTTCGCTATTTATTTACTATTGCAAAACACTATCTATCACTACTATCATTTGCTTTTAACCCTTTGTGAACTACAAGGCCGAAGGGATTGACAACCTCTCTGTACTCGTTGGGAGCAAAGTTATTTGTATCTGTGTGCAGGTCCACGTTGATTGCTAATTTGCGCCGTTAGCAGTTGACACCTACTTGTTGAACCTAGGAGTCTCTGGGGATTCGATCCTTGGTATCTTTGCTAAGGGAAAACACTTCTACATACTGCATCTTACACCTTCCACTTGGGGTAACCAACGATGGGTTCGAGGCCCATCAACGTGCCATTATGCATTTGCATGTGCAAATGGGGAGCGTGACGAAGCAATTGAATCAATGGTTGAATACCTCAAGGCACTTGAGGTAGCCTTTGATAATCTGGTGGACGACCTGGTGGCCGCCCGTATGGAGATGGTCCAGAGTGATTCCGCCAACAGGAGGGAGCTACTCCATACTGCACCACCAATGACATTTGTCTCGTCCGCCGCCTCCTATACACCTTCCATCATGGCCACCGCGTGCCGTCTGCCTACCACTTAGGAGTTTGACCAAGTAATTGCTCCTACTGCAGTCAGAGCTGCACCGCCTGCTGCACCTGCTTCGACACCTCGTACTCATACTCCACGCCTGGAGCCCATCAGTGAGGAGGAAGTTGAGTCTCCGGCACCACTGGGCCTTACCCTCGGCAGGCCGAGGGAAATCTTCAACATCTCCGACTAGCGCGTGTTTTTGCGACGCGCCGCGCTCGCTTGTAATATTTGTGTGATATGTAAAATAGGTTGTTGGGAGTAGTCTGTTTGCGCATCATGTAGGACCTTGGAGGAGTGCACTAGTTTCTAATAACATGTCAGGATGTGTACGCACACCCTGGGTGACGTGTGTATAATTAGGATCTGCGTGTAACATATGTACTAGGAGTCTTCTCCGTGCGCAATCGACCAGTTTATTTCAAAAATCTTTTTCGAGCTCATGTTTGACCGCTTTTGCAAATCTTGGTTTATTTTGCTGCTCGGTTCTTCTCAGGTTTTCTGCTTTGTTACCCCAGAGTAAGAAATGACTCGTCCCTGGACACGTTCCATGCCAAGTCCGCCGGAGGAAAATTATGGCACGCAGACAAACAACAATTTCTCACAGGGGCAGTCAAGTCAGCAGGGAAGTGAGACAGCATTTTCTCAAGTATGCCGCCTTTACGAGCAAAGTCAGCAACAGCACCAAGAAATGATGAACCATGTCATTAGCATGGGAAATCACCGGGAGCCATACCAGCAGCACTCAAAATTGTCTGAATTCTAGAAGACTCGTCCAACAACATTTTCACACATAGACAAGCCTCTTGAGGCCGATGACTGGCTTCGAGATATTGAGAGGAAATTAATTATGGCACAATGCTCAGACCATGAAAAAGTGTTGTACGCACCGCATTACCTCACAGGAGCAGCCACATCATGGTGGGAAAATTTTCTGCTTATAGATCCTGACATAAATAATATCACCTAGGAAGATTTCAAGGAACGCTTTCGTGGAGCACACATCCCTAAGAGTATCATGAAAATCAAGAAAAGAGAATTTGATGATCTCAAGCAAAGAGGCATAACTGTACAGAAGTACAACAGTCAGTTTGCGCAGTTATCACGATATGCCAATGAAGAGCGAATGACAGAAAATAAAAAGATGGAGAAATTCCTGGACGGACTGGCACCAGCACTAAAATGCCAGTTAGTCGTACACACTTTCCCAGATTTCAAGACACTGGTAGACAAAGCCATTACACTGGAAAATGAACGTCGCAGCCTGGAGGATATTCGCAAGAGAAAAAGAGATCAGACCAACCACCCCCGCAACAGCAAGAATAAAATGAATTTCCAGCGGAACGTTGTGAACAGACCCACGACCAACGACACACGTCCAAATAAGAATTTTCATGCAAGAGACAAGGATTTCACCTATCGCCCGGGTGTTACCTGCTATGCATGTGGAGAAGAGGGGCACTATGCTAAACAGTGCCCTAAGCCAAGAAACTCAGCGCCAAAGCCGAACAGCAACGGGAACAATTCCGCGCCCAAGCGTAACAATTTCAACCCCAATAACGATCACAGGAAAGGCCACCTGAACCATGTGACCAAGGAGCAGGCACAGGATGCACCGGATATCGTACTCGGTACATTCCCTGTCAACACAATACCTGCCACGGTTTTGTTTGATTCTGGAGCTTCTCATTCGTTCATTTCGAAGAGTTTTGCTTTGCAACATGGTTTTTCAATGCTTCCCTTGAGAAAATCAATGACCATCAAGTCCCCCGGAAGTAAGCAGATCACTCAAAATTACCGCCGAGGTTTGACCATTGAAATTGAGGGATTGAAATTCCACGCAAACCTCATCGTGTTGGAAAACAAAGGACTGGATGTTATCCTAGGTATGGACTGGCTAACCACCAATAAGGGATTTATCGACTGCTTCAACAGAACAGTGATTCTTACACATCATCATGGAAAAACAATAAGAGACGCAGCTCAGGAGAGACCAGTATCTCGGCAACCAAAAATTAAACAAAGTTGATACATCTGAGTTAAGCAAGGTTCCAATTGTATGTGAATTTCTGGACGTATTTTCCGAAGAATTACCAGGCATGCCGCAGGACAGAGAAATAGAGTTCATTATCGAGCTAGCACCAGGAACCACACCCATATATAAGAAACCATACAGAATGGCGCCATCCGAGTTGGTTGAATTAAAGAAGCAAATAAAGGAATTGCTGGACAAAGGATTTATACGGGCCAGCTCCTCGCCTTGGGGCTTGCCGGTATTATTTGCCAAAAAGAAGGATGGGACCATGAGGCTGTGTATAGACTACCGAGCACTCAACATGGTCACAATCAAAAATAAATATCCGATGCCATGGATAAATGATGTATTTGACCAGATCGCACAAGCCAAGGTTTTCTCAAAGGTTGACTTGAGGTGAGGTTATCATCAGCTGAAAGTACGCACAGAAGATATCCCGAAAACATCATTCACCTCAAGATACGGACTTTATGAATTTACAGTGATGCCATTCGGACTCACCAACGCCCCCTCATATTTCGTCCACCTCATGAATAAGCTGTTTATGAAATTCATGGACAAATTTGTGGTGGTATTTATTGATGATATTTTGGTATATTCCAAAACACCGGAAGAACATGCTGAGCACCTCCGCATGGTACTGGGAGAATTAAGGAAACACCAACTTTACGCCAAATTCAGCAAATGTGAATTTTGGTTGAGACAAGTGGGTTTCCTAGGACACGTATTAACGCAAGAAGGAATTGCTGTGGACCCAGATAAAGTCAAGGCTGTACTTGGCTGGAAGTCGCCAGCCAGTGTGACGGATATACGCAGTTTCCTCGGTATGGCCGGATATTACAGAAGGTTTATTGAAGGATTTTCCACCATAGCCAAACCAATGACCCAGCTACTCAAGAAGGATAAGAAATTCGAGTGGACCGAAGCATGTGAGAAAAGCTTCCAAGAGCTCAAAAAGAGGTTAACGACAGCCCCAGTATTAATTGTGCCAGACATACACAAGAGCTTTGAAGTATATTGCGACGCATCCTGGAAGGGCCTCGGATGCGTACTGGTGCAAGAAGGCAAAGTAGTCGCCTACGCATCTCGGCAACTGCAAAAACATGAAGAAAATTATCCTACTCATGATTTGAAGTTGGCAACAGTCATTCATGCGCTCAAGGAATGGAGGCACTTCTTACTTGGAAATCGCTGTGAAATATATACGGACCATAAGAGCCTCAGCTATATTTTCACACAGCCAGATCTAAATTTACGACAACGACGCTGGTTGGAACTGGTAAAGGATTACGATGTTGGTATCCACTATCACCCCGGGAAAGCAAACGTAGTAGCCGATGCTCTCAGCCGTTACCCGAACAGCGGCAGCATACAGAACCTGAGACCCGAATTTCAGCGAGAATTCGCCAGGCTCAACGTAATGATGGTCACGGAGGGCGAAGTATCCAAGCTAGAAATACACCCTACACTGATAGAGCAGATAAAGAAGGCTCAACTCGGGCACCCCAGCATCGAAGGGATAATAAGAAAAGTAAGTCTGGGCAAGGCCTCAGATTTCACCATAGACAGTGAAGGAATATTATGGTTCGGAGACAGACTTTGCGTACCGAATAGCAACGACATTAAACAGCAAATTCTGACCGAAAGTCACACCGCTCCATACTCGATCCACCCTGGAGGTACGAAAATGTATAAGGATATTTAGGAAAGATTTTGGTGGCACGGCATGAAGAGGGATATAGCCACATTTATTGCATGCTGCGATTCATGTCAACGCATTAAAGCCGAGCACCAAAAACCCGCAGGGCTATTACAGCCAAACAAGATACCTGAATGGAAATGGGATGATATTGGAATGGATTTTTTTTTGTTGGACTACCACGGGCACAACATGGTAACGACGCCATATGGGTCATCACAGATAGACTGACCAAGGTGGCACATTTCATATATGTCAAGACAACGCACACCACTCAAAAGCTCGCCAAGCTTTACCTCGCCCGGATAGTATGCCTACATGGTGTTCCCAAGACTATAATATCCGATAGGGGTACTCAGTTCGTCTCAAAATTTTGGGACCAGTTGCAGCAAGCCCTCGGGACACAACTAACATTCAGACGGCTTACCACCCCCAGACTGGAGGACAAACGGAACGGGTAAATCAAATACTCGAAGACATGCTAAGGGCATGTGTCCTCACCTATGGGCCCAGTTGGGAGGAAAGCTTACCATATGCCGAGTTTGCATACAACAATAGTTACCAAGCTAGCCTCCAGATGGCACCTTTCGAAGCATTGTACGGGCGAAGATGCCGTACTCCATTGAATTGGTCAGAAACAAAGGACAGTCGCATATTCGGCCCAGATATGTTAAAGGAAGCCGATGAAAGAGTAAAGATGATACGGGTTCGACTCAAGACCGCCCAAAGCCGACAAAAGAGCTATTATGATCAAAAGCATCGAGAAATAAGTTTTGAGCCCGGTGATGACGTATACCTGCGTGTGTCACCGATGAGACGACTACAACGATTTAAAGTCAAAGGGAAACTGGCACCATGATTCATCGGACCCTTCCGTATAATTGCATGAAGAGGCACAGTAGCTTACCAGCTGGACCTCCCCAAGGAATTGTCCGACGTCCACGACGTGTTCCACGTATCGCAACTACGGAAGTGTGTAAGCAACCCAGAGAAACATGTGTCACATGAAAATCTTGACGTGCAACCAGATCTTACATACCGAGAACACCCAGTGAAGATTTTGGAAGAGTTTGAAAGGAGGACCCATCAGAAAACTATTAAATTTCTCAAGGTTCAGTGGAGTAACCACGCAGAGGATGAGGCAACATGGGAAAGGGAAGATTTCCTTCGGACAGAGCATCCGCAGCTATTTGAGGATCAGCTGAAATCTCGGGGACGAGATTTTTCCTAAGGGGGTAGGTGTTGTAACACCCCAAATTCTTGATTTGGTTTTTCTTCCAAACTTTTGGCCTTTTTGAAAGGGGATTGTTTGATCTTTTCTTTTGCCCTTCTAAAATCCCTTTTTGCCAAGGTTTGTGTGTCTTCTCAAGCTTGGTTTTTAGCCTTGAAGTTCTCCTCTTGTGTTTAGCTCAAGCACAAGTTGAGATTCAAATGGAGTTGTTGGAGTTCACCACTTCTTGTTTTAAAAATTCTCAAGTTTAGCCTTGACCTATCTCCCCTCCAAACTTCCTCTTGCCATGACCCCAACAAGAACAATCCTCTCCAAGACTCCCTTCACACCATGGGACAAGCATTTCTTCAATTCCAGCAAGTTTGAACCTTATTGGGATTTTTCTTCTATTTATTTCACTTCAAAACAAATTCTGTCTTTTATAGTGGACCTTAGTGATTTACAAAAAAACCACCTTTTTCATCTACCTATTTGAATCCAAACCAACTCTCCTAGATAGTCCTTAATACCCACAACCTAGATCCATCTTGTTTCACTGGTCCACAGTTCAAATTTTTCAAGTTTCACCTGCTGCAAGTTTGGACCAGATTTGCTAAATTTGGTGAAATTCATATTTATCTTCTTCCAAAAATTCTGTGAAAAATCATGCAGCCTCTAGATACATCAAGAGGCCAGTCCACCAAAAATCAGCCCCAGCAACATTGCACACATACCAAAATTATTTCATCAAACACCTAACCTACACTGAACTGTTAGCTGTTAACTGAAACTATCGACAGTTAACACTTCGTCAGTTTCGTCAGTTTCGACAGTCGTCGGGCACGGCGACAAAACGCGTTTGTGCTTCCTTGGCTCGATGCTGCACTATAGCTCCTTCTTATCCACGCGCCGCATGGTCACTGGGCAGCTTCTGGGCGTCGGTGGCGCCCTGGCCCGACCGCTCCGGCGGCTTCCACGGCCACAGCGCCGCCCGTGGCGGCTGACAGACGCGACGCCGCAGCTCCACGCCATTTCGCGCCGCCCAGACCACCCCAGTGCACCGCGTGTCCTTCTCCACAGCCAGCACACGCCCGGCACGCCATTGCCGTGGCCTGGCATGCGCAAAGCGTCGTTTCTGCCGCCGACGTGCCGCACGGCCGTTCCGTCGGTGGCAGGTCGTAACTCTACCTCTCCTGCTAGGTTAGGCGCAGGAATGGAACCACATCAGCCCCTGGAAGATGCTCAAGCTCCTAACCCCGCCGTCCGACCACTGCAGCGCCGTAATTGGCTCGCCAGACTTATCGATTCTCGGCAGCCACCTCGAGCCGCCTATAAAAGGCACCCCCGAGCTCGTGCTCGAGCACACACGCCTCCACTAAATCCCTAGACCACGCCCAACTTCTGGAAGAGCCCCGAGAGGCTTTTCTTCCCCGGCTCCGGCCAGCTGCCTCCGCCTCGGGCTCCAGCTCCGTTCACTCCGGTGAGGGCTCCTCCGCCGCCGTGAGCTTGAACGTAGTACCCTGGCATCCACCTAGTCCTAACCCCCAACCCAATTTCTCTCCAGAAACCTTCTCCGACGAGGTCCACGAACACCCGAGCCGCCGGCCGCCGGAGATAAGCTCGCCGTCGACGTGGGACTCGCCAACACCCAACTCCACCACCGTTCGACGCGGAAGACCACCGTGAAGCTATAGGTACCACTCCCCTCCCCTATCTCGCCGTGGATCGACGCCTGCGATCACCGCAGCACCGTCGCCGGCGCGGCTCTGTTTCGTTTTTCAAACCTGACAGGTGGGGTCCCTCTATCAGTCTCTCACATCTCCCCTCGAACCATTTTCTATTGGCGTATTTACGTAAAGTGCGTTTTTCCTCTGCGGGTGACGTATTGTGTACCGGTTCATTTTGTCCTTTTCTGTTCTAGCCCCTGGATCTTTTTTGTTTCAATACAGATAGGTCCCTAGACAGAAACCTTAATATCTTTTAAACTAAAAGTTATTTTGAGATGATTCTTTTTCTGTCCATCTTGGTTTTCTGTCTAGTTTTTTGTCATATTTATGTGGAAATATTTTGAGCAAATTTATTTGCACGCGCGGTATTTATGTTAGTATGTATTTGTTTGAATACATAGATACCGAAGGCCGTGACGGAGACGCGAATCACGCCGAGTTAGGCTCCGACTTTTCAGGACCAAGCAAGCATGTTTGAACTCTTGATATGATGAGTGTGTTGCATGTCTGCTCAAGTAGCTCGTTCATAAGCATGATTATATGAGCATATGTGTATGGCATATTTCATGCAAGTAATGCTTCGGGTGAGTCCCGAAGGAGAAGGTTGAACCACCTCGATCATATGGTGATATGATGGGGTGGAATACTGGTATTGTTGGAGCATGCCAGTAGTTGGTCAACTCAGTATCAACGGAGATCATGTCACGATTCCGTTCGTCTCCTTTTCAGTACTATCATAGGCCGTCCGTTGGGATTACGGTCTAGTCGGTTGTAAACCACTTTTTGAGTACACACCAAGTAGAGGGGCCGGGATGAGGGTTCCATGGCCCTGGATTAAAGCCCGTCATCCGGTCAGGGGGCATGGGTGTTTCCGGTTGGGACCGAGAGGGGGGCACCCCATAGAGCGCGCATATATAAATTTGATCCCATGCTATTCGGGAAGATCCCGCTCCGGGAAGATCCCCCTCCGCTTGGCGCTTGAGCACGGGGCGCCTCCTTGACGACTTCGCTCGTCCTGGTGGCGCGCATCGCACAGCGCGCTGGTTGCTGTCGAGGCGCCCGCGGCCTCGCCGTCTCAGCTGCCTTGCGGAGGCGCTTCTTCGGTTGCTGCGTGGGACTTGCCGGAGGCGGGGAGTTCTCTGAGGATGAGGAGGCGTCGTCATCGAGATTCAGAGATCCACCAGAGTCTTCATCAGCCTCGGCGTCCTCCTCCTCCTCGGCAGGCCCGCTGGACTCAGCGCCATGCCCGGCGGCCTCGCTCCCCCCGGCAACCTCGCTCGTCCCGGCAAACTTCACGGAAGGCTCCACGGCAAACTCCTCGGGCGCAAGCTTCAGCAGCTTGAGGATTTCCGCCTCCTCTGCTTGACTCACTGCGTCCGCGGCCTGCGCCTCTTCCATAGTGTATCCGAAGTCGCCCGCAGCCGCAGCTGCGGCGGCCTCCTCCATCCTGGTGGCGATGTAAGCTATATCCCGCTCAGTAGTAGCCCGTGTAAGGCCCTTGTTCTCCTCGGCGTTGCGGGGCTTCTCGACCAAGTTGTCGAAGAAGGTCAGCACGGTATCCAGCGGAGGCTCTATCCAAGTGGGGACGACGCCGTGGGAGTCGCATGCGGGCATCATCGCTCATAGAGAATCGCGGGCAATGCTGTTGCACAGCGGCACAACTCCCCGGGAAGGTCTGAACCACTCCGGGTGGTTGGGGTCATGCTTGAAGAGCTCCCGAACCATCCCCTTCAACTCCAAGGCGGTAAAGTTATAGTTCAATCCAGGGCGCAGCCTCATGATATCTGCCGCATTGCCAAATTCCCAAGCGGGCCTTTTCCTTTCTTGTAAAGGGGCGATGCGGCGGCGGAGGAAATCTGCTCCAACTTCTCCGATAGTCAGATTGGCGACCCGGAGACGAATGATCCTAATGAGGGCTATACTAAGCTTGTTGTCCTCCGGGGCCAATTCACTCCAATCCCTGCCGCGCACTATGGCTGTCTGGCGCGACACGGTAAAAGGCTCAGGGTTATCTTCCAGCACCAAGCACCAATCGTCTCTCCACTCCTCCCACTTGCCGCGAAGTTCTCCCCTCAGGTACGAGTCCTTCTTGTTCAGCCTAAAGATCCAGGAGATGCCGCCGGAGAGGGGGGCACCGGACTCTACTCTGGGCATGAAGAAGTGGCGGAAGAGGGCTACATTTGGATGAACCCCAACATAGTTTTCGCACAGATGTACGAAAACGGCCATCGTAAGGATGGTGTTGGGGGTGAAATCCAGAAGGTGGAGGCCGTATGTGTTCATTACATCACAAAAGAACTCCGAGAACAGAGGACACAGACCACAATGGAAGAACGCGGCAAAGAAAAAGTACCCGCCGGGGAACATGTCTTTGGCGACGGCGGGGAAAGCTCTGGTGCGGGGATGAGCTTTGGTCTCCCTCGCCCAGAACAAATAGTATTTGTTCCGCAGCTCCCTCGCGCCAAGCCTCGGCGCGAAGACCACGCACTTCTTCCGCAGGGCGGCCAGCTTCGCCGCCTGCTCGGACTTCTCCTTCTTGGCCTTGCCGCTCTTCGTCTTGTCGCTCTTCGGGGCCATGGCGGGGGTGGCGAGGGAAGAGGCGAGGAAGTCGACGGCGCCGTGGATGCGGGAGACGGTGGAGGAAGGGCGGAGGCAAGAAGCAGCGGGGGTTTCTGGAGAATCAAGGCGCAATGAAGACGATGGAGGGGAACTGCCCCTGCTTCCTCTGCTTTTAAGGGGGGAGTGGGGGACGTTCCGCATTTCCCATTAAAGAAACAGGCCACGATCTCTCCCACGATGCCGCAATCGACGCGTGCCGTTAGGGAGGGATGCGGCGGATACGGAAGGGGATACGGCTTGCCGTGGGCCGCGTGTGCCCGTGCACTATTTTGGGCCTGGCCCAACAGCGCTCTGCACCGTGTGTGGCCCAGGCCCGGGGGCTCCTGTCGGTGTACTAAGATAGGGGTACCTTAGTACCCCAACTTGTGCACGGGCAGTAGCAGCTTCCCATGGCAGGGCTTACCACGTGCTCGCCGGAAACCTTTCTGGTCCCTATGAAGCCATTCAAGAACAAAGTATACAAGACAGAAGATCAAGGCCCCGGCAAGAGGAGCTTGCCGGGAAGGCCGCACCAGGCTCAAGGTAGTCACTTTAACACAAGACCCTGGCAAGAGGAGCTTGCCAGGAAGGCCAAGAAATGCATACCTCAAGAGATGCCTCGGCGCGTCATGCGCCCCGGCAGGATCCAGAGAGCGGCAAGCTTCCGGGTCCGGCAAGATCACTACCCCGGCAAGGTGCTTGCCGGGGGAACCTATGCTGTGTGCCCACGCTCCAGCTCATCGGCCCACGCGTTGCCCCGGGGCCCTTCCAGGGGCACGTGGCAGATGGCTGTGCAGCTTGGGGCACACGGTGGCAAGCCACGGTGACGAGGCTACCGCCGTGGCGAACGGAGAAGCATGGACGGACACTTTTGGGGTCGATGGCGACGGGCATTTAAGGCCCTTGTCCCCCACTGTCAAAGTTAGGTGAAGACCACTGTTCATCCACTGTTCATGCACTATTCACGCACTGTTGCAACTACCACCAAATTTACACTTTTACCCTCCTCTACGTTGACACCTGTCGATGACCCCTTTGAGCTATAAAAGGAGGCCCATGCGCAACGTAGAGGGGGTTCGAAACCTAGACAACTCTCTCGCTCGGTGTAGCTAGAACTGTAGCTCTTCAAGCTCCCGAGCTCAAGAACTCAATATAACCTAAGGCAGGAGTAGGGTTTTACGCGTCCGCGCGGCCCGAACCTGGGTAAAACTGCCCGCGTGCGCTCCTCGATCTGCTCTCCGTGCTCCCTCCGCTCCCTTACCGCAACGTAGAAGGGGCTCTGGTCCCATAGGTGCTCGTGGGAGGACAGTTTCCCCCGACATAGCGTCCTTTAGATTCTTCATAGTGATAAATTGATAATAGTACCAAGTGACTCAACAAATATAGCTATGGTCCCCGGCAACGGCGCTAGAAAAAGGTCTTGATAACCCACAAGTATAGGGGATCACAACAGTTTTCGAGGGTAGAGTATTCAACCCAAATTTATAGATTCGACACAAGGGGAGCCAAAGAATACTTGTAAGTATTAGCAGCTGAGTTGTCAATTCAACCACACCTAGAGATTAATTATCTGCAGCAAAGTGATCAGTAGCACATTAATATGTAGTTTTGATAGTAGTGGTAGCAGCAATGGTAACGGTAACAGTGATAGCAATAGTTTTGTAGCAAGTGCAGCAGTAATGATAGCAGTGGTAACTTGGCAAGATCAATATAAGATTACTTCGTAGGCATTGGATCGACAATTTGTTCGATGATATTCATCATGTGACAGACATAACCTAGGGCGATACGGCACTAGCTCCAGTTCATAAATATAATGTAGGCATGCATTCTGTAAATAGTCATACGTGCTTATGTAAAGAACTTGCATGACATCTTTTGTCCTACCCTCCCGTGGCAGCGGGGTCCATATTGGAAACTAAAGGATATTATGGCCTCCTTTTAATAGAGAACCTGTCGTGGTTTTATCACGACAGATGTCCTAGCAAAAGGACTTAGTCGTGGGGCCATCGCTACGGGTTAGCTTAAAGGGTTAAAGCAGAAAAGGACGCAAGGGTTTATACTAGTTCGGCCCCTTCGATGAAGGTAAAAGCCTACGTCTAGTTTGGTGTAGTATTGCTAGGGTTTCGATGACCAGGGAGCGAATCCGCTTGCCTGGGTCTCAAGTTGTTCTCTCTCCCCTGAACTGTCGCCGGGTCGCCCCTTTATATACACACGGTGATGCCCGGCCCGGTTTACAGAATCCCGAGGCCTGCTCATAAATGTGCTCGGCTCGGTCTCTATCTTTCCTATCTTACAACACAAGTTATACGCTGTATGGCGATTTACACACTATGGGCGCTAACGCCTTTTGGGCTTTGGATCTTTAGTCTTCCGGAATAAAGCACCATGCTCCTATGTCCCGCTGGGCTTCAGTAAAAGTAATCTTGATAGGCATAAACCGGCCCCTCCTGGGCGGTTTATACCTAGTAGTAATATCCCTGACATTAGGCCCCAGATTGATTTGAACCTGTTCATGTCAATCTTCAATGCCTTGTAAAGATTTCATCTTCCGTTGCTTCAAATACTTCATAAATCACCGTGACGCCATCTTCCTGAATCACATTGAACCGCCGTGACGTCATCTGCTCATTTAATACTTGTACCTATTTTTATTTTTTACTCATTAAAAGCTCCGAAGATCGAGGCGACAGTATCGTCCCATATCCACTTTTCTGGCTCCTCGATTCCCGCGCCTGCCGTTTCATTTTTCGGCTTATAAATAGGGCAGAGGGGCACCTCTTTTCCCCCCTTGATCATTTTCTTCTTCCTCCTCGCGCTCGTCCGTGCTCAAGCTCAGACGCCGCCGTCGAACCTTGCCTCTTCGTCAAGCTTGGCCACTGCATCAACCTAGTCGGATCAGAGAATCACCGGCGCGCCTCCGCATTTCTTTGGCTCCGGTAAGTCCTTTCCTTATCCCTGTATATAGATCTCATTAGGGTTTTCACCTGCAAGTTCATAGCTAGGGCGCTGTTCTTCGTAGTTCTTCACTGTGGCCCGACAACTAGTGTAGATCTGATTCCCCGGCGTACGTCTGTAGTAACAACTCTGCTTCTTTTAGAATGTGTGTTTCTCCTTCTGTCGTACTAGTCCAATCTAGGTTGTTCAAACCATTGTTATATCCGTTGGAATATCGATCCTGAGTATTTCCGAATTTCTGATACGCCGTAGATCCATAATCTTACTGCTACTATTACAAAACTTGTTTTCCCATAATCTCAGATCAGTACCTTTCATATTCTCCTCGGCGGTTTAGCTGTTAGAAAGAGATCATAAACCGGTAGATACCATTAGGCCCCTGCTTAAACCGCCGTTTGTAAATACCTTTGAAACACTGTCGGTTTATCCTTGCATAAATCATAAACCGGTTCTTCATTATATTTCCAGCTTTTCCCTTCCAAAATGGCAAAGCAAGCCAAGCAGTTTACTTCCTGCAACTGGGTTCAGTCCCGGGTTACTGAAGAAGAGTTGCAGAACCGGGCTGAGATTAGCGCTTTAGGCCCAAAGAATGTCCTTCACTGAAGAGTCCCTGGATCCGAGTGTCCTCCAGATCCCAAAGATGGAGAAGTCATCGTATTTCATGATCATCTAGCCCGGGGGTTCAGTCCTCCCGGGTCAAAGTTCTTTCGTGACGTGCTAGCTGATTTTCAACTCCATCCTCAAGATATTGGGCCCAATTCTATGTCCAACATCTGCAATTTTCAAGTATTTTGTGAAGCTTATCTGCAAGAAGAGCCTTTAGTTGAATTGTTTAGGGATTTTTTTCCATCTAAACCGCCGCACTGAGTTCTCAGACGACCCTAACACTGAACTTGGCGAAATGTCCATCCAAAAGAGGAAAGATGTCATCTTTCCTCACGCCAATCATCACAGCCATCCTATGGATTGGAATCAAACCTGGTTTTATTGCCTAGATACTTCTCCGGAAGACGAGAATCCTCTACTGCGTTATCGTTATCATCGGCTCTCTGAGAACCATCCATTTCCTCAACGGCTAAGTGCTCAAGAACGAGCCTGATTTGCCCCGCAGCTTTCAAAACTCAGAGCCTTCACCGCAAATGGTTTAGCTGGAATCGATTTCGTTCGCTGTTGGATTTCCTGGAGCATTCTTCCACTAAGCCGGTGCTCCAGTGTAATGTGTGAGTATACCGGAAATCCCAAAGATCCTCTGCGCCATACTGAAGCTGTGCTAGCGGAGAATGAAGTTAATGATGCTGTTAAGAAGCTACTGAATGAACCGGTAGAAGCCTGCAACCAAACCGGACTGGCTCCCTTCTGCGAGCTCAACAAACCGCCATTGGTAAAATTTTCTCTTATCTTGTATGTTCTACTTCAATATGTCTTTAGTATTATTTCTGAATGATTTCACAATTTTCAACAGGGTAATGACCCATTCTGGAAGAAGAATGTCCAGGATAAACCGGCAAAGGTGCCTCACTAGAAAACCAAGGCCGTAAAGAAAAACGTCAGGAAGAAAGCTACTAACGTATCTGGAACTAATCCTGAGGATGATGAACCGGCCTCAGAGGTATCACTTGACTCTCTTGGCTCCATTTTCTTGCATTTTATTAACAATTATTGTACTCAGGAAAATGCTGAAGGCAGCAAGGCAAATGATGTCGAGGTAATTACCCTTTCTTCCGGTTCAGAACCTCTGCCAACACCAAAAATCCATCGAGCAAGCCGAAAAGTGCAATTTTCTCACCATTTTGCTTAATTGGACCCAAACATTATTTTGAAGAAACAACAACATGAATCTCGCCGCACAACGCGGCACAGTGGCCAAGTTATTGAGTCCACAGGTTTACCGCAAATACCAGTCCGGAGATGTCGCTCAGAGATTTTATATACTCCGGATGCTCTTTATCCCAAAGTAGGTCATATTCGTCAGCCTCTTAATCCGTTTGACTCAAATTATCAGGATACTCCTCGTTCATCATCTGGCGAATCAACGGCTATGCAGATTCCTCCTCTAAAAATTGTTCATGGGTAAGTTTTTTCATTTTCCTGTTAACCGTTTCCTTTCATTCCTCTGATTATCGTCACTTGTACCCTTCACAGTAAACCCAAGCCTAGCAAGAAGGCTAAATTGAATAAACTGGCAGGTGATGATGTGATTCCTGAACCGGCAAAGGATCCTGAGCCTGCTGAAGAGAATGTTGACGCTTTGCATGATGATCCTCCTCCAATGGATCATGAAGTCTTTATCAATCAAGAAATTGCCCCAATGGATCTTGATGCTAATCCGTCCAGTCCGGTCTAGGCCAACAATACTCCTGCTAGCCCTGTTAAGCCTTCTGCCGCTTCAACAGAGGATATTCAAATCACTCGCTTCGGTTATACTGCTCCTAGTGAACCCGTTGCCTTATCCAAACACACTACAAAAGTTGAAGCCTCTGGCAAGGGCAAAGGCAAATGGAATGCTGATTTGTCCAACTATGCTCAACTTAGTGCTCAAGATCTTCATTCCGGCTATCTGAACCGGCTGTACACAAGTCGTGATCATGAAGCCGGTTTAGTGAATCTGATGAAGGAGCTCTATGAGGTAAACTTCTGCTTAACTTCCTTTAACTTTATTCCTGCTTAAATCTTGTAGCTTGCCTTGACTCCACCGTAGCCCCCAAGGGCCGGTTTACTCCTTTAGGATGAACCTGGACTTCAGTATATCGATTATTTAGTTTTCCTCATTTGTAGTTCCCAAGGGCCGGTTTATTTCTTCAGGATGAACTGGGATTTTTTACCTTGTAATCCTCTTTTAAATAATGACGCATTAGCCCCCAAGTGCAAAGTGTATAACC
This sequence comes from Secale cereale, assembly GCA_902687465.1. Classification (NCBI taxonomy): domain Eukaryota; kingdom Viridiplantae; phylum Streptophyta; class Magnoliopsida; order Poales; family Poaceae; genus Secale; species Secale cereale. The sequence goes on along the minus strand of LR738711.1, from coordinate 139,601,474 downwards.
TGTTATGCGCTTGGGACTTCACTGAAAATGCCTGATAATTGCAAATTTGCATTAGCCCCCAAGTGCCAAGTAGATAACTTGTGATGTGCTTGGGACTTCCAATATGCTGTACCAATGTATAATGTGTTCTTCTCTTGACAGGCTGATCTAAACTGGAAAGACTCTCAAGTGGCCGAGCTCCAAGATACTCTGAAGTTTCAGCAAACCGCCACTTCCAAAGTCAAAGATGAACTGACCCTTGCTTTAGCAAGCATGGAAAAATTGAAGAAGGATTTCCAGAAGAAACGGTCGGATTGGGATGTTGAAAGAACCACTTGGGAAAAAAGGGCAGTTGATGCAGGAAACGCGCTCCATCAAGTATCAGAAGAATTGACTAGTTTAAAGCAACAGATAGATGCTATGACTACTGCCGTCTTTGGTAAGTGTACTTAACATAATCCTGAATATGATAGTTCTGCACTCTCCGGTTTAACTCAAGCCCTATTGATGCAGGAAAACGTATTGCTCATCTCGGCACCGACATGCGGAAGAAGCTGAAGGCCACATACACTCTTATAGAGCAGTTGTATACCGGCGCTCAAAGGATTGTCTGCACTGCTTCTCATAATAAACCGGCTCCCACGTTGATCAAAGGCACTTTGGAAAAGTTATCAGTGCTACGTGCCCGTCTTGGAGAGTTGAAGAAATCATCTGCAAGGGCGGGTGCATTGATGGCACTAACTCGAGGGAAAGCTTGGGTATCTGATCTTGATCCAGCAGATGTGATGAATGGCTATCCCAGCATGAAGGAGGACAGATCAGAGTTCACAGAAACCGATTTGCGGGCTCTAACAAGAGAAATGCAGCCTTTGGCCAGCAAACTAGCTGACTGATGTCTACTACACGCTTCTATTCATGTAGACAGTGTTGGGCCTCCAAGAGCAGAGGTTTGTAGGACAGCAGCAAATTTCCCTTAAGTGAGTAACCCAAGGTTTATCGAACTCAGGGAAGTGGAGGTTGAACGTACCCCTTTCAAGCAACCCTGCAATCAAGATACAAGAAGTCTCTTGTGTCCCCAACACACCTAATACAACTAGGAGTTGTATAGGTGCACTAGTTCGGCGAAGAGATGGTAAAATATGGATGATAGGAGTGGCAAAGCAAAGTAATATAAATCTGTAATAAAAAGTGCAGCAAGCAAACAAGTGGTAAACGTGAGCACAAATGGTATTGCAATGGTGGAAACAAGGCCTAGGCTTCATGCTTTCACTAGTGGCAACTCCCAACAACATTAACATATCCAATCACATGATATTTCCCATAAAACATGCAATGGAGACGCACTCGGAGGTCATTCCTTTGTGGTCAAGAGAGGATGAGAATTATGTAGGGCTACAGAAGCACGCCTCAAAGTTCGTAGTTCTCAATCTATGGATTTCCCAATGTCACCGCGACCATCCAAAGAGAGTACCACAATCACCACAACATATCTCCAGGATAGTCAAAGACAAGCACCAAGAGACTCTCAATCTTCAATCAACACACAAAAGAGGAGATCACTCATGAAAATATTCTTCTAATCCATGTCCAATAGACCGCTGTCACCTTGGTCTCGGGGATTATACTAGATAAAGACAAGTGAGTACATCAATTCAATACATAGAGGAAGGGGAAACTATCATGGAATCACCCTAGATTAACATAGCCTATGGTCACAATGAAGATCACATCCTGGGAGAGAGAATTGACCACATAGCTACTGGTAGAAACCTCAGCCCCGAGGAGGAACTACTCCCGCATCATGGAGGGAGGAAGCAACGTCGATGTAGATGAATCCGGGGGCACTTCCCCGTCCCGGCAGGATGCCGGCACAGGAATTCTGGTCCCCCGTAACTTGGTGGCGATGGCGGCGGAGATCGGAATTTCTTCTGGAGAAAAGGGTTCTGGAATGAGGGTTTCAGCGACGGGAGGAATATATATCCGAAGGGGGGGTCACGAGAGGTGGAGCCGGGGCCCCAGGCGCCCCCCTGGGCGGCCAGTGGTGGGGCCGCCTTGGGTGGCCGCCTGGGCCACCCCAGGCTCCCCTCTGGCCCTGCTTTGGTTTTTCTTGAAGCTCCCGTTACGCTGATTTTTCCTGTATTTTTCCCGGAATTTTTAGAGCACTTTTAATATGGGGGAAACCTGAAATAGAAAAACAGCAGAAAACAGGAACTGGCACTGTGGTGCACTGAGTTAATAGGTTAGTCCAAATATGATCAAAAGTGTATGGAAGTGCATATATATCATAGCAATATCACACAAAAGAGGCATGGAGCAAGCAGAAATTATAGATACGTTTTGGACGTATCAACATCCCCAAGCTTAATTACTGCTCGTCCTCGAGTAGGTAAATGATAACAAGCATAATTTCTGTGGTGACATGCTATCAACCATATAAGAACTTTTAAGTAAAGCAATCAAGGCATGTAATTCAATTCAAGTCATAAAAAGCAAGAGTCTATATTAGCATTGTAATAAGCAACATAAGAACATAAAGGTGCAAGAGCTCTCGCTGTCCGTGACTCGAATGTCTCCAAATGGTGTTTGCATGCAAGAAAGGGGATAGGGATATATGAGAGAGTAAAACATAGTTTTTGTATTGTTGAGAACTTAATCTACTAAAGTTTCACACTTGGTCTTCTTTGGAATTTTATCTTGACTCATCCCCAGACCGTCAGCCAGGTACAAGTCAAAATGATCCACTCCCTTTCGATATTTTGAGCACTCATGCAATGGATGAGCGTAAGCAAGAAAGTTGACACTTAGGATGGCAAAGAGAGAAAAATGATAGTGGGGGAAGACAAAAAAGGTGTGAAAGGCTCACATCAATGAGGACAATCATAGGCGAGAGAAAGACAAATGATAGATATGATGCGAGGAGTAGGGATTGCCATGCAACGGATGCACATATGAGCTAAGGTAAGCTCTCCAATGGAACTAGTGGGGGTGCATCCAACTTGCTTGCTCAAGAATACCTAGAGCTCTTTTGAGGAGGCTCATCATTGGAATATACAAGCCAAGTTCTATAGTGTGAAGGTCCCCACATAGCTATATGCATGAATGATAATCTCTATGGAGTACAAGGTATAAGATGGAGTACGAGTGTGGATCTCTCAAAAGGAATAGTAGTGTGCCCCCTTCTCTCTTTTAATTTCTTTTTCTTTCTTTTTTCTATTTTTTTATTTTTATTTTTTTGTGGCCTCAATGGCTCTTTCTATTTAACTCTCATTTGTCCTCTTTGGTATCTTTTGATTTTGTCCTCTTTGGGATCTTTTCCTCACTTTAGGGGCAACACTCTATTTATTACAAGAAGTATAGAAGATCTTTCACACTTTACAAAAGTACTCAACATAAAGAAAATGAAACTATCATGATGTATGCAAATGTATGCCTCTGCCAGTGTAGCAGGATATGCAATGATACTAGCGCGTCATGTAGCAATGATTAGGGCAAGGCCCAACTAGCATGCGGCTCATCGATCAAGCAAAAAGCATGAATGACATGAAGATCAAGTCATGAGAAGATGGATGTTGCATGGCAATGTATCTCGGAAAGGCTATGGAAATGCCTTGATAGGTAGGTATGGTGGCTGTTTTGAGGAAGGATATAATGAGGCTTATGATGACAGAGCGTATCGTGCCAAGGATTTGGATGCACCGGCGAAGTATGCGCCAACTCTCGAGGTGAGAAAGGGCAATGCACGGTACCGAAGAGGCTAGAAAAATATGGCTAGGTGGAAGTGTCAACTTTCGAATACTCACATTAGTCCGAAGAACTCATGCACTTATTATCGGTAACTCTCAATCTAATTAGGAGGTTCACAAAGAGACAAGTACCCCGAGGAGGAGTGTATGGGGGTTTGGTTATCCTTGCGCATCCTCGGCTCATGGTACGTGAGTGTACTCTAATATTCGATCCCTCTAAAGATTAGTGATCCATTTAGTAGCTAAAGTTCTCAACTATTTGTAGGTTTTCGAAAATAAACACGGATTGCCCAAAATACGACATCTATCACTAATAGGCTAAAGCTCTTGACACCAAAAGTTCAGACATTACTCATGGCAATACCTCAAAACTATTGCAAGTTACTACTAAAATTAAATAGCAACCTCGGTTACCTACTTTAAGTTAAGACACACAACTCAGTGCAACAGGCAAAATCTCTTAACAAGATAAACATGAAAACTCAAGAGAGTTCATCAACCAACTAAACAAAAGCTCTTTAAAAAGAAAAGCATGAAAACTAAGAGCTAAACATGACAGCAGCTATGGAAAGACAAAGAACACACACAACAAAGATAAGCATGAAAATCCTGTGTTGTGTTCTAGGTTGAAGTGGAGCGTGTTTCTCTCCCACACAAAAAAAGCTGGGTCCTAACTTGTTATGAACAGCAAGCAAAGCTAAAGAAAACTAAAAAGGAAACTAAGAGCAAGATGCTCCAAGCATAGCACATAACACATGAAGTGATAATTATAGTGGAACGAAAGACGAACTGATAATTGTTGATGGAGAAGGGGATGCATGGGGGCATCCCCAAGCTTAGACGCTTGAGTCTTCTTGAATATTTCTTGGGGGTGCATGGGGTCATCCCCAAGCTTGAGTGTTTGACCCTCCTGAATCTTCTTTTATCATCTTCCCTAGCACACTTGAAAAATCCCTTCATACATAACTCATCATAATCTGATTAGCGAGGTTAGTACCCACAATAAAATAATTTTTCCCTACTGGAAATAAGGATAATCTTGAAGAGCTACTGTTTCTCAAGATTGGCAAAAGGTTTTTGCAAAGAAAAAGCAAGCTCAAGGTTTGCAAAACGAAGAAAAGGCAAAACAGGACAGAATCTGTGAAAAACAGACCAGCAGGTAGTAAATAATTTTTTCGGGGCACTTCTGAAACACAAATCAAAAAACTCAGAACAGACGCTCGAAAGCCAATTGTATAGAGCATGCTGTCAAAAAAATTCAGATCAAAAAGATGATCTGGTGATTTTTTTCGAATTTTTCTGTCCAAGGACATAATCTGTTTTCTGGACAGCATGTCACAACTTTTGAACTTTCTTGCAATCAGAGGCTAAAATTGGCACAAAGCTGAAAAATAAAGATACAATGATGTTGCTACAGTAGTAACAAACATCAAGACCACTAAAAACTGAAAGCAAAGATAACAAGGGTTGTCTCCCTAGAGCTCTTTCTTTATAGCCATAAAGATAGGCTTAAGACTTTAATGATGCTCTCGTAGAAATAAGAGTTGAAGAACAAAAGAGAGCATCAAGAAGCAAATACCAAACACATTTAAGCCTAACATGCTTCCTATGCATAGGAATATTGCAATAGAATAATTCATTGAAGCACAAAGCAATAAGCATAGGAAGACAAAACAAGTGCAGTTTCAAAACCTTCAACATAAAGAGAGGGAACTTGATATTATTGAAATATCTATAAGCATATGTTCCCTTATCATAATAATTTTCAGTGGGATCACGAATAAACTCAACAATATAAGCATCACATAAAGCATTGTTACCATGATCCACATGCAAAAAGGTACTCTTACTCTCCACATAAGCATAATCTTTCTCATTGGTAATAGTGGGAGTAGGACTATCATAAACAACTTGAACACTATAGATTAATTGTGTATTAGGAAGATGGTGTTCAACAAGGGAGTAATTCCCTCCATGATTATGACAAGTTTCATAAGGATAATTTCTCCTTATGTCATAGGTACCTTTATAATCACTATAGATTGGAGTTATAACATCATCATAGTAGAGAAGAGCATTATCATTGCCAGCAACTATATTTGTAAACATGTTGTCTTTATTCTTACTAGCGAGAGAATTATCAATTATCACATCACTAGTGGGTAAAGGATTTGCAATCCTATCATCCCCAAGCTTAGAGCTTTCCATATCATCACTTTCAGAGTTGGTACCAAAAAGATTTTCAAGATCATAAGTAGCATTATCATCATTTTCCCAATCACAATAAGTAACATGCATATCATAATCAAAATCATCTTCAATAGTACCTACGGACGTATCATCAACATGATAATTAAGGCAATAAACTTCACCTTCTTCTTTAAACTTACAACCGTTAGGATAAAAGTTGATGGGAGGAATATGCTCAGGCCAGGTTGATACCCATTCTTCTTCCTTCTTGCTCCTCTTCCTCCTCCTCTTCCTCCTCCTCTTCTTTTTCTTCTTCTTCACCTTAGGAGGGAGTGGTTGGAGATGAAGCTTCTCCACATATCCTGGTTTATCATTAGAAACAATAGGGGAAACTTGGGAGAAACTCTCCTTTTTATTAGCAGAAATATAAGAGACATTTTTATACTTTGGTAAAGTTCCCTCCTTTCTAATCTTACTTATGTAATCATTTTTATGGCAATTAACAACACAATAGAGATGGCAATTTTGCAAAGTGTTTTTTATTCCTATGGCATTAACATCTAGCCAAGAAGTCTTTTCTGATAATTCTTCACACATCAAAAATAACATAAGCTCATCATAAAGATCAGGGGTGATCATGTTATCACACAACTGGTTAACAGTTATGTTTTGAAAGTGCATGCATTGAAAATTAAAGTGACCCTCTATACAGCAAAGTTCACAAGTAAAAGGATAAAGGTCACACAATTCTCTAGCAATTTCATTTAAATCTTTGACCCAAGTGATTGTTCTTTCATGCTTATGTTGCTTACAATACTTCTCTTCTTCAATCATAGGCCTTTCACAAGGTCTATCCACTCCACAAAAATTAACATGCTTATATAAAACTTCATTTTTAGGAATTGGATCATGCATGTTGCAATCATCATGAACAATTTCATTTTCTTTGCAAATCTCTTTAAAAGGTTCATGATGCTTGATCCAATCCTCCTTAGGCATATTAAGATGTGAAGCAAAAGATTTGAGGAAATCAACAAGGAGTTGAGAATCAAGCCCAAACTTAGCGCTAAACTTATTAAAACTTGTAGTTTCAACAAAGGACTTAATGCAATCATACTCATAAATTATACCTGACTCTTTACCTTTGTCGATCTCCCAATCTTCAGTGTTGCGTTGAATTCTTTCAAGGAGTTCCCATTTAGCATCAATCTTTTCGTTTGTGAAAGAACCCATAGAAGAAGCATTGAGCAAATCTTTATCCTGTCGAGAGAGCCTCGCATAGAAACTAGTAATAATCATATCTTTGGGGAGCCCATGGTTAGGACATTTTAGCATTAACGTTTTCAGTCTCCCCCAAGCTTGAGCTATGCTCTCTCCGTCACGAGGATAGAAATTATAAACATAATTCCTATTCTCATGGACTTCATGAAGAGGATAAAACTTGGAGTAAAAGAGAGACTGGATCTCTTCCCAATCCAGTAGGTGAGAGTCATCTAGTAGCCTATATCATTCCAATGATTTTCCTTTCAGTGACAAGGCAAATAATTTCCTCATGACTCCATCTCTTGTTAAACCTGAAATCTTAAACAACTCACAAAGTTCTGTAAGTTTCAACAAATGAATACTAGGATTGACAGTCCCATCATAACAATCATTCCTAATTATTTCAATTATCCCAAGTGGTATTTGGAACGGGATACATTTAGTAGGTGGAGGAGACTTCTCTACCACGGGTGTGGTAAAGCGGCCTTCCCCAAGCAGCGAACTAAGAGTGCGGTTTTCCATAAACATAACTAGTGAAACTAAAAACAAGAAACGAAAAGATTTAATTGCAAGATCTAAAGATATACCTTCAAACACTTACTTCCCCGGCAACGGCGCCAGAAATAGCTTGATGTCTACTACACGCTTCTATTCCTGTAGACAGTGTTGGGCCTCCAAGAGCAGAGGTTTGTAGGACCACAGCAAATTTTCCTTAAGTGAGTAACCCAAGGTTTATCGAACTCAGGGAAGTGGAGGTTGAATGTATCATTTTCAAGCAACCCTGCAATCAAGATACAAGAAGTCTCTTGTGTCCCCAACACACCTAATACAACTAGGAGTTGTATAGGTGCACTAGTTCGGCGAAGAGATGGTAAAATATGGATGATAGGAGTGGCAAAGCAAAATAATATAAATCTGTAATAAAATGTGCAGCAAGCAAACAAGTGGTAAACGTGAGCACAAATGGTATTGCAATGGTGGAAACAAGGCCTAGGCTTCATGCTTTCACTAGTGGCAACTCCCAACAACATTAACATATCCAATCACATGATATTTCCCATAAAACATGCAATGGAGACGCACTCGGAGGTCATTCCTTTGTGGTCAAGAGAGGACGAGAATTATGTAGGGCTACAAAAGCACACCTCAAAGTTCGTAGTTCTCAATCTATGGATTTCCCAATGTCACCGCGGCCATCCAAAGAGAGTACCACAATCACCACAACATATCTCCAGGATAGTCAAAGACAAGCACCAAGAGAATCTCAATCTTCAATCAACACAAAAAAGAGGAGATCACTCATGAAAATATTCTTCTAATCCATGTCCAATAGACCGCTGTCACCTTGGTCTCGGGGATTATACTAGATAAAGACAAGTGAGTACATCAATTCAATACATAGAGGAAGGGGAAACTATCATGGAATCATCCTAGATTAACATAGCCTATGATCACAACGAAGATCACATCATGGGAGAGAGAATTGACCACATAGCTACTGGTAGAAACCTCAGCCCCGAGGAGGAACTACTCCCGCATCATGGAGGGAGGAAGCAACGTCGATGGAGATGAATCCGGGGGCACTTCCCCGTCCCGGCAGGATGCCGGCACAGGAATTCTGGTCCCCCGAAACTTGGTGGCGATGGCGGCGGAGATCGGAATTGCTTCTGGAGAAAAGGGTTCTGGAATCAGGGGTTCCGCGACGGGAGGAATATATATGCGAAGGGGGGTCACCAGAGGCGGAGCCGGGGCCCCAGGCGCCCCCCCTGGGCGGCTAGGGGTGGGGCCACCCCGGGTGGCCGCTTGGGCCACCCCAGGCTCCCCTCTGGCCCTGCTTTGGTTTTTCTTGAAGCTCCCGTGACGCTGATTTTTCCTGGAATTTTTAGAGCACTTTTAATATGGGGGAAACCTGAAATAGAAAAACAGCAGAAAACAGGAACTGGCACTGTGGTGCACTGAGTTAATAGGTTAGTCCAAATATGATCAAAAGTGTATGGAAGTGCATAAATATCATAGCAATATCACACAAAAGAGGCATGGAGCAAGCAGAAATTATAGATACGTTTTGGACGTATCACTGACGAAGCTGATCTGTCCCGTTATCATCCGAGTTATGACGCTGACAACTGCCGGGTCAACACTCCGGTCTACGAGGTGGAAGATCTCATCCCGCCCGTCCGTAAGCATACTTATGCCCCTGACGTTTAACCGTCCGAACTCATAAGTGATGAGGTTGTTTTCCAAGCACAGACAAAGATCAATTGGGCAACCCCTGACTTCCAGCTGCTGGATGAGAACGACGAGGAGACGGCGCAGGATGATCCACAAACTTCGAGCCGAGCTGACGCACATTCATAAACCGGTGCCGGTTTAGTTATTATGTCATGGTACTTTAAGCAATGAACGGATATTCTTTTGGGCTGTCAAGCGCCTTGTAATAAGGTAGCTGAAACACTTTGGTTATGTCCTGACGCATATTCCCTTTTCATAACATTGCTCCATCTGGCAACTTCATAATTTTTCTGCTTATGATGCTTTTAACAGTTTATTCCACCTGTTTCTGCATAAGACAAAGTTTAAAGTGTCCTGGTGGTTTATCGTGGGATGGGTCATAATGCCCAAATACATGGTCTAGGTTTATAACCTGAACTGTATGTAAAATATGAAACATATATCATACATGTGATAAAATTTTGCGCTATTGGCTTTAATCAAGAATCGGTCCTAAAGGCAATGATCCAAGTTGTGAGTATTGATGAGTCCTTGATCATTTGCCAGTTCATGATGGAACCGTGCCGGGTTGTGATAAACACCGGTTTAACTGTAGATAGTACTGGCGATTTATAATCAAACCAGACCAGGTTCTGTGACTGCTGGTTTATTGTGGTGGCAACTTATAGTAATCCACTCCCCAAATCAATGGATTTTGGGTAAATACCAATGATCTCAAAAAAGAAGAAACTTGGCAAAAACAAAGAAACACTTGTCAAAATAAAAATCTTGTAGTCGAGGCATTTTACGAGCTACCAGGCTCCAAATTCGAGGCTTTTCATGGCCTGCCAGGCCACTGAGTTGAACCATTTCACAAAGCCTGTTAAGATGGTCCTCAATCCTTAACCAATCGTTAATTTAACGTTGTCAAGTTCAGGGTCTGTGATAAGATTGACTTGTCAAACGTTCGACGGGTCATACCAGGTTTACCTGGCCGTAGTGACTTACTTGATGCAGGCAGGTTAACCCGGGGTTTTAGGTGTATACACCAGGCTTCCAAGCCGTGGCTTGATATCCTACTACAAGGGTTGTATCAACTCGTTGCCACTGTGCGACAGGAGCCCCCAGGTAGCACTGTGAGCTCTGCTCGTCGGGTGCCTATGTTTGAGTTGTGCTATGCATCAAACTCTCTTTCGCCACTTACCATCATGTGGGCTTTGATAGCCAGATTACCGAAGCAACCAGAGCTATGCTCTTATGATGATATTGGCTTAATAGCCGGTTTAAGAGGGCCATAGGAACTCCTTTGCGCACAGAAGCCCCCATGTGACAAACATTTATGAAAAAAACGGCAGCAGATACCCCGCTTTAACGGGGATGCCGGTTTATTATATTGATCATAATATATACATTGCATATTTATGTACATAAAGCAGAGCCTATGGCTCAGGTGTAATAAGGCCGAAGAACAGCGATGTTCCACGGCCATGTGGTTTCCTCCTCCGTAGTGCATGAGTCCTTATGTTCTCGAACGTCGACGAGGTAGTATGATCCATTGTGCAGGTTCTTGCTGACCACAAAGGGTCCTTCCCAAGGCGGGGATAGCTTGTGCACGTCTGTCTGGTCTTGGATGAGCCAGAGCACCAGATCGCCTTCTTGAAACGTTCTGGTTTTAACCTGGCGACTGTGGTATCGGTGCAGATCTTGCTGATAAATCGTCAATCGAGATGCTGCCATGTCACGTTCCTTGTCCAGCCGGTCTAACGAGTCTTGTCGCACCTTCTCATTATCAGCTTCAACATAAGCCGCCACTCGTGGCGAATCATGACGGATGTCACTAGGGAGGACCGCTTCAGCTCCATATACCATGAAGAAAGGCGTGTAACCCGTAGACCTGTTAGGTGTGGTGTTGATGCTCCATAACACAGAGGGTAATTCCTCCACCCAACAACCCGGCGTCCTCTGCAAAGGGACCATGATCCGGGGTTTGATGCCTCTCAAGATCTCTTGATTGGTTCTCTCAGCTTGACCATTGGATTGGGGGTGAGCCACTGAAGACACATCAAGCCGGATATGCTCTCGTTGATAGAAATCCTCCATAGCCCCTTGGATAAATTGGTACCATTATCAGTTATAATGCTGTGTGGAAAGCCAAAACGGAAAATCACCTTGTTGATGAATTGAACCGCCATTGCTGCATCACACTTGCTGACTGGTTCCGCCTCGACCCACTTGGTAAACTTATCCACCACCACCAGAAGGTGGGTCTTTTTATCTGGAGATCTCTTAAAGGGCCCAACCATGTCTAGCCTCCAAGTCGCGAACGTCCAAGTAATTGGAATCATCCTTAATTCTTGAGCCGGTATATGAGCACACTGAGAGAATTTCTGGCAAGCGTCACGCTTTTTGACCAAGTCCTTTGAATCGGCATGACCCGTCAGCCAATAGAACCCATGACGAAGAGCTTTAGCTACCAAAGATTTTGAACCGGCGTGGTGACCACAATCTCCTTCGTGGATCTCTTGAAGAATATCCGGGACTTCGTCCGATGACACACAGTATTGAAACACCCCAGACACGCTACATTGATGCAGCTCTCCATTGACAATAGTCATTGATTTAGACCGCCGGATTATCTGTCTAGCTGAGACTTCATCTTCTGGTAACTCCCCTCGGTTCATGTACGCCAGGTACATGACCGTCCAATCTGGCATAGCATGAAGCACCACCACCAATTGAGCCTCCGGATCAGGAACGACCAAATCCTCTTCTGAAGGTAATTTCACCGACGGATTATGCAATACGTCCAGGAAGACATTAGGCGGAACTGGTTTACGTTGAGAACCCAGCCGGCTTAAAGCGTCGGCCGCCTCATTCTTTCGCCGGTCCACATGGTCCACCTGATAACCCTTGAAGTGTCCAGCAACAACATCCACCTCTCGACGATATGTTACCATAAGTGGGCCCTTGGAATCCCAAGTACCAGATACTTGTTGTGCCACCAGGTCTGAATCGCCGAAACATTTAACCCGGCTTAAATTCATCTCTTTAGCGATTCGCAGACCATGGAGGAGAGCTTCATACTCAGCTGCATTGTTTGTACAAGGGAACATTAAACGGAGGACATAACAGAACTTATCACCTCGTGGGGAACTTAACACGACTCCAGCCCCTGAGCCCTCCAATTGCATGGATCCATCAAAGTGGATAGTCCAATGCGTGTGATCCGGCTTTTCCTCCAGTGCTTGCAATTCTGTCCAATCGTTGATGAAGTCCACCAGTGCTTGAGATTTAATTGCAGTACGAGGCGCATACTTTAGCCCATGAGGACTAAGCTCAATTGCCCACTTGGCGACCCGACCAGTTGCTTCTCTGTTCTGGATTATATCTCCAAGAGGGGCTGAACTGACCACAATGATTGGATGGCCCTAGAAATACTGCTTAAGCTTCCAGTTTGCCATGAAGACTCCATATACCAATTTTTGCCATTGTGGGTATCTTTGCTTTGACTCGATGAGTACCTCACTGATGTAGTAAACCGGATATTCCTTTCCCACCTCCTTGCGCTCCACTACAATGGCAACGCTTATAGCTCGGGCATTAGCAGCCACGTATAACAACAGCAGCTCATTATCCGCTGGTGCAGCAAGGATAGGTGGCTCTGCCAACTGCTTCTTCAAGTCCTCGAACGCAGCATCAGCAGCATCACTCCAGACAAAGCAGACTGTCTTTTTCATCATCTGATAAAGTGGGATGGCCTTCTCTCCCAAACGGCTGATAAACCGGCTTAGCGTTGCAATGCAGCCTGCTAAGCGTTGGACATCGTTGATGCACGCCGGATTAGCCAAGGATGTAATAGCCTTGATCTTCTCTGGATTAGCTTCAATTCCTCTGTTTGACACCAAGAACCCCAGGAGCTTGCCTGCTGGAACACCAAAAAGACACTTGGCCGGATTAAGCATCATCTTATAAACCCGGAGATTATCAAAGGTTTCTTTCAAGTCTGTTATCAACGTCTCCTCCTTCCTGGATTTCACCACAATGTCATCCACATATGCATGAATGTTACGCCCAATCTGTCCATGAAGACAATTCTGCACACAACGCTGATAAGTCGCCTGGGCACTTTTGAGCCCGAAAGGCATGGATACGTAGCAGAAGGCTCCAAAGGGAGTTATGAAGGCTGTTTTCTCCTGGTCCTTAACTGCCATCTTGATATGATGATAACCGGAATATGCATCCAAAAAACTTAAGCGTTCACAACCCGTCGTAGCATCAATGATTTGATCAATACTGGGGAGGGCAAAGGGATCAGCTGGGCAAGCCTTGTTCAGATCTGTGTAATCAACACACATTCGCCAAGTGCCGTTCTTTTTAAGCACTAGCACTGGATTAGCCAACCACTCCGGATGAAACACCTCAGCTATAAAACTTGCTGCCAAGAGCCTGGCCACTTCTTCACCAATAGCTTTGCGCCTCTCTTCGTTGAAGCGGCGGAGAAACTGCTTAACCGGTTTAAATTTGGGATCAACGTTAAGAGTGTGCTCAACGAGTTGCCTCGGTACACCTAGCATGTCAGAAGGTTTCCATGCAAAGATGTCCCGATTCTCACGGATGAACTCGATGAGCGTGCTTTCCTATTTTGGATCCAAGTTAGCACTGATGGTAAACTGCTTGGATGAATCGCCAGGAACAAAGTCAACATGCTTGGTCTCATCAGCTGATTTAAACTTCAAGGCCGGATCATGCTTCGTAGTTGGCTTCTTTAACGGAGACATGTCTGCCGAATCAACATTATCCTTGTAAAACTCAACTCCTCAGTTGCGCAAACCGCCTCAGCACAGGCTGCATCACCTTCCTCGCACTCCAAAGCAATCTTACGGCTCCCATGGGTCGTAATTGTTCCTTTATGTCCCGTCATTTTGAGCTACAGATAAACATAACAAGGCCTAGCCATGAACTTGGCGTAAACCGGCCGCCCGAACAAGGCGTGATACGGGCTCTTGATCTTTACCACTTCAAAGGTCAAAGTTTCCGACCTCGAATCATGCTCATCTCCAAAGGTGACCTCTAGGTCTATCTTACCGACCGGATACACCGATTTACCAGGTACCACATCGTGAAAAACAGTGTTGGATTGCCTAAGCTTCTTGTCTGTCAACCCCATGCGACGAAATGTCTCATAATATAGAATGTTGATGCTGCTTCCTCCGTGCATGAGCACCTTGGTGACCTTATAGCCTCCAACCTGAGGCGCCACCACCAGAGCTAGCTAACCCAGATTGTCAACCCGGGGCAGATGATCCTCTCGACTCCACACAATGGGCTGTTCCGACCAGCCTAAATAATGAGGCACCGCCGGTTCAACGGAGTGCACTGCCCTCTTGTAAACCTTCTGATCGCGCTTACATAAACTTGTGGTGAAGACATGATATTGCCCACTGCTTAGTTGCTTTGGGTTGCTCTGGTAACCTGATTGTTGCTGCTGCTGATGATTGCTATGATTACTATAGCCACCCTGGCCGTTCTGTTCGTTGTGTCCGTTCTGATTGTTGTGGGTGCCCTGATTATTCTGGAATCCTGAACCGAAACCACCACCTTGATAACCCGGCCCCTGGAAACCAGGTCCTGAACCGCCGGATGATCCGTGATCATATTGGAACCAATTTCTGAACTCCCTCATTATGAAGCAGTCCTTCCAAAGGTGTGTCGCTGGCTTTTCCTTGGACCCGTGCCTGGGACAAGGCACAATCATCTGACGCTCCAAATTGATATTGGGCACTCCGCCCTGCGGGGGCGGTCTACCCTTATGGCGCTGGCCATCCTCCTGCGCATTGGTGTTAGCTACGAAATTTGAGCTACTATCCGCTTTACACTTACCGCTGTATCCTTGATTCACCGGATTGGGCTGTGGCGCTTTACCGCTCTTTTTTCCTTTTCCTGACTTCTCATCATCAGACTCAGGATACTTGGCGCTATCCAAATCTGCATACTTCACCAGGGCCCCCATGAGTGTCCCCATGTCATGACAATGACGCTTGAGTTGTCCTAGCTTCAACTTCAGAGGTTCAAACCAGCAGTTGCCTTCCAACGTCACTACTGCTGTGTGCAGATTGATGTGGTCTGAGGAATGCAACATCTCTGATACCCAGCGCATCCAATGACTTGTTGACTCATTTTCTCCTTGAACGCAGGCCGCCAAGTCTACAATGGACATGGGCTGCTTGCATGTGTCTTTTAAGTTATTGATAAACCGGCGTCGTAACTCGGCCCATGATCCGATGGAGTTCGACGGTAAACCTTTTAGCCAGGCGCGAGCCGTGCCCTCCAGCATCATGGTGAAGTACTTTGCACACGCCGCATCATCCACATCCAACATCTCCATTGGCATCTCGTAGCTTTCATCCCAGGCTTCAGGTGACAAATCCGCGGTATAGTTGGGCACCTTGGGCGGTCCTTTGAAGTCCTTAGGCAGTCTTACATTGCGTAGAACGGGTGTAAGGCACGGTACTCCCAAGGAGCTGGAAGTAACCCCCAACTCGATTGTGGTAGAAGGGCGAACCGGCATAGGCTGACGGGATTCATACTGTGCTGCTAATTCGGCCTCCCGATGCTGCCTGTCCTGATCCACCACATCTTGTGCATTTACACCTCCTCCCGCCAGGTTATCCCTCCGCGGCGGGTTACGATTCTGCGCGCTACTCGACACGGCCGGTTCTTCCAGGTGCCTGCTGTAACTCCAGCTTGGGCGGGGGGGG
>LR738711.1:139534682-139585290 GCA_902687465.1 Secale cereale | reverse complement strand
GGGGGGTGGAATGATTCCTTTTGCGGCTGTGGTAGTAGGCCTGCTGCTGAATTAAAGCCGTCTCCAGAAACTCCCTAGCTCGCCGCGCCTCCACTGCTATAGGGGATCCTCCTTCAATAGTAAGGGCTGCCAATCATGAAGCGGCGACAACTATGTTATCCAGAGGGTTGGAGTAGTGACCAGGAGGGGTGGGCGTGCGCTGCGATGGAACGACCTGGCGGGTTGGCTCCGCGGCCTGTAGCTGGACCGACGCCCCTGTGCCTGGCACTTCTCCCCGGTTTAGCCCTGGCTGGTTGCTGGTTCCCGCTCCTGGTGTACTGAAAAGGTTCCTCGCCACGTAAACCGGCGACAGACGAGACTGTCGCCTTCTCCTCATTACGTCATTCGAAGCAGTCTGATCCAATAGGAGCCGATAAGCCTGGGCATCTAGCTCGGCCTGCCTCGCAATCATCCTGGTATTCTTAGCGGCTAGGTCCAATTTAGCTTGATCTATCTGGCCCCTCACCTTAGCAACTTCTGCATCATGTTGTTCCTTCTCAGCTTGGCCGACCTCTGCGGTTAAAAGCGCTGTCAAAGTGTTAACTAAGGTGGACAAGACCTGAGCCGGCGGCTGGACAGGGCCTCCAGCCCTAGCGGCTGTAGCTGCCCCCTCGTCTGAGGTTAACGCCGCCACAGTTGAAGACTATTGCACATATTGTGATCCGGCCATGAAGACTGCGACCCGGTTTGGCGGATCAAGGGGGTCCGGAATACTGTTACCATCGGAACAGCCCCCAGACCGGCCATCCTGCAATAGGTATAAAGATTATGTTTCTCCCATGGATGATTCATCGCCGGAATAAACAACAGTCTCGCCACCGGAGTCCGATCCATCCTCAGCTTGTGTCCCGTGAACCGCTCCTACGAAGACGTGCTTCACGGCGGGCCAAATCCGGGCAGGTCTCGCATGCTGAGCCGACTCGACGATGTTGGGGAAGATGTCCGGCTCAGGGCCCGTTTCGCCGATCTTGCCGATGAAGACGTGGATGCCACCAAAGGGGACCCGGTACCCGTATTCGATTGAATCGGCCTCGGGGCCCCAGCCAGCATCGTCAATGTAGATCTTGCCGCGATGACTCTTAGCCATCCGGCCCACTACATAGCCCTTGAGCCCTTTAAAGCTGCCCTTCAAGAACTCGAAACCATCGTGCGATAGCCCCATGGTGGGCGCCAACTGTCGTGGTTTTATCACGGAAGATGTCCTAGCAAAAGGAATTAGTCGTCGAGCCAACGTTATGGGTTAGCTTAAAGGGGCTAAAGCGGACAAGGACGCAAGGGTTTTTACTAGTTCAGCCCATTCGATGAAGGTAAAAGCCTACGTCTAGTTTGGTGTAGTATTGCTAGGGTTTCGATGACCAGGGAGCGAATCCGCTTGCCTGGGTCTCGAGTTGTTCTCTCTCCCCTGAACCGTCGCCGGGTCGCCCCTTTATATACACAGGGTGACTCCCACCCCGGTTTACAGAATCCCGAGGCCGGCTCATAAACGTGCCCGGCTTGGTCTCTATCTTTCCTATCTTACAATACAAGTTATACGCCGTATGGCAGTTTACACACTATGGGCCCTAACGCCTTTTGGGCTTTGGATCTTTAGTCTTCTGGAATAAAGCGCCATGCTCCTATGTCCCGCTGGTCTTCAGTAAAAGTAATCTTGATAGGCATAAACCGGCCCCTCCTGGGTGGTTTATACCTAGTAGTAATATCCCTGACAGAACTGGAACAAAGCATTAAGACACGATGAATACATGAACTCCTCAAACTACGAACATCACTGGGAGTGGTTCCGGCTACTGTCACTCCGGGGTTGTCAGGTCATAACACGTAGTAGGTGACTATAACTTGCAAGATCGGATAAAAAACATGAATATAATGGTAATATCATAAACGGTTCAGATCTGAAATCATGGCGCCCGGGCCCAAAGTGACAAGCATTAAGCATGGCAAAGTCATAGCAACATCAATCTCAGAACATAGTGGATACTAGGGATTGGCCCTAACAAAACTAACACTATTACATGATGAATCTCATCCAACTCCTCACCGACCAGCGAGCCTACGAAGGAATTACTCACTCCCAGTGGGGAGCATCATGGAATTGGCGATGGGGAAGGGTTGATGATGACAAAGGACGAAGATCCCCCTCTTCGGAGCCCCAAGCAGACTCCATATCCCGCCTCCCGATGAAGAACAACAGGTGGCGGCTGCACCGTCTCGTAAATCGCAATAATTCTTTCTCCTTGATTTTTATCTCCGCATATGTGAATTTATAGTATCAGGGTTGACGTCTGCGGGGCCACTTGGTGGGGACAACCCACTTGGGCGCGCCATTAGGGGGGCGCGCCCTGGTGGGTTGTGCCCACCCAGGTGCCCCCCTCTGGTGGTTCTTGGCTCCAATATTTTTATTTTATTATATAGAAATCCTCGCAAAGTTTCGTTCCATTCTGATAACTTTTATTTCTGCACAAAAACAACACCATGGTAGTTCTGCTGAAAAAAGCGTCAGTCCAGGGTTAGTTTCATCCAAATCATGCAAATTAGAGTCCAAAACAAGAGGAAAAGTGTTAGGAAAAGTAGATACATTGGAGACGTATCACCCAGCATGTTGTTCATCTGGCGGTGCGCACTGAAGACACAACCATGCTTCATGAACGGTAGGCCTTCGGTGTCATGCACGGAAGGTGGCATTGGCTTCACAATGGGGTAGCTGTCCCCTAGAAAAGTGAGTACTCTCCAAGAGTGTTCCTCGGCACCCACATAGCATCACGGGGGTCGAACTCGGCGTTGTTCATCTGGTACACGCGGCATCCCAGATGTGGACACATGGTGACGTACATGGTCATGGTCCATGCATAATAATGGTGTGCTCAAACATGGTAGTCAGTAATATTGTGCATCAAATAGTACTACCCTGGTATAGAGGAAGTAAAATAACCAGCTTATTATATATAGCCACTCTTGCCTACATGAATGAGATAGTAAGACATGGAAAAAACAAAAATGGTGTGAGCTAGTGGGTTCAAGTGTTCAAGGGCCTAGCTAGCTATATGCGTCCTCCAAGGTAAAAAGTACTAGTACTAGTAAGAAGTACTACAATGAAAGAGAAGGCGAGAGGGTTAAAAAAATCTAATACTAAAATGTGGTACTAGTACAGTAAACATGTCTCAGTCAAGAAAATAAAATAATTAACAAGTTACTACTACTATAACACACAACAATGAGAAAATGGAATAGCTGGGTAGATGGTGATGGTCGGATCGTCGTAGATCGTGTGACCATGTTGCACATCAGTGGTACCATGGGTAACGACTGCAAAGATAGTTGATCCCAATATGCCAAAGTCAGCTACAAGGTTCCAGGTTAGACCGAATCGTTGATGCGAATGCACATCCAGGATCGGTGATCTTATTTTGATTGGGGGACGACTGGTCCCTGCAAAATAACGGAGTACGGTTAGGGATGCAAATGATGGTTTGTGCATTCTGTTTGTAATCTCCTGTACTGTAGGATGGCAACCAGATGAAACAAGTCCCCTAGCTTGTCACCGCAAAGATGAGGCCTACATGGCACATGGCATCTTCGAATGTGTAGGGGTACAAATCTATCGCGGCCAACATGTGCCAACCTCTGTCGTTACTGCCTCTTGTATTGATGGCAATCCTTATGTCGAACAGCGCGATGAGATAGTAATCATCGTAGCCGCCTCGCTTTGTCGGCGGGTCCGCAATTGCTATCTTCTTCAATCCCATGTAGGAATCATCATACGTATTCAAGCCCAGCCAGTCCGGAAGGCCGATCCCAATGGTGGAGAAGGGGTCTACGGGAACGGCCGCGCTACTATGGATGTTGGGCAAAATGATGGTGGTATCCGGCCGGAGGTATGCAAGCCAATCTTCGTTGGCACCAACCTAGACCTATATATAAGACGGCGGGCACCGGGGAAATTACGGGACGGAATAACTAAGGACCGTCACTACAAAAAAATACACTTCCGTGATTATACATGTTTCTCATAGTAGGTCACGTTTTTTGTCATGCATGTACATCCATGACGATTTTATGATAGAATCAAGATAGTCATACATATGCTATCGTACAGGTGTTCCATGACATTACAAAAATTATCACGGAAGTGTCCACTTCAATGACGATAAATGGCGCATCATGGAAGTGCTTTCGTCAAGGGTAACCGACACGTGGCATCCACCGTAACGGGTCGCTATTAAGCTATCGGGTTTGGTTTTGGATCTGATAACCCGCTAATAGCGAGGACCAATGGGAATTTTCCACATGTAAAATTATCATTGGCCGAAGGGACCACGTGTCGGCTCCATGTGCGGACAGATGTCAACCAACCACTGGACAAGAGGCACAAATGATACATCGACACATGGTGCGGCCCAACAGTGGCCTATACAGGTCAAAAGGCAGGCCTTGTTGACTTTGTCAAGGGATAACGGGCCGGCCCATCGAAAGCCTGCTAATGGCATGGTCGCATATAACCCATTCAGGCCCGATAACTCACGGCCCATCATGGCCTTTACGATTTCGGCCCACTAGCTTCATCTGGGCAGTCCAATATAATTCCAACCCGTTGTAACTTCCGACCCATGTACGACCCATATGAGGCCCTTTATAACTCTTGGCCCATTAACGACCCATAGTGAAACTGCCGCATAATGAACAGTATATCGCTTCATACCCATTAACGGCCCATTACTCCATTGGGCCACTCCCTGCCCATGTTATCTTTCATACTCTTAAGGGCCATTTATTCTTGGGTTGATTTGCAGCATTCGGTAGCTTACGGTCAGTTACTGGCCTTTTCCGCTTGTGGGTCAAATTCAGCCCATGGTTAAAGTCGGCCGATTTGTCGCCCGTTGACCCATTTTCGTAGCGTCATCAAATACGACCTGTTATGTCTGTCAACGGAATTAAGCCCGTTATACTCATCGGCCTCTTAAAGGCCCGTTATGGTCGGCCCATGAATGGATGGCTGCCAGTCTAGCCCATTTACGGCTCATAATGCGGTCCGTTATTAGCCCATGTTTGGCCAATCGACCATACAGCCCGTAAAAGGCCCATTGATTTGACCGCCCGTAGAAGGCCCGTAGAAGGACATGGTGACAATGGTCCACATGTTGCTCATAGTTATTGTGGCCTAGTTTTAAAAAATAGGTTATTGCGGCCACTAGCAAACGATGGAAAAAGAACTGCACTGTCTATAAGCAAACAAATAAACAAGACAATAAGGAAATAAATAAGCAAGCAACATATGCTAGGCTATTACGGCTATTACACATATTACAACCACTTGGCATCAAAGTTCGCCACCAGTGTAAATAAGGGGAACAAAGCAGCATATTACATACACTGGTTGTCAAAGTTGGCGACAAGTGCAAATAAAAGCTGCAGCAAAACAAGTCCAGAACTGAAACCACTTCAAAAGAGTTCAAGAAAAAATATCCTGGGTATACACCATGCTGGCAAGATGCCTAGGAAGCTTATTAGATTTCTCTTGTTTAGGTCTTAAATCCTCCAGCACTTGCTATTGCACCAGAAAGTATGCATCTAAATTATGTAGGGTCTTCCTCAGTCCTTCGGCTTCCTGTCGCAACACATCTGATCAATGTCTTTCAACTTGAAGTTGATACTCAAGAAGCCGAGCTGATTCATGCAGCAAGTTTGAAGAGCTTTTGCCAGCAGTAGTGGCCAGTAACTCAAACACTACATCAAGGCACAACTTTGGGGTTGTCCCACTGTCTACAAGATAGTTTTTATCAGCTTTCTTGGAGACCAACAAGGTTGTCTCACTATCTTGATCTGCGTTACTTTCTCTACCATTGCATAATGGGGTGCTCTTCTCCAATATTCTATCGGCATTCTACAAGAGGAACAAGAAGACAAGTCACAGGTTTACCATGTTGGATATGAAACTCATTTTGGTAAACTAGTTCAGTTGTAAGGTGGACAAGATAACAGCATGAAGCAAACATATATCTATGTAGTATGGTCACTGTATGGTCTATATCATTCGAGTTTATGTTGCCAAATCAAGATAGAGAGAGTTCAAATCATATATGTTTAAGACAAAGCAGCATAGACCGAATATAAGTGTGGGAAATTACACAACACTAACAACACTTGTAATGTGCATGACATGAGAACATAATTGTTTATACAATTGAAACTGAAATCAACGTAGAGCAAGAAGTTAGAACAACAATCCAGTTAAAGAAATAGGTTTAAAGCATACATGTTGCGCCATTGGAGTTTCAATTGGATCCTTCAAATGCGAAATTAGTTGGTATGAGTAAATTATGAAAGAGCAAAGGAGTATGCACCACAGCTATGGCATCTGACCTGACAACGGTTGCTCTTCTGCTTTAAACATGGAGTTTGGGTTCGCTGTAGTGGTCTTTGTGCTTTGGGCACTATAGTTGCCTTACTAACTGCTCGTGTGGGGGGTACTCTATGGTGGACATGGTGCTGTGTCAGCTTGAACTGGGTTACTATCTGCTGGGGTTGGGGTTAGATGGGGTGTAGCTGGTTCTCTGTCCAACAGTGTAGGGGTACAATCTGCAAGAGTCTCAGTTATGTGTGGTGGGGCTAGTTCATGGGCCAGTACAAGCATGGTTCTATCTGCATCGACGGGTAGCACCGTCTTTTGTGAAGAACATGTGTTTACCCCCCTTAGATACTGCCTTTAGCCCCTCCAATTCAAATGGCTAACAAACAAGAAGAAAATGAATGGATACATAGATGTGGTTATTCACATATATGTTTTCTAACCAAATAGGACAGCATGACACAGTTTCACATATATGATGGCTAACTTAACAGGACAACATGACATAGTTTCAGATATATCATGGATAACTAAACAAGATAGAATGGCATTATTCAACATATGATGAGTATCTAAACATGATGACATGACATAACTATATGATGTCTTTCTAAAATAGGTTGAGATGAAATAATTCACATACATGTTCTCTGAGTATACATGATGGCATGATATAATTCACATAATTTATTGGTATACTAAGCAGTTGGCACTCGCATATATGATCTGTAAACTAAGCAGATGGCATTTGAACATTGTGTATATGATTTCTAAACTAAGCAATGCAGGACACCATATGCATGATATGAAAAATATAAACATTGCAAGTTAAGAGCATACACCTCAGGTGGGACATACGACTGGTCATCTTTCTCTGAATCATCCTCTGAGGATCTACCTGTAACCATCGAGATATATGCTTCAACATGTACCATTGCCTGCTCTGAAGACCTTGTTTTCACTCCAGATTTTTCCGTAACTGACTCAAGTGGCTGATGCACATGAAGAGTAGTTCAATTTACAAAGATTGTTTACAAATGGAATACATAATGAACAAAGGATGGCATGAGATAATTCACATATATGATGCGTGGCTACACAGGATGGCGTTGCATAATTCACATATAAGATAACTGGCTAAAAAACATGGCATTAGATAATTCACATATCTGATATAGAAACTAAACAGGAGGAATTCACACAAAGCATGTCTAATCTATGCAGATGGCATAGCAATGCAAGACACCATATGCATGATATGAGCAATATAACCCTGCCATGTTAGAGCATACACCTTGGGGGGATACAATTGGTCATCTGTCTCTGAATCCTCCTCTGAGGACCTATCTGTAACCATCAGGAATTCTGCATCGAGAGGTAGCACTGACTGCTCAAAGGACCTTGTTTTCACTCCAGATTTTTCCATCACCGACTCAAATGGCTGATGCACATGAAGAGTAGATTAATGTACAAATATTCTTCACAAATAGTATGGCATGATACAATTCACATATACACTAACTGGCTAAACAGGATGGCATTGCATGATTCACATATATGATGCCTGGCTAACAAGACGACATTGCATAATTCACATATATGCTATAGAAACCAAATAGGTGGCATTCACACAAAGCAAATCTAAACTAATCTAATGACATATAGGATGCACTCCATCCGTCCCAAAATAAGTGACTCGACTTTGTACTAGCTTTAGTACAAAGTTAGTACAAATTCGATTCACTTATTTTGGGACGGATGGAGTATAAAGTAAGCAATGTGAGGCATGATATGCATGATATGACCAACATTAGCATGCCAAGTTAGGGTAAACACCTCAGGGGGTAAATAGGAGTGGTTGGCTCCCTCTGAATCCCCCTCTGAATAGTTATCTTCCTCTTGAATACAATCTGAAATGGGGGGAGGGGGGCACTACACCCACCATGGAGCCGCGTCTACATGACATTATATTCCCACATAACGGTCTTATCTTTTTCTCCACATGTTCGGAACGATTGGGTACAATAACTGGCATGCATATATAATAAATAAACATAGATAGATTATGTAAGGCCTAAGGGGTGCATGGAGAAATCAAGACTGATTGTAGTAACGAGTGGATAGATCCAAAACTAATGATAGCAGACAGATGATAGCTTTAGTTTAAAACCCAAACGATGGCTCCTCTACTGTTTGTTACCCACCCAAAATGAACCATATAGAAGACCCTAGATGATCCAGGTAGTAGATAGAGATACTATTTGTTGTTGCCTCAATATGTGCCCGACACACATATTAAAGAAAATGAATTTTGAACATTAGTTTGGACCTAACTCGGAGTCTAAGAGGTGCAAAGGACGATAAAGTAGCACGTAATAATAATTGATGTATAACCACTTAGTACACGTCGGTGCTATACAAACGGTTTTAAACCCCTTTCCACGACGGCATTTGTGACCGTCGCCTAGTGAGTGTGGGCGATAGGGGGTTCCTTCCCACACGACCCAGAAATCGTCGAGGATAGGCCCTCCTGGGACACCAAATGAGCTCATGTGCAATTGGGTGAGGCATCGAAACCCAATCATTTTCGTAGGTACGTACATCCCACACGGTGAATCCCAGAAAAAAAAATTCTGTAGGTATGTATATCACACACAGTCAATCCAAGGAATACGTTTCCATTCTTATGTACATCCCACACAGTCAATCCAGGGAAAACGTTTCCGTTTGTATGTATATCGCAGACAATCAATCCAAGGAATACGTTTACGTTCTTATGTACAACCCACACAGTCAATCCAGGGAAAATGTTTCCGTTCGTATGTACATCCCACATAGTTTTATGTGTAGGCTGATATGTGTCCCACGTATCTACTTTTCCAAACCCTTTTGCCCTTGTTTTGGACTCTAACTTGCATGATTTGAATGGAACTAACCCAGACTGACTTTGTTTTCAGCAGAACTGCCATGGTGTTGTTTTTGTGCAAAATAAAAAGTTCTCGGAATCGCCTAAAAATCAACGGAGAATTATTTCGGAAAATATAAAAAATACCTGCAAGAAGATCTACACCAGGGGGCCTTGGGCCAGTCCACGAGGGTGGGGGCCGCGCCCCCTGCTTCGTGGGCCCCCTGGTGCTCCACCGACGTACCCCTAGATCCTATATCTTCCGTTTCGGGGAGAAACAAATTAGAGAGAAGGAATTATTGCGTTTCACGAGACGGAGCCGCTGCCAAGCCCTAAACTCTCTCGGGAGGGCTGATATGGAGTCCGTTCGGGGCTCCGAAGAGTGGAGATCATCGCCATCGTCATCATCAACCTTCATCCATCACCAATTCCATGATGCTCACCGCCATGCATGTGTAATTCCATCGTAGGCATGCTGGACGGTGACGGGTTGGATGGGATCTATCATGTAATCGAGTTAGTTTTGTTAGGGTTTGATCCCTAGTATCCACTATGTTTTGAGATTGATGTTGCTATGACTTGGATATGCTTAATGCTTGTCACTATGGCCCGAGTGCCATGATTTCAGATTTGATCATATTATGTTTTCATGAACATATGTGTGTTCTTGATCCTATATTGCAAGTCTATAGTAACCTACTACGTGTTATGATCCGGCAACCCCGAAGTGACAATAATCGGGACCACTCCTGGTGATGACCATAGTTTGAGGAGTTCATGTATTCATTATGTGTTAATGCTTTGGTCCGGTTCTCTATTAAAAGGAGGCCTTAATATCCCTTAGTTTCCAATAGGACCCCCCTGCCACGAGAGGGTAGGACAAAAGATGTCATGCAAGTTCTTTTCCATAAGCACGTATGACTATATTCGAAATACATACCTACATTGCATTGATGAACTTGAGCTAGTTCTGTGTCACCCTAGGTTATAACTTATACATGATGAATTGCATCTGACGTAATCTCCCATCACCGATCCAATGCCTACGAGCTTTACCTATATTGCTTTCCGCTTATTTACTTTCCCGTTGTTACTACTACAAAAACACTATTGTTACTTCTATTGCTGTTACCGCCACTATCATTTTACTTTGCTACTAAACTATATTGCTGCAGATACTAAATTTCCAGATGTGGTTGAATTGACAACTCAGCTGCAAATACTTAAGAGTATTCTTTGGCTCCCCTTGTGACGAATCAATAAATTTGGATTGAATACTTTACCCTCGAAAACTGTTGCGATCCCCTATACTTGTGGGTTATCAAGACTATTTTCTGGTGCCTTTGCCGGGGAGCACAGCTCTATTCTTTAAGTCACTTGGGATTTATATCTGTTGATCACTATGAAGAATTTGAAGGACTCAAAAACCAAGATCTTACCCTCAACTGCGAGGGGAGGTAAGGAACTGCCATCTAACTCTGCACTTGATTCTCCTTCTGTTATGAGTAAACTTGCGACACCTACTCCTGCTATTGAATCTGATATGTCGTATGTTCTTGATGATGCTACTTCTGCTATGTATGATGAAACTATCTCTATGCTTGATACTGTGCCACTAGGTGAATTTCTAGATGAAGAAATTACTAAGGTTAGGGAGAGTGCAAATGTTGAAACTGATGATATTTATGAAAGTGATGATGAAACTACTCCCAATAGATATGAATTACCTGTTGTTCCTGAGGGTTATGTTATGGATGAAGAAACTGCTAGAGACTTTCTTGCTTGCAATGATAAATATGATCTTATGAAGTTATTAGCTAAGCTGAAAGAAAAGTCCTTGAATGCTAGAATGAAACATGACCCTGCTTTTGCTACTTCATCTATATGTGTTACTGATAAGGATTATGAATTCTATGTTGATCCTGAGTTAATTACTTTGGTTGAATCTGATCCTTTCTATGGCTATGAGTCTGACACTGTTGTGGCACATCTTACCAAGTTGAATGATATAGCCACCCTGTTTACCAACGATGAAATGATTCGTTATTACTATATCCTTAAGTTGTTTCTATTCTCGTTAAAGGGTGATTCTAAGACTTGGTTTGATTCTCTTGATCCTGGTTGTGTGCGTAGTCCCCAGGATATGATGTATTAATTCTCTGCTAAATATTTTCCCGCTCATAAGAAACAAGCTGCCTCACGGGGATTATATAACTTTGTGCAAAATGAATAAGAGAGTCTCCCACAAGCCTGGGGGAGGCTTCTCCAGTTACTTAATGCTTTGCCTGATTATCCTCTTGAGATGCATGATATACTTGATGTCTTTTATAATGGACTAACCGATGCTTCTAGAGACCACCTCGATAGTGGTGCTAGTTGTGTTTTCAGGGAAAGGATAGCTGAACAAGCTGAACTACTATTGAATAATATGCTGGCCAATGAAAATAATTGGACACTTCCTAAACCAGCCCCTAAGCCAACTCCGAAGAAAAGAGGTGTTCTATTTCTCAGTCCTGAAGATATGCAAGAGGCAACGAAATCTATAAAAGAAAAAGGTAATAAAGCTGAAGATGTGAAGAATTTGCCACCTATTGAAGAAATACATGGTCTTGATAACCCGACATAAGTAGTAAAGGTAAATTCTCTTTATAGATTTGATGAAATTGATATTCCTCGTTATAAATCTGCTAGCCAATGTTTAGATGAGTTTGACAATTTTATTGTGAAACAAGAAAACTTCAATGCTTATGTTGGTAGACAATTACAACACGATGCTTATATGATTGAACGCTTGAGTGATTATCTGTCTAGAGCTAAAGGTGAACGGAAACTCATTAGTATACATGCTTCTATGGTCACCACTCAAGTAGAACAAGTACTTAAGGCTCAGAATGATTTGCTCAATGAAATAAATAATAAGAATAATAATGCCATTAGAGTTGTGCCTAGAGGTGGTCGAATGACTCAGGAACCTCTGTATCCTGAGGGCCACCCTAAGAGAATTGAGCAAGATTCTCAGAGAGCTAATTTAGATGCACCTAGTTCTTCTAAGAAGAAGAAAAAGAAAAATGATAAGACTTTGCATGCTCCTAGTGAACCTGTAGCTGACACATCTGAGAATCCCAATGATATATCTGTTTCTCACGCTGAGACACAATCTGGTAATGAACATGAACCTAGTGATAATGTTAACGATGATGTTCATGTTGATGCTCAACCTAGCAATGCTAATGATGTAGAGATTGAACCTGCTGTTGATCTTGATAACCCACAATCAAAGAATCAAAGTTATGATAAGAGAGACTTTGTTGCTAGGAAGCACGATAGGGAAAGAGAACCATGGGTTCAGAAACCCATGCCTTTTCCTCCGAAACCATCCAAGAAAAAGGATGACGACGATTTTGAGTGCTTCGCTGAAATGATTAGACCTATCTTTTTGCGTATGCGTTTGACTGATGTGCTTAAAACAAATCCTTATGCCAAGTATATGAAAGATATTATTACCAACAAAAGAAAGATACCTGAAGTAGAAATTTCCACCATGCTTGCTAATTACACTTTTGAGGGTGGAATGCCTAAGAAATTAGGAGATCCAGGAGTACCTACTATACCTTGCTCCATTAAGAGAAACTATGTTAAAACTGCTTTGTGTGATCTTGGAGCCGGTGTTAGTGTTATGCCTCTCTTTTTATATCGTAGACTTGACTTGAGTAAGTTGACACGTACTGAAAGATCTTTGCAAATGGCTGATAAATCAACTGCTATACCTGTCAGTATTTGTGAGGATGTGCCTGTTGTAGTTGCAAATGTTACTATTCTAACGGACTTTGTTATACTTGATATTCCCGAGGACGATAGTATGTCTATTATTCTTGGAAGACCTTTTTTGAATACTGCAGGGGCTGTTATTGATTGCAACAAAGGCAATGTCACTTTTCATGTCAATGGTAATGAGCATACGGTACACTTTCCGAGGAAATAACCTTAGGTCCATAGTATCATTATATTGGAAAAACTTCAACTATTACTATTGGAGGTTTTGAGTTTCCTATTCCAACTATCAAGAAGACATATGACATACTTATTGTTGGGGACATACATATCCCCATTGAGGTAACCTAGTGTTATTCAAAAATTCTCCGGTTTCAGGTTACTCGGAAAGAGTTTATTAACAAGACCTGATCAACCTTGTTAATGGATTCCTTTTGATTGGCATGGGATAGGTGAATCTAGATAGCACAATCTTCTGTACACTCCTTTTACTTTCTGTTAATTAGGATAAATAAAGAGATAAATAGTATTTTCTGTCTATTTCCAGACTTATCCGTGCAGTAAAAAAAATTCCCCGAAAATAAAAGTTCTCCAAATGCCATGAAAATGAAATATGATTTTTCTAGAATATTTAAGAAAATATGGCACTGAACACACAGCGAGGGGAGCCAGCACGTGGCCATGAGGGTGCAGGGCGTACCCCCCTTCCCAGGGCGCACCCCTTGCCTCGTGGGCCCCACGTGGCCCCCCTCCACTTATTCCTGCACCCATGCTCTTATTCTTCCTCCCAAAAAAAATCCCCAACTAGCTCAAACCCGAGTTCTAGCTCATCTTGCTGCCATTTTCGATCTCCTTGCTCAAAGCACCATTCACCAAACTGTTTGGGGGGGGGGGTTGTTCCTTGGTATGTGACTCCTGCATTGGTCCAATTAGTTTTTGTTCTAGTTCTTTATTTGTTGCAAATTTATGCTGCTGTGGTGACCTTGTTCTTGAGCTTGCATGTCAAATTTTCCTTTTCCCTAGTAGTTCTAATGCATGATATAGCCTCTAGGCACTAGTATGAGTTGTTGCTATCAATCTTGTTGAGCTTGGTTAAATTTTATTTTGATGTTACTAAAAATTTCAGAAATTTTCAGAAAAGGAAAATGTTAAAAAGATTATTGATGGGCTCTTCTAGCAAGAGTTCAGAGGAGAAGAAGAAAGAAGAAAAATAAGAAGCCCAAGTATAATCTTCCTCGCATGGTAGAAGTTCGACCGTGTGAATGGCCTTGTAATAATTCCATAATGTCCGCCGGTATTAACGAAGACTTTTATTGGTTTGCGAATAATGCATGCCTCACCAACTTCCTCAACGACCAGAAAGAACAGTATCTCTTACTCACCAATATTTTCACGCAAAGTTTTCATTTTCATTCTAGGAAAACACCACCTATGGTGGAGTTCCGCTTATATTATGTGATTAAGGAGATATCACTCTTAGATTTTCGTGAGATATGCAAAGTACCCTTTGGTAGTAGACTTGATGAACCACGTCGTGAAGACGTTGAAGGGTTCATTGACATGATAGCTGTAGGTGAAACTAGACAAGTTTCAGGGGCAAGAATCACTAGTATACACTTCCCTGTTCTGCGTTACTTTGCTTTATTTGCTAGTAGGTGTTTAATTGGTCGCGGGAACAGTGGGAATCTCAGTGCCCCTGATATTATCATTCTATGCCATGCTTTGTTTCAAGACACAACTTTTAGTTTGGCCACCGTCGTTGCCAAATGATTGAGTCTGAACCGCTCAAAGGGGCCCATCTTTGGAGGAATCTTTTAGTTAGGCATCATGAGAAGGAAGAAAAATTGCTTGCCCCTGTTTATCTAGACTACAAGAGCATGGTAGCTCATGATTTTATTGTTAAAGATAAGAATATGCAGCTTAATTATAAATTAAGATTTGATGAAATATACTGTGAAATTGTTACCTTGCCTGCACCATCTTTGTTTGATCTGTCCACAGGCAAGTATCTTATTACATCTGATGCCTTCTACAAGTACCAAGGCCAGGCACAAGCTTCAGAGCCTGAGCCAGAACCACCACTTGATTCTTCCTGTCAATCTGTTTATGGGTGGGAGCTAGATGAGCTCGCCAACCAGTGGCACCCAGAAGACACATCTCAGTACACTGGAGGTAGCGGCTTCCATCCGTGGCCATAGACCAACTTAGGCCAAAAGCCTAAGCTTGGGGGAGTACGTGTTTCTCACCGACTTACATTCATGTTCACACTTATTCTAGTTGTCGGTGCTCACACTCTTTCACTGTACCATCCATGCTTAATTTCAATTTCTTTTTCTTAGTCTTTTTCTTGTGTGCTAGAAAAGCCCAGAAAAACAAAAAATATTAGTTGTAGCTTCTAGCTAGTTTATTCTCTTTGGTAGTAGTAGTTGAAAAAATGAAAACCCAAAAAGATTACCCGTTCTTGTTTTGCTTGTTGGGAGCTTTCTCGTGTAAATAGTTTGTTTTCTTTTCTTTAGGGGTTAACAGTACAAGACCATGATTGAAAATGCCTAGTGGCTCTCATATGCTTTAGTGTTGATTTAACCTTGAGCCATATTACCTTGTCTTCTCTCTTGTATTAAATATCTGCAGATTCCAGCTTAGTACGATGCACGTGCACTATTATTATTATCCACACCGTTTGGTCATGCGAGTGAAAGGAAATAAGGATGATATATGATGAACTAATTGAGATGAGAAAAGCTGGTATGAACTCGACCTCTTTTGTTTTTGTAAATATGATTGCTCGTTGTTCCTGATTCAACTTGTTATGAATGAAACATGCTTGCAATGAAAATTAGAGATCATAGCTAATTATGCCATGCTTAATTAGCTGAGAGTTTATAATGGTCTACCTTGCATACCAACATGATATTAAAATGGTTGTGATGTGGTATGATGGGGTGGTATCCTCCTTTGAACGATTTAAGTGATCTGACTTGGCACTGAAGGAAATATTCCCTAGAGGCAATAATAAAGATGTTATTTGTATTTCCTTATATAATGATAAATGTCTTTTATTCATGCTAGAATTGTATTAACCGGAAACTTGATACATGTGTGAATACATAGACAAAATAGTATGTCCCTAGTATGCCTCTACCAGACTAGCTCATTGATCAAAGATGGCTATGTTT
This sequence comes from Secale cereale, assembly GCA_902687465.1. NCBI lineage: Eukaryota > Viridiplantae > Streptophyta > Magnoliopsida > Poales > Poaceae > Secale > Secale cereale. The sequence goes on along the minus strand of LR738711.1, from coordinate 139,569,056 downwards.
CCTAGCCATAGAGAGTTGTCATTTGATCAACGGGATCACATCATTAGGAGAATGATGTGATGGACTAGACCCATCCATTAGCATAGCACTATGATCGTTTAGTTTTACTGCTATTGCTTTCTTCATGACTTATACATGTTCCTATGACTATGAGATTATGCAATTCCCGAATACCGTAGGAACACCTTGTGTGCTATCAAACATCACAACGTAACTGGGTGATCATAAATATGCTCTACAGGTGTCTCTGAAAGTATTCGTGGTGTTGGCATAGATCAAGACTAGGATTTGTCACTCCGAGTGTCGGAGAGGTATCTCTGGGCCCTCGGTAACACACATCATAATAAGCCTTGCAAGCAAAAGGACTAATGAGTTAGTCACGAGATGATGTATTACGGAACGAGTAAAGAGACTTGCCGGTAACGAGATTGAACTAGGTATAGAGATACCGACGATCGAATCTCGGGCAAGTAACATACCGATGATAAAAGGAACAACGTATGTTGTTATGCGGTTTGACCGATAAAGATCTTCGTAGAAAATGTAGGAGCCAATATGAGCATCCAGGTTCCTCTATTGGTTATTGACTGGAGATGAGTCTCGGCCAAGTCTACATAGTTCTCGAACCCGTAGGGTCCGCACGCTTAACGTTTGATGACGATCGGTATTATGAGTTTATGAGTTTTGATGTACCGAAGGTAGTTCGGAGTCCCGGATGAGATCACGGACATGACGAGGAGTCTCGTAATGTCCGAGAAGTAAAGATTGATATATTGGACGAGTATATTCGGACACCGGAAGTGTTCTGGAAAGTTTCGGAATTTACCGGAGTGCCGGGGGGGTTACCGGAACCCCCCGGGGGAATGATGGGCCCTGGTGGGCCATAGGGGAGAGAGAGGGTAGCAGCCAGGTGGTGGCGCGCCCCCTCCCTAGGGGCAGTACGAATAGGACTAGGGGAGGGGGGCACGGCCCCTCTTTCCCTCTCCCTCTCCCTCTCCTTCCTTCCCCCTCTCCTTCTTGGTGGACTCCTACTAGGAATAGGATTGCAATCCTATTCCTAGTAGGATTGCCTCTCTAGCCGCACCATAGAGGGCCGGCCGGCCTCCCCCTTGCTCCTTTATATACGGGGGCAGGGGGGCACCCAAAGACACACAAGTTGAATTCTTTTAGCCGTGTGCGGTGCCCCCCTCCACAGAAACACACCTCGGTCATACCGTTGCAGTGCTTAGGCGAAGCCCTGCGCCGGTAGATACATCATATCTGTCACCACGCCGTCGTGCTGACGAAACTCTCCCATGAAACTCAACTGGATCAAGAGCTCGTGGGACGTCATTAAGCTGAACGTGTGCTGAACGCGGAGGTGCCATACGTTCGGTGCTTGATCGGTTGAATCGCGAAGAAGTTCGACTACATCAACCGCGTCACTTGACGCTTCTGCTCCCGGTCTACGAGGGTACGTAGACACACTCTCCCCTCTCGTTGCAATGCATCTGGTAGATAGATCTTGCGTGACCGTAGGAAAATTTTAAAGTACTACGTTTCCCAACAGTGGTATCAAAGCCAGGTCTATGCGTAGATGATATGCACGAGTAGAACACAATGAGTTGTGGGCGATACTAGTCATACTGCTTACCAGCATGTCATACTTTGCTTCGTCGGTATTGTGAGATGAAGCGGCCCGGACCGACATTACGCGTACGCTTACGCGAGACTGGTTTCATCGTTATGAGCACTCGTTGCTTAAAGGTGACTGGCGGGTGTCTGTCTCTCTCACTTTAGCTGAATCAAGTGTGGCTACGCCCGGTCCTTGTGAAGGTTAAAACAGCACATACTTGAGGAAACATCGTTGTGGTTTTTGTATGCGTAGGTAAGAACGGTTCTTGCTAAGCCCGTAGCAGCCACGTAAAACTTGCAACAACAAAGTAGAGGACGTCTAACTTGTTTTTGCAGGGCATGTTGTGATGTGATATGGTCAAGACATGATGAGATATACGGTTTTGTATGAGATGATCATGTTTTGTAAAGTTATCGGCAACTGGCAGGAGCCATATGGTTGTCGCTTTATTGTATGAAATGCAATCGCCATGTAATTGCTTTACTTTATCACTAAGCGGTAGCGATAGTCGTAGAAGCAATAGTTGGCGAGACGACAACGATGCTACGATGGAGATCAAGGTGTCGCGCCGGTGACGAAGGTGATCATGACGGTGCTTTGGAGATGGAGATGAAAAGCACAAAATGATGATGGCCATATCATGTCACATATTTTGATTGCATGTGATGTTTATCTTATTATGCATCTTATTTTGCTTAGAACGACGGTAGCATTATAAGATGATCCCTTACTAAATTTCAAGGTATAAGTGTTCTCCCTGAGTATGCACCGTTGCGAAAGTTCGTCGTGCCTAGACACCACGTGATGATCGGGTGTGTTAAGCTCTACGTTCAAATATAACGGGTGTAAGCCAGTTTTGCACACGTAGAATACTCGGGTTAAACTTGACAAGCCTAGCATATGCAGATATGGCCTCAGAACACTGGAAACCGAAAGGTTGAGCGTGAATCATATAGTAGATATGATCGACATAAGATGTTCACCATTGAAACTACTCCATCTCACGTGATGATCGGACATGGTTTAGTTGATTTGGATCACGTGATCATTTAGATGACCGGAGGGATGTCTATCTAAGTGGGAGTTCTTTAAGTAATATGATTAATTGAACTTTAATTTATCATGAACTTAGTCCTGATAGTTTTTGCATATCTATGTTTTTGTAGATCAATGGCCCGTGCTACCGTTCCTTTGAATTTTAATGCATTCCTAGAGAAAGCTAAGTTGAAAGATGATGGCAGCAATTACACAGACTGGGTCCGTAACTTGAGGATTATCCTCATTGCTGCACAAAAGAATTATGTCGTTGAAGCACGCTAGGTGACAAGCCCCCTCCCACTAATGTAGATGCTTTGAATGTCTGGCAGACGCGGTCTGATGACTACACGATAGTTCAGTGTGCCATGCTTTACGCCTAAGAACCGGGACTTCAACGACGTTTTGAACGTCATGGACCATATGAGATGTTCCAAGAGTTGAAGTTAATATTTTCAAGCAAATGCCCGGATTGAGAAATATGAGATTTCCAATAAGTTCTACAACTGCAAGATGGAGGAGAATAGTTCTATCAGTGAACACTTGCTCAGAATGTCTGGGTACTACAATCATATGACTCAACTTGGTTGCAAAGTTGACGAGGATAGTGTTATTGATAGAGTTATTTAATCACTGCCACCAAGCTATAAAGGCTTCGTGATGAACTATAATATGCAAGGGATGCAAAACACAATTCCCGAGCTCTTCGCTATGCTCAAGGCTGCGGAGGTAGAAATCAAAAAGGAGCATCAAGTGTTGATGGTTAACAAGACCACTAGTTTCAAGAAAAAGGGCAAGGGAAAGAAGGGGAACTTCAAGAAGAATAGCAAGACAGTTGCTACTCCCACGAAGAAACCCAAGTCTGGAGCCAAGCATGAAACTGAGTGCTTCTACTGCAAAGGGACTGGACACTGGAAGCGGAACTACCCCAAGTATTTGGCGGATAAGAAGGATGGCATGGTGAACAAAGGTATATGTGATATACATGTTATTGATGTGTACCTTACTAATGCTCGTAGTAGTACCTGGGTATTTGATACCGGTTCGGTTGCTAATATTTGTAACTCGAAACAGGGACTACGGATTAAATGAAGATTGGCTAAGGACGAGGTGACGATGCGCGTAGGAAATGGTTCCAAAGTCGATGTGATCGCCGTCGGCACGCTACCTCTACATCTACCTTCGGGATTAGTTTTAGACCTAAATAATTGTTATTTTGTGCCAGTGTTGAGCATGAACATTATATCTGGATCTTGTTTGTTGCGAGATGGTTATTCATTTAAATCAGAGAATAATGGTTGTTCTATTTTTATGAATAATATCTTTTATGGTCATGCACCCTTGAAGAGTGTACTATTCTTATTGGATCTCGATTGTAGTGATACACATATTCATAATATTGAAACCAAAAAATGCAAGGTTAATAATGATAGTGCAACTTATTTGTGGCACTGCCGTTTAGATCATATTGGTGTAAAGCGCATGAAGAAACTCCATAGTGATGGACTTTTGGAATCACTTGATTATGAATCACTTGGTGCTTGCGAACCATGCCTCATGGGCAAGATGAATAAAACTCCATTCTTTGGAACTATGGAGCGAGCAAAAGATTTGTTGGAAATCATACATACTGATGTATGTGGGCCAATGAGTGTTGAAGCTCGCGGCGGGTATCGTTATTTTCTGACCTTCACTGATGATTTGAGCAGATATGGGTATATCTACTTAATGACGCACAAGTCTGAAACATTTGAAAAGTTCAAAGAATTTCAGTGTGAAGTAGAGAATCATCGTAACAAGAAAATAAATTTTCTACGATCTGATCGTGGAGGAGAATATTTGAGTTATGAGTTTGGTCTTCTTTTGAAACAATGTGGAATAGTTTCACAACTCACGCCACTCGGAACACCACAGCGCAATGGTGTGTCCGAACGTCGTAACCGTACTTTATTGGATATGGTGCGATCTATAATGTCTCTTACCGATTTACCAATATCGTTTTGGGGTTATGCTTTAGAGACAGCTGCATTCACGTTAAATAGGGCACCATCTAAATCTGTTGAGACGACACCTTATGAACTATGGTTTGGCAAGAAACCAAAGTTGTCGTTTCTTAAAGTTTGGGGCAGCGATGCTTATGTGAAAAAGCTTCAACCTGATAAGCTCGAACCCAAGTCGGAGAAATGTGTCTTCATAGGATACCCAAAAGAGACTGTTGGGTACACCTTCTATCACAGATCCGAAGGCAAGATATTCGTTTTTAAGAATGGATCCTTTCTAGAGAAGGAGTTTTCTCTCGAAAGAAGTGAGTGGGAGGAAAGTAGAACTTGATGAGGTAATTGTACCTTCTCCTGAATTGGAAAGTAGTACATCACAGAAAATTGTTCCAGTGATTCCTACACCAATCAGTGAGGAAGCTAATGATGATGATCATGAAACTTTAGATCAAGTTTCTGCTGAACGTCGTAGATCAACCAGAGTATGTTCCGCACCAGAGTGGTACGGAAACCTAGTTCAGGAAGTCATGTTACTAGACCGTGATGAACCTACGAACTATGAGGAAGCAATGATGAGCCAAGATTCCGCAAAATGGCTTGAGGCCATGAAATCTGAGATGGGATCCATGTATGAGAACAAAGTGTGGACTTTGGTTGACTTGCCCGATGATCGGCAAGCCATCGAAAATAAATGGATCTTCAAGAGGAAGACCGACGCAGACGGTAATGTTACTGTTTACAAAGCTTGACTTGTTGCGAAAGGGTTTCGACAAGTTCAAGGAGTTGACTACGATGAGACTTTCTCACCTATAGCGATGCTTAAGTCTGTCTGAATCATGTTAGTAATAGCCGAATTTTATGATTATGAAATCTCGCAAATGGATGTCAAAACTGCATTCCTAAATGGATATCTCAAAGAAGAGTTGTATATGATGCAACCAGAAGGTTTTGTCGATCCAAAAGGTGCTAACAAAGTATGCAAGCTCCAGTGATCCATCTATGGACTGGTGCAAGCATCTCGGAGTTGGAATATATGCTTTGATGAGGTAATCAAAGCATATGGTTTTATACAGACTTTTGGAGAAGCCTGTATCTACAAGAAAGTGAGTGGGAGCTCTGTAGCATTTCTAATATTATATGTGGATGACATATTGTTGATTGGAAATGATATAGAATTTCTGGATAGCATAAAAGGATATTTGAATAAGAGTTTTTCAATGAAAGACCTCATTGAAGCTGCTTATATATTAGGCATCAAGATCTATAGAGATAGATCAAGACGCTTAATTGGACTTTCACAAAGCACATACCTTGATAAAGTTTTGAAGAAGTTCAAAATGGATCAGTCGAAGAAAGGGTTCTTGCCTGTGTTACAAGGTATGAAGTTGAGTAAGACTCAATGCCCGACCACTGCAGAAGATAGAGAGAAAATGAAAGTCATTCCCTATGCCTCAGCCATAGGATCTATCATGTATGCAATGCTGTGTACCAGACCTGATGTGTACCTTGCTATAAGTCTAGCAGGGAGGTACCAAAGTAATCCAGGAGTGGATCACTGGACGGCGGTCAAGAACATCCTGAAATACCTGAAAAGAACAAAGGATATGTTTCTCGTATATGGAGGTGACAAAGAGCTCGTCGTAAACGGTTATATCGATTCTAGTTTTCACACTAATCCGGATGACTCTAAGTCACAAACCAGATATGTATTTTTATTGAACGGTGGAGCTGTCAGTTGGTGCAGTTCCAAGCAGAGCGTCGTGGCGGGATCTACGTGTGAAGTGGAATACATAGCTGCTTCGGAAGCAGCAAATGAAGGAGTCTGGATAAAGGAGTTCATATCCGATCTAGGTGTAATACCTAGTGCATCGGGTCCAATGAATATCTTTTGTGACAACACTGGAGCAATAGCCTTGGCGAAGGAATCCAGGTTTCACAAGCGAACAAAGCACATCAAAAGACACTTCAATTCCATCCGCGATCTAGTCAAGGAGGGAGACATAGAGATTTGCAAGATACATACGGATCTGAATGTTGCAGACCTGTTGACTAAGCCTCTTCCACGGGCAAAACATGATCAGCACCAGGACTCCATGGGTGTGAGGATCATCACTTCGTAATCTAGATTATTGACTCTAGTTCAAGTGGGAGACTGAAGAAAATATGCCCTAGAGGAATAATAAAGAAGTTATTTGTATTTCCTTATATCATGATAAATGTCTTTTATTCATGCTAGAATTGTATTAACCGGAAACTTGATACATGTGTGAATACATAGAAAAATAGTATCACTACTGGAATCTGGGTTTTTCCCATCAGCCAGCTCTTTGCCATCTGCTAGCTGATGGCAAAGAACTTCTTTGCCATCTGCTTATAAAAAACAGATGGCAAAGAACTGACAGATGGCAAAGAACATGGTTGCCATCAGCTAATTTTTTGCCATCTGCCAGCAGATGGCAAAGAGGTAGCCAACTCCTGTTGCCGTCAAAGGGCTAACGGCGTACCAGCCCCACCTCTTTGCCATCTGCCGGCAGATGGCAAAGAGATGGGTTATTTTTTTCAGGTAAAAAAACTGTGGGGTTAATTATCCCCTCCCTCTCTCCCCACCCATCCACATCTACTACCCCTATACCCCTACATATACCCTATATATATATATATATATATATATATATATATATATATATATATATATATATATATATATATATATATATATATATATATATATATATATAGAAAGTCTATTAAGGACCCTGGATGAAGAATTACCAATTCTTCACCCTGGTCGGACGACCGAGTCACCGAGCCACACTCGCACGAATCTGGCTCCAGCCGAGGTAATTTATTTGCTCAAAAGAAAAGCTGGGGTAATTTTTTTTACCTAGCAACTACTTAGCTAGCCCACTCCCCGTAGTTTCTGGAATATTGGGAGAGGAAGCGGCGAGCGGCCGGTGGTTTTGGCGGCGAGCCGCCGCAGGTGGAGTCGGATCCGTGCGACGCCGGGGGTGGCCCCGTTTGCCGGCGGTAGCATCGAGGCAAGCAGTATTTCGCGACGTTTGGTAACCTCTTCGGCCGACGGCCGCGCCACGACCCACCTCCATCCCTCGCTCCCTTCGTCGGTCCTGGCGATGACCCGACCTCCGTTCCCATTTCCCGACCCCAAGCTCCTGCCCTGGCCTCTCGTCGCCGCGCCGCGCCTCGTCGGACTCCGCCCCTCCATCCTTTTTGGGATGCACGGCAGCAGGATGGCTCCGATTGGAGCGAGGCTCGCGAGAAGCGACTCCCTTCCTACTACTGGTCCATAGCGCTGACGAGGTGGAGGTCGTCGCTATCAATCCTTCAGCGAGCTCCCCGTAAGATGCCCAGGCTCCATGGCACCAAGCCATTCCCAGGTTTCCTTGCTTTCTCTCTTCCCCTTTCTCCCTCTGTAGGTGTTTTCATGTCGTGCGTGTGTGTTCTTATTCGTCATTTTGCTACTAACGCTTAGATTATACTGATGCTTAGATTAATTAGAATATTATGCAGCACAGGTATGGTGCAGGAAGCTCCATTAGTAAAGTGATAACGACAGGAGTCAATTACATCTTTTCTGACCATCTTAGATCTTTCCTTACTAGCTAGATTTATGCTTTGAATTTGCTCTGTGTATAAGTTTACTCTCATTCACGAATCAGCTACTGTACCGCAATAGCATTTCTGTCATTCTAATTCCCGAAAGTATTTTAGAAATCCCATATTATTAATTGCTGATTTGATGGTTGTAAACCTAAATTTTTCCATTTTTTCAAATCCCATGCAATGTTTCTGATATGGTTTATAGACATATCTTGGTCTAAATCTGCATTTGTGAATTTGGTTTCTCCATTTCTGTTAACTTGATGATGCATTTCTGTCAAAGCATAGGTATACTATTGTTAGGTGAATTTAATCGTCAATTGATCTGCTTTCCATGTCGTACAAAACTAATTCATTCTCTTCTTTATTTTGTGATTTTAAAAATTGTTATAGCGTTGGTTTGAGGAATCCCTGGAATTCTTCATGATGGATGACCGTATGTTTATTTAATCTTGCTTGCCATCATGCCATGATTCTTTGCCTTGATATTTTCAACTCAAATCATGATCCGGGGCATCAATTAGTGGTGCATGTAGTTCATCTTTTTGTGATTGTGCAGATGATGGTCATTTAGCCATTTATATATATAGTAACTCTATTAATAAGTAATAACGCACCCTGGTCGATCGACCGAGTCAGATTTCTCTTGGATCTAATCCAATCAATGTGTTGTGGCTCTCCACGCGTGAGGTAAAATCTTTTAGTGATGACGTAAGTTTACATTTGCAAAAAAAAACTTTCTCTTCGCGGTAGCTATGGCCCCCTTTCTCCGGCTCATCGTTTCCTATTCTAATCGTGGTGCCCGATTCCCTAAAAATACCATGGCGGGATGCGGTTTTGGACGGCGACTAGCTTGGGGGTGGTGGCCGACATCTAAGTGACCAGCGGGTGGGCGCGATGGCATGGTGGTCGGAAGAAAGGCTGGCCGGATTGGGGAGCGGCGGCTGACCACGGTGGCGTTGTGACGACATGGTGCTCGGCGGCAATGTCGGCAAAGTGTCAGGGGTGTGGCCTCAATGTTGGGCAAATCAGCTTGTTGTAGTCTGCTGGCTGCGGGAACGGTGTAGGGTCGTCACTGCGCTGCTTCAACCGTGAGCGAGTCATGCTGCTTGCTCCACTATGCGCTAGTGAGTTTAATCCAAATCTCTTCAAGGACCCATGAAGAAGTTGTTGAACATGCTAATTGAATACAAGCCAACCCTTGAAGAAGCAAATTGCTATTAGCATAACTAGCCTCCTTTGTTGAATATGTTTAGAGGGCGAATCACAGTGGCGCCGAGCAGATGTCGAATTTTATTTTTCAATCTTTGAACAGACGTCCAATCTGACTTGTTTTCAGTGCACTTACATTGTTTCATCAATTAGTAATGCAAATTAGCTGCCACTTCAATTTTCTTGTCTGTATTTTCTTTGCAATCAGTAAGGAACTCAAAGACATATGTGCATTTGCTCACTGCATTCTTCTCCATATTATATATGTACATCTTAGGGTAGATTATGCTAGCTGTAGCAACAATGGCTTAATCTTTCGTATATAGTTGAATCCTGCACATATCTCCCTTGATTTATTTATCTTGTCTGCTATCCTGCACCAATACTTGATGAAAGAAAATATCACAGTAAAATTTGACAGCGCTAACTTTCCAGAAACCTATAGTTTCTGTATACCAAGGTTTTCTTCTAGTGATTCAATGCTATAGTTTCCAATTTCTACTTTATATTGTAGCATGCAGATTTAATATTTACTTTTTTGCAACAAATAAAATTTCTCTTGGGCTTTGCTTCAGATTCTTATATACTATTAAGTGTTGGTTTTGCTCATCTTTAACCCATTCTTTTAGCTTTGGGAGCTATCTTTTCAAATATGATTAATTTATTCTTCCTTGAGGCTTTTTTAGCACTACCATGGACAAGTCTCTTTTAGTTCCTTGTCATTTTTATGTAGTTCCTTGTAATATGTGGCTGATGGATTATGGAGAGTACCTTTGAAACTAATGTTCATCTTTTCAGCTTACAGTTTTCCTTGGTTACATTTTGCATTTAACGAGGAGCTGCTACATGTAACAATTTTCCAAGCACAAGAACTTTTTCAGTAATCGTTACAGAAACATTAGGGTCATTCAGATGAGTATGGCGCAAAGGCTAAATGGAAGTACATCTTTGCAGAAATTTTAGGTTCATATAGATGGGGATTTTGCAACCTCTTAGTATTTGAAATGCAAATGTCTGAGTTTGGCCAAAAGAAGACTAGTGCCCATCTCAAGATTGACAGGAGATTGTTCTACTACAAAATTAAATGGGGCAATATAGACACTTTGCCATCTACTGGCAGATGGCAAAGAGCTTTGCCATCAGCTGGCAGATGGCAAAGAAACCACGTGTCATCCAGAGAAAAAAATTGGACTGCCTATTTGGGCTCTTTGCCATCTGCCAGCAGATAGCAAAGCTCTTTGCCATCAGCTGGCTGATGGCAAAGTATGCAGCCTTTGCCATCTGCTGGCAGATGGCAAAGAGCCTGCAGCCTTTGCCATCTGCTGGCTGATGGCAAAGTATGCCGTTATCCTTCTAACGGGGCTAACCCCGTTAAGAGGCTTTGCCATCTGCCAGCTGATGGCAAAGGCACAGGCTCTTTGCCATCAGCCAGCAGATGGCAAAGAAGCCTTTGCCCACTGGAATTCAGACAAACTGTTTGCCATCTGCTGGCTGATGGCAAAGCCTTTGCCATCCGCCGACCATGCCTTTGCCATCTGCCATGGCAGATGGCAAAGTGCCATATTCCAGTAGTGTATGTCCCTAGTATGCCTCTACCACTAGCTCATTGATCAAAGATGGCTATGTTTCCTAGCCATAGACATGAGTTGTCATTTGATCAACGGGATCACATCATTAGGAGAATGATGTGATAACTAGACCCATCCGTTAGCATAGCACTATGATCGTTTAGTTTTACTGCTATTGCTTTCTTCATGACATATACATGTTCCTATGACTATGAGATTATGCAATTCCCGAATACCGTAGGAACACCTTGTGTGCTATCAAACATCACAACGTAACTGGGTGATCATAAATATGCTCTACAGGTGTCTCCGAAAGTATTCGTGGTGTTGGCATAGATCAGGACTAGGATTTGTCACTCCGAGTGTCGGAGAGGTATCTCTGGGCCCTCTCGGTAACACACATCATAATAAGCCTTGCAAGCAAAAGGACTAATGAGTTAGTCACGAGATGATGTATTACGGAACGAGTAAAGAGACTTGTCGGTAACGAGATTGAACTAGGTATAGAGATACCGACGATCGAATCTCGGGCAAGTAACATACCGATGACAAAAGGAACAACGTATGTTGTTATGCGGTTTGACCGATAAAGATCTTCTTAGAAAATGTAGGAGCCAATATGAGCATCCAGGTTCCGCTATTGGTTATTGACCGGAGATGAGTCTCGGTCATGTCTACATAGTTCTCAAACCCGTAGGGTCCGCACGCTTAACGTTTGATGACGATCGGTATTATGAGTTTATGAGTTTTGATGTATCGAAGGTAGTTCGGAGTCCCGGATGAGATCACAGACATGACGAGGAGTCTCGGAATGTCCGAATCGTAAAGATTGATATATTGGACGACTATATTCGAACACCGGAAGTGTTCTGGAAAGTTTCGGAATTTACCAGAGTGCCGGGGGGTTACCGGAACCCCCCGGGAGAATGATAGGCCCTGGTGGGCCATAGGGGAGAGAGAGGGCAGCAGCCAAGAGGTGGCGCGCCCCCTCCCTAGGGGCAGTCCGAATAGAACTAGGGGAGGGGGGCGCGGCCCCTCTTTCCCTCTCCCTCTCCCTCTCCTTCCTATTCCTAGTAGGATTGCCTCTCTAGCCGCACAACAGAGGGCCGGCCGGCCTCCCCCCTTGCTCCTTTATATACGGTGGTCGGTGTATGTTGTGTGTCTTTGGGTATCTTTCTAGCCTTCACCTGTACTAAGCGGGAATACTGCTTGTGCATCCACTTCCATAAACCCCAAAGTTATTCCATATGAGTCCACCATACCTTCCTATATGCGGTATTTACCTGCCGTTCCAAGTAAATTTGTATGTGCCAAACTCTAAACCTTCAAATGAAATTCTGTTTTGTATGCTCGAACAACTCATGTATCAACTAGGGTGGGTTATTCTCACGATGAGTGGACTCCGCTCATCATTCATGAGAAAATGGCCAGTAATCGGGATGCCCAGTCCCTTGCTCAAATCATAATAATTAAACAAAACTTCCCCAGGGTTGTTGCTGGTTTGGACGGTACACGTTGTTTCCGGCAAGCCGTGGAGTGTGCTTGTTGGTGGTTGGGGGAGTATAAACATTACCATTCTGTTTGGGAACCGCCTATAATGTGCGTAGCATGGGAGCTATCGAGATTCTTGGTTGTTATGTTGACAATGAAAGTATACCACTCAAAATGTTATTCATCTCTATTTAAAAATCGGGCTCTGGCACCTCTACAAATCCCTGCTTCCCTCTGCGAAGGGCCTATCTATTTACTTTTATGCAGAGTCATCATCCTCTTATCAAAGAGCACCAGTAGGAGAGCACCTCTGTCATTACATGTATTACTATTAATTTGTATTGAGTATGATCATGACTGGATCTCTTTTACCATGAATTACAATGTATAGTCAGTCCTTGATCCTTAAAGGTGCTCTGCATTTATGTTTTGCGCTCTCAGAAAGGGCTAGCGAGATACCATCTTGTTATATCATATCATGATTGTTTTGAGAAAGTGTTGTCCTCCGAGGTTTATTATTATTGCTCGCTAGTTGATTATGCCATTGATGTGAGTAGTCTTGAGACCTGAAAGTTATTGTGAATGTGGTTAGTTCATGATCATGTTGAAAACCTGAATGCTAGCTTACATATTTACAACAACAAGAGCAAACAGAGTTTGTCAAAGTTTTTGTTTATCACTTTCAGTTTATCAACTGAATTGCTTGAGGACGAGCAAAGTTTTAAGCTTGGGGGAGTTGATATGTCTCCAATGTATCTACTTTTCCAAACCCTTTTGCCCTTGTTTTGGACTCTAGCTTGCATGATTTGAATGGAACTAACCCGGAATGACACTGTTTTCTGCAGAACTGCCATGGTGTTGTTTTTGTGCAGAATAAAAAGTTCTCGGAATCGCATGAAAATCAACCGAGAATTATTTCGGAAAATATAAAAAATACCTGCAAGATGATCCACACCAGGGGGCCTTGGGCTAGTCCACGAGGGTGGGGGCGCGCCCCCTGCCTCGTGGGCCCCCTGGTGCTCCATCGACGTACACCTAGATCCTATATCTTCCGTTTCAGGGAGAAAAAAAATCAGAGAGAAGGAATTATCGTGTTTCAGGAGATGGAGCCGCCGCCAAGCCCTAAACTCTCTCGGGAGGGCTGATCCGGGGCCCCGGAGAGTGGAGATCGTCGCCATCATCATCATCAACCTTCCTCCATCACCAATTCCATGATGCACACCGCCGTGCGTCTGTATTTCCTTCGTAGGCTTGCTGGACGGTGATGGGTTGGATGGGATCTATCATGTAATCGAGTTAGTTTTGTTAGGGTTTGATCCCTAGTATCCACTATGTTCTGAGATTGATGTTGATATGACTTTGCTATGCTTAATGCTTGTCACTAGTGCCCGAGTGCCATGATTTCAGATCTGAACCTATTATGTTTTCATGAATATTTGTGTGTTCTTCATCCTATTTTGCGAGTCTATAGTCACCTACTATGTGTTATGATCCGGCAACCACGAAGTGACAATAATCGGGACCACTCCCGGTGATGACCATAGTTTGAGGAGTTCATGTATTCACTATGTGTTAATGCTTTGGTCCGGTACTCTATTAAAAGGAGGCCTTAATATCCCTTAGTTTCCAATAGGACCCCGCTGCCACGGGAGGGTAGGACAAAAGATGTCATGCAAGTTCTTTTCCATAAGCACGTATGACTATATTCGGAATACATGCCTACATTACATTGATGAACTGGAGCTAGTTCTGTGTAACCTTAGGTTATAACTTCTACATGATGAATTGCATCCGACGTAATTTCCCATCACCGATCCAATGCCTACGAGCTTTACCTATATTGCTTGTCGCTTATTTACTCTCCCATTGCTATTATTACAAAAACTACAAAAACACTATCGTTACTTCTATTGCTGTTACTGCCACTATCATTTTACTTTGCTACTAAACTATCTTGCTGCAGATACTAAGTTTCCAGGTGTGGTTGAATTGACAACTCAGCTGCAAATACTTAAGAGTATTCTTTGGCTCCCCTTGTGTCGAATCAATAAATTCGGGTTGAATACTTTACCCTCGAAAACTGTTGCGATCCGCTACACTTGTGGGTTATCATTGGCTCGTGTGTGAAAGGTGTAACTATCACACACGCTCTGCCTTGGTTAACTGTTTGATTTTATCAACTACATCACACACGATTTGATGAAGAAAACTATGTGGCATTGGGCTATCCATCACAAGCACTTTTACTGCTAGATACGTTTGCAAAGATCCATGACACATTTAGCAGGTTTATTAGTTTACAATTAATAATTACAGTATTACGCAAATTCACATTTCATATTGAACAGGTGTTTGCCAATTTCATATCAGGTACATAAATATATTATAACATCACTATACGATAGCTACATGAAAACAACAAAGTACAACATATAGCTAGTTGAACTTCATAAGAACAATATTAGAACAATATATTCATTTCCCTAATCGAGATCATCGAGGCTCGTCTTATCCACCTCTGCTTTCAGTTCAGTAAGAACCTATTTTGCACGGGCCAACTAGGAAAGTTCCTCCTCCTTCGCCAACACCATCTTAGCAAAGTCTGATTTAAAAAATCTAAGCTCATTCTCCACCTTCCACTTTTTATCCCGCATCTTCAAATATACTTTAGCGTTGACAACAGATTCTCTAAGTCTACATCTCTTCTCTTCCTCATACATGCTCCAGAGCTTCGCTAGGCACATCTTCAAAGACTGTGGCCACTCTTGACCAACCCACTCTGTCAGGGATATTACTACCAAGTATAAACCGCCCAGGAGGGGCCGGTTTACGTTATCAAGATTATCTAATCAAAGGCCCAACAGAACATGACGTAGGAGATTTCAGCCCAAGAGGTTTAGAGCCCAAGTGTTAGGGCCCATGATTTGTAAACCGTCATACTATGTACTTGGGATGTAAGATAGAAAGAGCAGAGACCGAGGCGGACACGTTTATGAGCCGGCCTCGGGACTCTGTAAACCGGACCGGGCGTCACCTCTTATATAAAGGGACGACCCGGCGACGGTTCAAGACAGACAACAATAGATCGAGACACAGGCAAAGTGGATTCTCTCACTGGTCATCGAAACCCCAGCAATACACACCAAACTAGACGTAGGCTTTTACCTTCATCGAAGGGGCCGAACTAGTATAAAAATCCCTATGTCCTTGTCCGCTTTAACCCCTTTAAGCTAACCCGTAGAGATGGCCTCACGACTAAGTCCTTTTGCTAGGACATCTGCCGTGCTAAATCCACGACAGTTGGCGCCCACCGTGGGGCTATCGCACGATGGTTTCGAGTTCTTGAAGGGCAGCCTTGAAGTACTCAAGGGCTACGTAGTGGGCCGGATGACTAAGAGTTGTCGCGGCCGGACCTACATCGACGATGCAGGATGGGGCCCCGAGGCCGATTCAATCGAATACGGGTACCGGGTCCCCTTCGATGGCATCCACGTCTTCATCGGCAAGATTGGCGAACCGGGCCCTGAGCCGGACATCTTCCCCAACATCATCGAGCCGGCTCAGCGTGCGAGACCAGCCCGGATTCAGCCAGCCATGAAGCACGTCTTCGTTGGAGCAGTGCATGGAGTGCAAACCGAGGACGGATCGGACCCTGGCGGCGACACAGTTGTCTATTCCAGCGATGAAACTTCTTCCGGAGAGATAGAATCTTTGTATCTGCTGTAGGACGATCGATCAGAGGGTTGTTCCGATGGTGACATTATTCCGGACCACCTCTATCTGCCAAACTGGGTCGCTGTCTTTATGGCCGGATCACAACATGTGCAGCAGTCCTCAACAACAGCGGCGTTGACATCAGAAACAATGGGAGCTAGAGATCCTCCCCCGTCGCCGTCTGATACCTTATCTGTCCTGGTCGATACTTTGACAGCGTTGTTGACAGCAGAGGTAACCCAGGCCAACAAGGAGCAACACGATGCGGAGGTCGCTTAGGTGAAGGGCCGGATTGAGTAGGCTAAGTTGGACCTGGCTGTCGAGAAAGCTAGGATGGCTACAAAGCAGGTAGAGCTTGATGCCCAGGCCTATCGACTCATGTTAGATCAGAACGCTTCACACGAGGTAATGATGAGAAGGCAATGATCTCGCTTACCGCCAGTATATGAGGCAAGGAATCTCTTCAGCACGCCAGGAGCAGGAACCAGTAACCAGCCATAGGTGAACCGGGGAGGAGCACCGGGCACAGGTGCGTCGGTTCAACCACCCGCCGCAGAACCAAACCGCCAAGTTGTGCCGGCCCAACATGAGCCCACCCCTCTTGGTCATTATTCCAATCTGTTGGACAACATAGTTGCTGCCGCTTCACGACTGGCCGTCCTTCCCATTGAAGGAACGTCCCCCATAGCAGTGGAAGCACGACGGGCCAGGGAGTTGTTGGACACGGCGCTAACCCAACAGCAAGCTTATTCCTATAGCCGGGAGAGGATCCATTCGACTCCATGCCCGAGCCGGAGTTATACTAGGCGTCTGGATGAACCAAACATATCAAGCAGTGCACGAAGACGTAATCAGCCGAGGCAGGATAATCCGGCAGGAGGAGAGGCGCACACTCAAGACGTGGTGGATCAGGCCAGGCAGCGCCGGGAGGCCGAGGTAACAGTGCAGTACGAAGCCCGTCAGGCGACGCCGGTTCGTCCCACCACCACAGTTGGACCGGGGGTCATGTCCAGTTCCCTAGGCGTGCCGTGTCTCATCCCCCGCTTTACGGAACATGAAACTACCCAAGGATTTCAAAGGACCACGCAAGGTACCCAACTACATGGCGGATCTGGCTCCGGAGGCATGGGTTGAGAGTTATGAGATGGCAATGGAGATGCTGGATGTCGATGATGCAACATGTGCTAAGTATTTCACGATGATGCTTGAGGGCACGGCTCGTACTTGGTTGAAGGGTTTACCGCCTAACTCTATCGGATCTTGGGCCGAATTGCGACGCCGGTTTATCAATAACTTCAAAGACACATGCAAACAACCAATGTCTGTTGTCGATTTAGCTGCCTGCATTCAAGGAGAGCAGGAGTCTACAAGAAGTTGGGTGCGTCGAGTGTATGAAATCTTGCACTCCTCCAATAGCATCAACCCAGGTACAAAAGTGGTAACCTTGGAGGGCAATTGCCGGTTTGAACCCTTGCGATTAAAGTTGGGACAACTTAAACATGATTGCAATGACATGGGGACGCTCATGGGCGCTTTAGTAAAGTATGGAGAATCTGATAACACCAAACATCCAGACGCAGATGGAGACAAGTCAGGGAAGGCGAGCAAGAGCGGTAAACCGCCGCGGCCCAATCCGGCGAATCAAGGATACAATGGTAAGCATAAAGCGGATGGCAACTCAGATTTTGTGGCCAACACCAATTCTTAGGAGGATGGACAGCACTGCAAGGGTAGACCGCATCCACGTAATGGGAGGCCACCTATTAATCTGGAGCACCAGGTGAATGTGCCTTGTCCAAAGCACGGCACACCGGAAAAGCCAGCTACGCATCTCTGGAGAAGACTGCTTTATTATGCAGGAATTGATGAACCGGACTAGGTATGATCACAGGCCCTCCGGTGGATCAGGCCCTGGATTCCAGGGTCCGGGTTATCAAGGTCGTGGATCCGGTTCAGGATACCAAGGTAATAACAGCAACCACAACAGGCACAATCAGCATAACCAGTAGCATGGTCAAGGCGGATACAACAATCAGGGAAATCAACGGCGCAATAGCCGTAGCAATCCGGATATCAGAATAATCCGAAGGAGCTGAGCAGCAGGCAGTATCATGTCTTCACCACAAGCTTGTGGAAGCGGGATCAGAAAGTTCTGAAGAGGGCAGTGCATTCTGTTGAACCAGCGGTACCACGTCTCCTGCGTTGGTCCGAGCAACCCATTGTGTGGAGCACAGAGGATCATCCACCCCGGGTTGATAATCTGGGTCAGTTGGCTCTGGTGGTGGCACCACAGGTAGGTGGCTACAAGTTCACCAAAGTGCTTATGGACGACGGCAGCAGCATCAACATTCTGTACTATGAGACTTTTCGGCGTATGGGGCTGACAGATAAAAAGCTTCTGCAGTCCAACACAGTGTTCCATGGGGTGGTGCCAGGTAAATCGGCATATCCAGTTGGCAAGATTGATCTAGAGGTTACCTTTGGAGATGAACACGACTCCAGGTCAGAGACTGTGACCTTTGAGGTGGTAAAGATCAAGAGCCCATACCACGCTTTGTTTGGGCGGCTGGTTTACGCCAAATTCATGGCTAGGCCGTGTTATGTTTATCTGCAACTCAAGATGCCAGGCCACAAGGGAACCATTATGGTCCATGGGAGTCGCAAGATTGCATTGGAATGCGAGGAAGGTGACGCAGCTTATGCTGAAGCGGTTTGTGCAACCGAGGAGCTGAAGTTTTATAAGGACAATGTTGATCCGACAGATATCTCTCCGCTGAAGAAACTAACCACAGAGCATGATCCTACTTTGAATTTCAAATCGGCTGAAGAGACCAAGCAGGTTGACTTTGTTCCTGGCGATTCATCCAAGCAGTTCACTATCAGTGCTAACCTAGATCCAAAATAGGAAAGCGCGCTCATCGAGTTCATCCGTGAGAGCCGGTACATCTTTGCATGGAAGCCTTCTGATATGCCAGGTGTACCGAGGGAACTCACTGAGCACAATCTCAATATTGATCCTAAGTTTAAACTGGTCAATCAATATCTGCGCCGCTTCAATGAAGAGAGGCGCTAGGCTATTGGAGAAGAAGTGGCTAGACTCTTGGCCGCAGGCTTTATAATCGAAGTGTTTCATCCAGAGTGGTTGGCTAATCCGGTGCTAGTACTTAAGAAGAATGGCACTTGGAGAATGTGTGTTGATTACACAGATCTGAACAAGGCTTGCCCAACTGATCCTTTTAATCTCCCCCGTATTGATCAAATCATTGATGCTACGGCAGGATGTGAGCGGCTAAGTTTTTGGGATGCATACTCAGGTTATCATCAGATCAAGATGGCAGTTAAGGACCAGGAGAAGACAGCCTTCATAACTCCCTTTGGAGCCTTCTGCTATGTATCTATGCCATTTGGGCTTAAGAGTGCCCAAGCAACCTACCAGCGTTGTGTGCAGAACTGCCTTCAGGGACAGATTGGGCGGAATGTTCACGCATATGTGGATGACATTGTGGTGAAATCCAGGAAGGAGGAGACACTGGTAGCAGATTTGAAAGAAATTTTTGACAATCTCCGGGTCTATAAAATGATGCTTAATCCGGAGAAGTGCGTTTTTGGTGTTCCGGCAGGCAAGCTCCTGGGGTTCTTGGTATCAAACAGAGGAATCAAAGCTAATCTGGAGAAGATCAAGGCGATTACATCCCTGGCTAAACCGGCGTGCATCAACGATGTCCAGCGCATGGCGGGCCGTATTGCAGCACTCAGCCGGTTTATCAGCCGTTTGGGGGAGAAGGCTATCCCGGTTAATCAGATGATGAAAAAGACCGACCGCTTCATCTGGAGTGATGCTGCTGATGTTGCGTTTGAGGACCTGAAGAGGCAACTGGCAGAGCCGGCGGTCCTTGCTGCCCCAGTTGACAATGAGCCGCTGTTGTTATACGTGGTAGCTAATGCCCGTGCAGTAAGTGTTGCCATTGTGGTAGAGCGCAAGGAGGCAGGCAAAGAATATCCGGTTCAGCGGCCGGTTTACTACATCAGTGAGGTGCTCATTGAATCAAAGCAGAGATACCCGCATTGGCAGAAACTGGTGTATGGAGTCTTCATGGCAAACCGGAAGCTAAAGCACTATTTTCAAGGCCATCCAATCACTGTTGTCAGTTCAGCTCCATTAGGGGATATAATCCAGAACAGAGAAGCTACGGGGCGGTTAGCAAAATGGGCTATTGAACTTAGCCTGCACGGATTAAAATATGTGCCGCGTACTGCAATAAAGTCCCAAGCACTGGTGGATTTCATCAACGATTGGACAGAGTTGCAAGCACCTGAGGAGAAGTCGGATCACACATATTGGACTATTCACTTTGACGGTTCAAGGCAATTGGAGGGCTCGGGGGCTGGAGTCGTGTTAACTTCCCCACGAGGTGATAAGTTCTGTTACGGCCTCCGTTTAATGTTCCCTTGTACTAACAATGCTGCTGAGTATGAAGCTCTCATCCATTGTCTGTGGATGGCCAAGGAAATGAACTTGAGCCGGGTTAAGTGCTTTGGCGATTCAGATCTGGTGGCACAACAAGTATCTGGCAAGTGGGATTCCAAGGATCCGCTCATGGCAGCATACCGACGAGAGGTGGACGCTGTCGCTGGACACTTTAAGGGTTGTCAGGTGTATCATATAGACCGGCGAAAGAATGAAGCGACCAATGCGTTAAGCCGGCTGGGATCTCAGCGTAAACCGGTTCCACCTAATACCTTCTTGGATGAGTTACATAATCCATCGGTGCAGTTACCTTCAGAGGAGGACTTGGTTGTTCCTGATCCGGAGGCGCAATTAGTCGCGGTACTTCATGCCATTCCGTATTGTACGCTTCCTTACCTAGCATACATGAACCGAGGTGAGTTACCAGAGGACGAAATCTTGGCTCGGCAGATAATCCGGCGGTCTAAGTCAATGACTATTGTCAATGGAGAACTTCATCATCGCAGCGTTTCTGGAGCGTTTCAGCGATGTGTATCACCAGAAGAAGGTTGTGACATTCTTAGAGAGATTCACGAAGGGGATTGTGGTCATCACGCCGGTTCAAAATCTTTGGTGGCTAAAGCTTTTCGTCATGGGTTCTACTGGTTAACGCCTCATGCTGACGCAGAGGACTTGGTCAGAAAATGTGATGCTTGCCAGAAATTTTCACTATGTGCTCATATACCGGCGCAGGAGTTGAGGATGATTCCTATTACTTGGTCGTTTGCGACCTGGGGGCTTGATATGGTTGGACCCATCAAGAGGTCCCAAGATAAGAATACCCACCTTTTGGTGGCAGTGGACAAGTTTACCAAATGGATTGAAGCGGAGCCTGTCAGTAAGTGTGATGCGGCGACGGTGGTTTAGTTCATCAAAAAGGTGATTTTCCGGTTTCGCTTTCCACACAGCATTATAACTGATAATGGCACCAATCTATCCAAGGGGCTATGGAGGAATTCCGTCAACGAGAGCACATCCGTCTTGATGAATCATCAGTAGCTCACCCTCAGTCTAATGGCCAAGCTGAAAGAGCCAATCAAGAGATCTTGAGAGGCATCAAACCCCGGCTTATGGTTCCTTTGAAGAGAACACTGGGTTGTTGGGTGGAGGAATTACCTTCTGTACTATGGAGCATCAATACTACACCTAACAGGTCTACGGGGTACACGCCTTTCTTCATGGTATATGGAGCCGAACCAGTCCTCCCTAGTGATATCCGTCATGACTCGCCGCGGGTGACAGCTTATGTTGAAGCGGATAATGAAAAAGAAATGCAAGATGCGTTGGACCAGCTGGATCAAGAACGGGACACGGCAGCAGCTCGATCGGCGATTTATTAGCAAGACCTACGCCGGTACCACAGTTGCCGGGTTAAGACCAGGACATTTCAAGAAGGAGATCTGGTGCTCTGGCTCATCCAAGACCAGACAGACATGCACAAGCTATCCCCACCTTGGGAAGGACCCTTTGTGGTCAGCAAGAACCTGCACAACGGATCATACTACCTCATCGACGTTCGAGAACATAAGGACTCACGTACGGCAGAGGAGGAGTCCAAGCGGCCTGGAACATTGCTCTTCTTCGACCTTACTATACTTGAGCCATAGGCTCCGCTTTATGTACATATCTTTACAATGTATATATTATGATCAATATAATAAACCGGCGCCCCCGATAAACTGGGGTATCAGTCATCTTTTTCATTAGAGTATCACATGGGGGCTTCCATATGCAAGGGAGTTCCTATGGCCTCTTAAACCGGCGCCTTCGATAAATCGAGGTATCAGCCGCTTCTTTTGTTCATAAAGAGTATCACACGAGGGCTTTCGTGGGCAAGGGAGTTCCTATGGCCTCTTAAACCGGCGGCCACATCAACACCATCATAAGGGCATAGCTCTGGTTGCTTCGGCAATTTCCACATGATGATGAGGGGCAAAAGAGAGTTTGATGCCTAGCACAACTCAAACATAGGCCCCGATGAGCAATGCTCAAACGCTACCTAGGGGCTCCTGATGCAAGTCATCAGCGAGTTGAAAACTCTTGTAGTGACCATGGCTTAGAAGCTTGGTGTATACACCTAAAGCCCCGGATTAACCTGCCTGCATCAAGTAAGTCACGCCGCCCAGGTAAACCTGGTACGACCCGTCGAACGTACACACAACTCAATCCTTATGGACCCTGAACTTGGTAATGTTAAATTGACGATCATCAAGTGATTACACAAGTCAAATCTTTACGAGATTTTGAACATTGGTAGCATTTGACATTGATGATTTGGTTAAGGATTGCGGACCATCTTAACAGGCTTTTCTAAAATGGTTAATGACAGTAGCCTGGCAGCTCATAAAAAGCCTCGAATTTGGATCTTGGCAGCTCGTAAAAAGCCTCGACTACATGGTCTTATTTTCCTAAAAACTTTATTTTCTATTTTTTATGATTTCACAAATCTTTATCTTCAAGGTCATTGGTTTATCAACCAAGTCCATTGATTCAAGGAGTGGATGGCTACAAAGTGCCACTACATCTGTGTTTATAGAGTTATAGTCTGGGTTATAAACACCAACCAAATTATAGCTAAACCGGAGTTCATTGTAACCCGGTTCGGCCTTCATGGTGAGCCGGCAAATAATCAAGGGAGTCATCAGCACTTACACCCTGGATCGTTCCTACCGGATTAAGGTTTATTAAGATACACTTAATCGTAGGTACGATGTATACTTATATTTTTATACACAGTTTAGGTTATTAACTTAGATCATGTGTTTGGGCAATATGACCCGTCCGGCGGTAAACCGCCAGGACATTTTGAACTTTGTTTTGTGCAGAAATGAGTAGAATAAACCGGCAATAACATTGAAAGCAGGATGTATTTCAGAAGCTGCCAATCAAAGCAATATCACAAAAGATAGTGTGCGACAAAGACAGTATCTCAACTATCCTATTACAAGGCACTGAAAGGCCCAAAAGAATATTAGTTTTTCTCATAAGTACTCAAACACTTAAAGATAAACCGGAGCTGGTTTATGGTTATGCTTCAGCTCGCTGTGAAGACTAAGGGTCAGCTTGTTCCGGATCTTCGATGGCTTCTTCCAGCTGTTGGAAATCAGGGGTGCTCCAGTCAATCTTGGCAAGGGCTCGGAAATAAACTTCGTCATTTATAAGTTCTGACGGACACTCCACCCGTACGTTCTCCAAACCATAACCCGGATGATATCTTGATAAGTCCGCTTCATCAGCAAGTTTACTGGCAAGAGGCCACATATCCTTGGTTAAAGCACGCAGATCATCACCGGAGAAAGCTGATCCGTCCTCCTTCATGCTGGGTTAGCCGTTCATTGCCTCCGCCGGATCAAAGTCAAGAACCCACACTTTTGCCCAGGTTAAAGCCAACAGAGAGCCGGCTCTTGCGGATGACTTCCTCACTTCAACAATACGGGCGGGCAGAATTGACAACTTTTCTAAAGTACCTTGGATGGTGGTAGGAGCCGGTTTATTGTGCGAGATAGCACTGACTGCCCTCTGAGTGCCGGAATAAAGTTGCTCCACTAAAGTGTACGCAGCTTTCAGTTTCCTCCGCACGTCATCACCAAGATGAGTGATGCGCCTCCCTGCGTAAGCATTATGTGTTAAACCGGAACAGTACATGGTTGCGAGGATAAGCATATGTCGAAGAACTTACCGAAGATGGCAGAGGTCATGTCATTTATTTGCTGCCTCAACCCGAACAGCTCCTGTGTCACCGGGTTAAGAGCGGCCTCAGCATCAATGGCTCTTTTTTCCAAAGCAGCCTTTTCCACCTCCCAAGCTGACCGCTCCGCTTCAAAATCCTTCGTTAGCTTCTCCATGTTAGCTAAAGCAAGGGTAAGCTCCTCCTTGGCTTTAACCGAAGCAGTCCCTTGGAAGGTTAGGCTATCCCGGAGTTTAGTTATTTTAGAGGCCCTCCAGTTCAAGTCAGTCTGCCAAGGATAAAGTATATCAGATATTCATAAAGCAATTCAATCAAAGTCTCAAGCACATAACAAGTTAGCACATGACACTTGGGGGATAATGTGCATTTGCAGTGAAAGAAGGCAATTTTCCAGACAAGTCCTAAGCACATAACAAGTTATATACTTGGCACTTGGGGGATAATGTGACATCATTCTAAACATAGGAAAAAGTCCCGATTCACCCGCAATGGAGTAAACCGGCCCTTGGGGGCTACACGTGCAAATCAAAGTTATTCTAGTTGATATACTGAAGTCCCGGTTCACCCTTAAAGGCTAAACCGGCACTGGGGGCTACGATGGACTAAAGGTACAAGTACAAGGCACAAGCAGAAATAAAAGACAATGGAAAAGAAGTTACCTCATAGCGTTCCTTCATTAAGTTCACCAGACCGGCTTCATAGTCACGGCTGGTGTGTAGCCGGTTTAGATACCCGGAATGAAGTTCCTGAGCACTTAGTTGCGCATAGCTGGACAGATCGGTGTTCCATTTGCCCTTATCTTTATGGAGAAACTCCTACTTAGCAGTGTGCTTGGCCAAAGCGACAGGCGCTCCTGGGGTGGTAAAACCGGTCCCAGTAATCTCAACGTCGTCAGTTGAAGCAGCAGTTGGCCTGGAAGGATCAGCAGCAGCGGGATTTGCATGAGTAGGACTAGCAGGGGCCGGACTAGCCCGAGCAGGGTTAGTCCGGACAGGGCTGGCTGGTTCAGCGATATACTCCAGGGGGTCATCCCCCGGAGCAGCAAGGTCTTCTCGATCCATAGGAGAAGGATCATCATGTGGAATTTCAACATTTTCTTCCAATGGGTTGGCAAGTTCAGGATCGTCTGCCGGTCCAGAAGTGGTGTTATCGACTGCCGGTTTACTCAATTTTGCCTTTTTGCTAGGCTTGGGCATACTGAGAACAGATTAAAGGGACAATGAAAATCACAAGTCAAAAATGGAAAGATAAAACGGATAGAGTAAAAGACAGCTTACCCATGAATAGTCTTGAGCGCAGGGACTTGTGTGGCAGTTGACTCGCCAGAGGATGAGAGAGGAGTTTCCTAATAATTCGGGTCAGACGGGTTAAGAGGTTGACGAATAAGACCCGCTTTGGGATGAAGAGCAGTTGGAGTAAGTAAAACCTCAGAACGAAGCCTTCGAACCGGAGTGTGAGTCAGTCCGGTGGATTCAACCACATGGCCACTGTGGCGAGTGGTGCGGCGAGCTTCATGTTGCTGTTTCTTCAAAAGAAAGTTTTGGATCCAGTTGAGCATAAGGATGAGAAAACTGAAACTTCTGGACTACCCGACGAACTTTGGGTGGCAATGGTTCTGAGTCAGAGGAAAGAGAGATTACCTCAACATCGCCCGCTTTACTACCTTCAGTCGGATCCTGGGAAAAGTCATTGTTAATAGAAATGCAGACAAAGGAAAGATTAAAAAGTCATAAGAACTAGGTGGTACCTCAGAGGCTGGATCATCTTCCTCCACATTGGATCCGGAGGCGGCAGTGGGTTTCTTTTTGTGCTTCTTCACAGCCAGGGTCTTTTTGCGAGATGGTTTCGCCGGTTTGTCCTGTGTTTTCCTCTTCCAGAAAGGGACATTAGCCTGTTTAAAGGGAATAAAACGCACATTAGGCCAAGCAATATGGATGGAGTAAAACAAAGTAAAGGGACAGAAGAATCTCTTACTGACGGCGGTTTATTTGTCACGCAGAACGGTGCCAATCCGGTCTGACTGCACTCTTCTAGAGGTATATTCAGCAATTTCTTGACATATTCATTAACCTCAGTTTCTGATAGCACTAGATCTGTGTGGCGCAAGGGGTCCTTGGGGTTCCCAGTATACTCACACATTAAACCGGAGCGCCGGCTTAACGAGAGAATGCTCCAAGAGAGCCAGCAGTGGACAAAATCAACTCCTGTCAGTCCGTTGGCTACAAAGGCCCTGAGCTTGGAAAGCTGAGGGGCATATTGAGCTCGTTCTTGGGCACTCAAGCGCTGTGGAAAGGGATGATCTTCTGGAAGACGATAGGCGGGATAACCCGGCATTGGATTTCCACCCTCCGGCGAAGTATCTACACAATAGAACCAGGTTTGATTCCAGTCCTTGGGATGTCTATGGAGAATGGTGTGAGCGAAGCTAACATCCTTCCTCTTCTGAATACTCATTCCGCCAAGTTCAGTATTTGGGCCATCATGAAACTCTGTCCAACGGTTTAAATGGAAAAAGTCCCGGAATAGCTCTACTGTTGGCTCTTCTTGTAGATAGGCTTCAGAGAAGACTTGGAAGTTGCAAATATTTGATACAGAGTTGGGACCTATGTCTTGGGGATGGAGCTGAAAATCTGCCAACACGTCGCGGAAAAACTTTGACCCTGGAGGGTTAAAACCCCGGACCAGGTGATCGAAAAAGACAATAATTTCTCCCTCCTTAGGCTTAGGAGGACACTCCTTTCCGAGGGCTCTCAAGTGAAGGATATCCTTTGGGCCTAAAGCGCCAATGGAGGCCATCTTTTGTAAGTCATCCTCAGTGATCCGGGATGGGACCCAGTTGCAAGCTACAAACTGCTTGGCCGCGGAAGTCATCTTTTTCAAAAGGGAAGGCTGAAAATGCAATAAAAGATCCGGTTTATGATCTACGAAGATTTAAACCGGTATATTCTATGAAGGTACTGGTCTAACTGGCGGTTTAAGCAGGGGCCTAATGGTATCTACCGAATTAAAAATTCGGAACAACTATAAGTATGACGTTTACCAGATTATGATGTTTGAAAGGGAAAGTTAAACCGCCAAACACAGGCAGGTAAGGCACAGATCTAAAGTATGGGGAAACAATTTTCACACAAGCAGCAGTAAGATATGGATCTACATCATATGGAAAATTCAAAGTTAATTCAAGGTATATTCAGCGGAAACACTGAAGGTCTTTAGCAGATTCAGTCCAGACTAGTCATATTGAAAAGGACAGATTACAATGACGGAGAGGGGTCATGCGAACGGTAGTTGACCTAAAAGTTGAAAGATCCATGGCTAGACACTATCTATGGCGAAGAACAGGGATTCATCTATGAACGAGCAGGAAACCCTAAAACTGGATCTACGGGAAGGAAACAAGAGAACGTACCTGAGGCAATGGAAGCGGAAAGGCAACGGTGAATTTCTGGATCCGTTCAGGTTGATGCAGCGGCCGGGCTCGACGGAGGCGCAGAACTCGGCGGACGGCGGCGGAGCTCGAGTGTCAGAGGACAGAGGAAGAAGAAGCAAGGGGGGAAAAGAGATGCCCCTCGGCCCTATTTATAAGCCGAAGGGATAAAACGGCAGGCGCGGGAATCGAGGAGCCCAAAAAGCGGATATGGACGTTGCTGTCGCCTCAATCTTCGGAGCTTTAATGAGTAAAGGTAAAAAATAGGTATAAGTATTAAATGCGCAAGGTGGCGTCACGACGGTTTAAAGTGATTTGAGGATATGACATCATGCCTGTTTACAAAGCATTTTGAAGCAAAAAAAGGAAGATCTGTACAAGACTTTGAAGATTGACTTGAACAGGTTCAAATAAATCTAGGGCCTAATGTCAGGGATATTGCTACCAAGTATAAACCGCCCAGGAGGGGCCGGTTTACGTTATCAAGATTATCTTATCAAAGGCCCAGCTGAACATGAAGTAGGAGATTTCAGCCCAAGAGGTTTAGAGCCCAAGTGTTAAGGCCGTCCACTATGTATGCCAAAAGTGGTGTAAAGACAACTGCTGCTACATCTCACATCGGTGCCCTACACTGGCGAGCCGATGCAGCGGAAAAAATCAGGGACCCGTACTTCGGAGCACGTAGTTGCTCCGATTCCCAGTTCCTTCGTGCCGTAAAGATTTAGTATTTTACTGCTTAGCTGCTCGGATGTGTGGATAAAAGTTGGCTGCACGCCGCCTAGGTTTATGCGCAATATCGCTGGGTGGTGGGAAACAAGTGAGGAAATGGCGGGAATAGCATAGAAGGAACATCATGCTAGCACAAGAATTAGATGATGATCAGATGAACACGGACCACACTAGGGAACCCGTCGGCGATGAATTCATCAATCACAAACGGTTGAATACTAGCAAGCGTTTACCCAGAACACACACAGCTTATTCCATCACAAATAGGTCGGATGGATCAACTGTATGCCATGTATCGCACATTGTCAAAAAGTAATGCGGTAGACCTTCTTTAACATGTGTTTTTTTAAACAAGGACCTTGAGGTTAATTCCACACCACAACACACACGGCTTATTCCATCACAAACAGGTCGGATGGATCAACCGTATGCCACGTATCACACATTCTCAAAAAGTAATGCGGTAGACCTTTTTTAATATGTGTTAAAAAAATTCAAAACAAGGACCTTGAGGTTAATTCCACTGATAGGATGTGTCATAAATGTCCTTAATGGACCTTTAAGATACATCCCTTCAATGGGATTAACATAAAGACAACTTCCCATCTGGTCACCCATCTCATGGCTGCTCC
Organism: Secale cereale; assembly: GCA_902687465.1. NCBI lineage: Eukaryota > Viridiplantae > Streptophyta > Magnoliopsida > Poales > Poaceae > Secale > Secale cereale. The sequence continues at coordinate 139,539,823 of LR738711.1, read as the reverse complement.
AGCCTGAGCACAATTAACTTGTGAGTTCTCTTAGATGAGCTATTGGTCGAACAACTAGTCCTTGCTGATATAGGATGCCCTCTTCGCGTCCTTATGGCGTACCTGGATGACCGCCCGTCACCCAATGACCAATAGATGTTGTGTAGACAGAGCATATATCACATACACCTTATTAGAAGCAATCGTCTGTGTTATTATCGGTCTTGACGCACATTTCTGTTTACACACCTGTTTGACGCGTATCACACACATATTGTTATGTTGAAATGTTTCTGTTCTCTTATCTTAACGCAAACAGTTCATCCGAGTGAACCACATGCCGTATATCGCACACACCTTGATCTGGCTGACCGTTTCTTTCGTGTTGCCTAATCACAAACAGTTCATAAGAGTGAACCGTATGCTGTATATCATACACACCTTCATCTGGCTGCCCATTTCTTTTGTTCCTCCTCATCACAAACAGTTAATTGAACTGAACCATATGCCCTGCAACGCACACGCAACTAAAATATGAACCGTGTTTGATGCATGCTCCACCACAAACATTTTTGTCGGTGTTCTGGGAATGGGGGTACCCAGACTTGCCTGCCTGGGGCCCAGAGCGTGGCTCGTCCAGCAGCCTGGTATGGCTCAACCTCATCAGCGACCACTCAAGACCCTCGCGAGGGGCCAAGCCTCACGAGGCGGACGACACAAGACATCTCCTGGGGCGGCCTCACTAGGCTAGCTCCTAAGGAGCAGAGATATCAAGGCAAGGGGCACCACGCGAGGTTCCCGTGACGTGAGCCCTGACGACCAAGGCCAGTAGGCGCAGGATGCCAGTTTCCTCCTTGGTGCTAAAGGAGCAAGCACATGCGAGGAGTCCCGAGGCATCATGCAAAGGTTTCCATATCAGCGCAACAAGACCATGACCAGCAGGACGGCAGAGCGGAGGTCATCGCGGAGCCCACGGCGGCGTCACCACCAGAGCCTTTGGCAGGCGAAGACCACCTTTTGTCAGGATAGCTTGTACTAGCTGTCCCCCTTCAAACTTGGCCGTTGTGGGATCCCTTCTCGCTCAATATTTGGGAAGAGGACCCGGGCCTCTATAAATAGGACTAGCCACCACCATATGGGGCATCTGATCTGGGGCTGACCCAACCTTGGGGATCGGATCGTCGAGACCACCCACACTTCCACAAGCTCACCGAGCGCAAGAACACCTCTCCTCAGGAGGCTGTTCTTCCATTGTACTAGTTCATCATCAGCCTAGAAGGCAATCCACCACACCACAGTGGATTAGGGTATTACACCACAATGGTGGCCCGAACCAGTATAAACCCTTGTGTCCCTTGTTCTTTGAGATCGATGAGCTAGGCCTAGGGATCGGTGCGAGAGCGAGCTAGAGCGGAAAGAAGGGATCTTCATGCGCAACCCAGTGTTCGAACCTCAAGGGTTTTGCTGGAACCCAAGATCCGACATTTGGTGCTCCAGGTAGTGGTGTGCAGAAGCTTCCCTTCCGTCGAACCACACTCCGTGATCCCGCCTGTTCCATGGCCGATGCTCGCCGAGCCTGTGCAGAGCAGCGGGCTGCCCTTACCGCCTGCGTCGCTCAGACAGCCCCCGCCGGCGGACCTCCTGGTTGTTCTCCATCGCCCGCTGCCAACGTTGCCACCGGCTCGGCGCAACACGAGCAGCAGGCCTCGTCCATGCACCCCTCCGTGCGGTGAGATGGACGCACCGCGACCCCGGCGCTGACCCCGGCGGGCTCGTCGTCTCATGCTCACTGTGGACCCGCGGACGCGCAGGCTGCGTTGCTCATGGCACGTGAGCTCCTGCACTACCGCCCCGTCGACGACTTCTACAAAGAATGGCTCGACCGAATCACCGAGCTTGTCAGCGCCCATGGGGGCTCTCCTGCATCGTCCCACTCGCAGCCTCGCCTGCCTCCCTATGCGGGCAACGTGGCCCATGAAGCGCCTCTGCCGCCTCCACACCAAGGCGTCGTCCACAATCCAAGGCACGTGGCCCCGCGGTGCGACCTCCCAAGTGCGGCGCCAGTATATGAAGAAGGAAGCTGCCAAGAGATCCAGCGGCCTTAAGGAGGAGCGCCAGCGCTCCCCACCGCCGCGTCGAGACCGTGCGCCCGCTGCCGAGTTAGCGCGCAGGGACCAAGACCAAGCTCCGCCTCCACGACAAGCTCCAGTGACAGTAAGCTGCAAAGGCCCTCCCCTGAGCTGCACAACGTCAACTGGCCCAGGAAGTTCAAGCCCGACATGCATCCACGCTACGACGGCACCCCCGACCCTACTGAATTCCTGCAGCTCTACGAGAAGATCATGGCGAACTGGTTCCCCATGGCTCTCAAGGACGATGCACGCTCGTCGCTCCTAAACCTGCCCGCGGGATCCATCTCTATCTGGGGAGAGATGCGTGATCGATTCATTGCCAACTTCCAGGGCACCCGCGACCGCCCCTGGCCGCAGGTGACTTGTGGCGCATCAAACAACAACCGGGAGAGACCCTGCAGAAGTTCATCCAGCACTTCAACAGTGTCCGTGTCAAGATCCCCAAGGTCATGGACGAGGCCATCATTTCAGCGTTCTCGAATGGCGTCCGTGATGTCAAGATGAAGGAGGAGCTCGCCATCCACAAAGATCTGTGCACGACCCTGGAACTATTCAACCTCACGACCAAGTGCGCTAGAGCTAAGGAGGGGCGCCTCTCCCTTGTCGAGCTCCCCGCTGCTGACCCTGAAGACAAGAAGGCCAAGAGCAAGGAAGTGAAGCGCAAGGGAATGGCAGTGCTTGCGGCTGAGCAAGAGATGAAGCGTGGCCGCGACTACCCAGAGTCATCCAAGAACAGCCGCCCGTTTTGCGCCTTCCACAACATGCACAACCATAACACCCATGACTGTCAAGAGCTCAGGGCCCTGCACGAAGGGCGCATCAGCCAACGCCCTGAGCGCAGCAACCGTGTCTACGGCCGTGGAGGAAGTCAGACCGGGGGAAGCAGGGACGACCGCGGCCCCCGCTAGTAGTGGCGTGATCAGCCTCGGGAGGACTGTTGGCGCAATCAGCCTCGTGAGGATGCCTGGAGGGACCAGCCTCGCGAGGACCGTCCCCAGGGCAAGGCCGGCCTCCCTCCTCTGCCGCTGCCAAGAAGGAACAACGACCAGGACGAGGGGGCTGGGGGCTTCCAGGAGCCTCACGCCATTGCCTGCATCTTGGGTGGAGCGCAGGCCCCGGCTTCTCAGCGCCTCATCAAGCAGTTCGCCCGAGAAGTAAATGCGGCTCTCCCCAAGCTCGAAGCCACGCGTCCACTCAGGTGGTCCAAGTGCCCCATCACCTTCAGTTCAGCAGACTTGCTCAAGTGTGTGGTAACGGCCGGCGCCCTCCCGATGCTTTGTTCACCCGTCATCCGCAACGTTCAAGTTACCAAGACCCTCATCGATGGCGGCGCAGAGCTCAATGTCTTGTCCGTCGAGACGTTTGACAACCTCCAAGTATCGTACGATCAGCTATGACCTACCAAGCCATTCTCTGGAGTGACCGACGACTCCACCACCCCTATAGGGCAAATCCGCATGCCTGTCACCTTTGGCAAGAGCGACAACTACCACACTGAGCTCATTGACTTTGACATCGCCCACATTCATCTCCCATACAACGCCATACTTATGTACCCAGCCCTGGCCAAGTTCATGGTAGTGACTCACCACGATTACAACGTCCTCAAGATGCCAGGAAGCGGTGGTGTCATCATCGTCGCTTGCAAAGAGAAGGACGCAGTGTGCTCGCTTGAGCGCGCTTATCAGGTATCGGTGGTCGAGGATCCAGACAATGATGTCACCGTCTACCCTCCTGAGGCCCACCCCAAGAAGAAGAAGCAGCTGCTCGCCCTGGAGCCTCATGGAGATGCGGTGCCTGGTGGCCACACCTCAGGACCTGCGCCCAGGGATGGGGTCCTCCCTCCCTGGCATAGGAAGGCGTACCCGGCGCTACCCTCAGGCTGGGATCCGGGCTCTCCTCTAGAGGGCCTCTGACCTAGCCAATGTCTCGAGGGAGGCGCTCGGGCACCATGTGGAGGCGTGCTTCGCCACATGTTATCCTCAGGAGGCCTCAAGGCGTTTAGGCACCAAGCGCTCAGGAGTTCATCACCCAGACCGTCGAAGAATTACAGGTGCCAAGAGCAATCGAGGCGAGCACCGCCCAGCACCTCGAAGTGTAGCTGTCGCCCCAGGCTCGGGCAATTGGCTGCGCGTTTGCGTCAATGTCCCAGCACTCAATAGGATGGCGTCTCAGGATCTCTATTGGCCCTCTCATGTGGGCAGGTGTGAGGGCCCCCCTCACAGCCACGTTCGCATGCCCTTCGGCTTGCGGAACCAAGCGACCCTGCACTTGCGCCACATGCGGGAGGTCCTGGCGACTCGCGAGGCCGGGCATAAGGAGATCCTGGCGGAGGTGGCCTCGGTTCATCGTGAGCTCTGGGAACCTCCAGAGCCTCTGGAGGCCCCGGAGTCAGGCGGCACGTAAGGAGCGGCGTCTCCATCGAGCATCTTCCGCTACATCAGCACTACTTCAATAACTGTGTGAGGTGACATTTTCCAGTTTTGTTCAGCTGGGAGCGCCCCTCGGGCTACATTATTCCCAGGTCGCACGATCCTGACCCTGCGGCGTGTATCCTTTTGCATCTTTATCTTACTCTGTTGGGGGAGCCCCCTCGAGCCGCATCATCCCCAGGTTGCACGGGTCCGTCCTCGCGACATGCATCTCATTTTTTGGTGCTTGGTTTAGCTTATGTCCTCCTAGGACTTGCCTCACAAGCATCACCTACTCACTCACCACCTCTTATGGCTTCCTTCGCTGCCTAATGGACTTCTGCTCATGTCGGCAAGGCGCTTGTGCTCGGGTCCGTCCCTGCAATGCTGACAAATCCGAGAGATTGAGCTCTAACCCGCAGCCCGCTCCGCATGCGTCACCTCACCAGGTCCTCGGTGCCTTCGTCTTCCTGTGAAATTATCAAAGGCCCGGCGTCAGGCATGGTTCCAAAGGATGTTGTTTCAACCTAACCCGCAGGAACCTCAGGAGCACGACGGCATGCGACCCTGCTGGTCTCCCCTTCCCACGTAATTCGCTTGCACTCTAAAGGGGGGGGGG